>CM076580.1:1545570577-1546056762 GCA_034641835.2 Pinus albicaulis | reverse complement strand
CACAGGTTGTAAAGGTTTTATATCTTTAAAGTTAATACAAATATACTCATTTCTCTCATTAAACTGTCAATTTGTGGTTTATTTCATAAATTCCTTGATCATTATGATAAGTATGATTTATGACAATGTCTATACAGGTGCTGCTTAATCTTTTTGCTTGTTTGTGATTGCAGATATACGAGGAACGTTCTTTCAGTGCACGGGAAGGACTTCAACAAAATCAAGTAAGCAAGCAAGCGTTGGACATAAGGTAGGCTTTTACACCCGTATAGTGTTTTTATAAATCTTATATGCTTAGAGAGAGATTAGTATAATTGGTTGTTTGTTGCTAGTTACCTTTTGTACTAGAGAGATCGGTCTTGTCCGCAAGACGGATTAATCTACACAACAAGCTACAAATAGGAATCTAGCTTCATCACCCAAGCTCCAACTGAACATGTAGGTGATCCGGAAAAGTAGATAGAAAAAATATATCTGTATCCTACTGCTGGCTATTCTCCATATGGTTCTTGCAAAACTCTTGGAAATCGGTATGATCTCTAAACCTCTCATTTTTAGATTCATACTCTCGCAACAAATCACTAAGAGTCATTCTCTTAGGTATTCTTCCTCCTCCCATCCATCTCAGGACAGCTCTGGGCATTTGACTGTGCTGTGCATCATGGAGTGCAGTTGCATGCTCACACTCACCATGTACAAATCTAGATTCAGATCTATAATCAGCCTCCTTTGGAGATTTCATCTCCAATCTCATTTTCTTCAGCTCTCCTTGAAAGCTCTTCATAAATTTTGGAAGAAGCTTTGTAAGCTTGTCTTCCTTTCTTCCTATACATACTGAAGATTTCTAGATTTTTTCCATCTCTCCTTCTTCTGATAGCTGGATCTCACAGGCTGGGCCAAAGATCATGCTTTGATACCACTGTAATATTCCTTTTTCAGGATTTCTCATAAAACATGCATCAAAAACGCATTTCCATCAACAAATGTAACAAAACAGTGACATGGACTCCTGGATCCCATAGATTAGACAATATGACACTTAAATCCAAGAATAGAGCTAAAGAAAAATCAAACTAGGTGGGTTAAACAAATCTCCCACACCTAGGATTTCCAAAAAGTGCTAAAACCCCAAGACTGCAAAATGTCGGAGCAGCTACTCAAGGGACTGCGCAATCTAAGAGAGGTTTTACAAAATTATAAGAGAACAATATATATACTCATGTATTGATAAATAATGTTGAATCACAGAGATCTAAGCTCCCTTTACAAAATACAAAAGAAATCGGCAAGGGTTTCTTGTCAAACACTCTGCATACAAATGTGATCTTCAGAAAAATAACTGAATAATCACTGCAACAATGAAGTACATGAGTGTAGAAGGCTGAAATATTTCTGATCTTCTGTAGGTCCCATAAGGGCTTCCTCCCATGAAAGGATGAACCTCTCAATCACAAGGAAACACTACAACGGAGCCACCAAACCATGCAATGAGCACTGCCTCCAAAATAGCGCACTCCCTTGCAGAAACAGCGTTGGGAGGGTATAATAAATGTGTGGTCTGATACCACAGATCTGAAATAAGTCCTGGAGCTCTCCAAACAGATCTCTCAAGTGAAGGAAAGCTTCCTCCAATGAGAAACTAGCTCAGAAGTCGGGATTCCAATCCCTTCCACTGCTGCACCCAGCAACACTACACAAACACCGGAAAAGTTGTGCTGATGAAGATGGCTAAAGCTTGGCCTGAAAACCTTATTTGTAATGATGAATACAAACTCCCCCAATGAGCTCCTCAAAGGGAAGAGGTGGGATTCCCACCCGGGAACACTTAGTGCTAAACAGCATTACAGCTTTTCTAAGCAGCAAAGCAGCAACAATTCTTGGCAGCAAAGAATAATAATCTACAAAATAATGAATAATGCTGCCATCCTCTTCCTTAAATAAGATATGAGTTTTCTTTCCCTTGGCCCCACTCACTTAGGTTACTTCTAACCCAAGTTACATTTCCCTCCAAAATCGCGTTATCCATCCTAGGATTCCTCCTCCACTAAAACTGTGTTGTTGACTTAGTCAAAGAAGCTTCAATTTAACCCTATTCACACATGGAGGTGTCTTATTGAGCTAGAAATAGTGTATCCTTTCACACTTGGAGTGTTTTTATCCTCCTTAGGAGACTTATGGGCTTTTCTACCCATTTATTTACCGGCTACAATTGTTGCTAACTCTAATGTTCCATTTAGCTTGGAAGCTAAAATTTTGGGAACATTACATCAACATAAGAAAACATTTATCTGTCCCTAGGGCACATTCACTTATAGGAAGCTACCGTTTGGTTTAAATAACACAGGGGAAACTTTTCAGAGAGAAATGGATTATGCTTTCAATGACATCAAGCACATTGTTTAACCTTATCTACATTATTTACCCGCGCATTCACGGAATCAGACTGATCACCCGATGCATTTGAGAGCCATCTTCTTACGCTGACGACACTACAAAATATGCCTGAATCCACATAAATGTGTGTTTTGTGTTGGTTCTGGTCATTTGCTTGGATTTGTAGTCTCAAAATAAGGAATTCAAATCGACCCATTGAAGGTCCAGGCTATTCTTGATTTGCCTGTGCCATCAAATTTACTTCAAATATAGAAACTTCAAGGTTAACTTCCTAAGAAGTTTCATTCCCAACTACGCCAAAATGGCTAAAGGATTTACTCGACTCTTGAAAAATGGGGTTCCCTTCCATTGGGACCAAGTTGCGCAAGCTTCTTTTAATATTGTTAAGGATACTCTTGTCCAAGCTTCATTAATGTATCCCCCTAATTATCAGAATTATTATTTCTTATATATCGTCGTGGCCGAAATGACCATTGCTATGGTATTGGTTCAAGTAGAAAATGGGATAGAACATCCAATATATTATTTGAGTCATAATCTCAATGATACAGAAGTTAAGTATTCATACGTAGAAAATCTTGCCTTGGAAGCTATTCAAGTTGTCCAAATATTTCTCCACTATATCCTGTTCCGGAAGACCATTGTCGTTTCGGATTGCAACCCCATGACTTATATCTTATCACGTCAATTACTAGGGGGAGAATATTCAAAATGGATTGTCATTTTGCAATAATTTTATTTGGAATTCATCAAATCCAAATCAAAGAAGTCTTTAGTTTTGGTTGAGCTTCTCTGTGACCTTCTCTCTGATAGTACCACTACTACGTCAAAACCATAAATTCCTGGTGAGTCTATGTTTCTAATTGGATCATCTGATCCTTGGTATGGAGATTTCATCATTTATCTCCAAACTCAAACTTTTTGGCGTGATACCTCTCGCTCTAAACAGGGACGTATTCGATACCAAGCCAAAGATTATCTGATCTTCAGCGATACACTTTATCGTCCTGGTGTCGATACTATTTTAAGAAGGTGCCTCACTCATGAGGAGGTTGAAAATGTTTTAAATGATTGTCATGTTGGGGCTTGTGGTGGACATTTATCTAGATACGCTACCACCCAGAAGATACTCTGCGTTGGTTACTTTTGGCCTACCATATTTCGCGACTGGATTCTCACGGTCAGAAGTTGTCATGCGTGCCATATTTTTTATTGTAAAATCCACAAACCGTTAGCGCCAATGCATCATGTTGTCTCTGTGGGACCATTTTTGAAATGGGGTATTGACTTCATGACCTGTAACCCTCGTTCGTCCAGGGGGCATGGTTATATTATTGTCGTAGTAGACTACTTTACCAAATGGGCTAAAGCGATGCCTACATTCAACAACACAGGACATATAGCTGCATTTTTTTCTTTAATCATGCTATTGCACGGTTTGGGATCCCGCAGGCTATAGTGACAGATCATGGGAAGCATTTTTCGCAACCACATGATGACTGAATTGACTACCAAGTTAGGATTTTCACATGATAATTCTACTCGTTATTCACAATCAAATGGACAAGTTAAGGCTATCAACAAAATTCTTAAACGTATGCTTCAACGAATGATAGGAGTTCATAAAAGAAACTAGCATTTGATACTATACTCGGCTTTGTGGGCGTACTGAACCTCGGTGAGAAACGTAACCGTATTTACTCCTTTTCAATTGGTGTATGGTATGGAAGCTATCTTTCTAATCCAATGTGAAATATCGTCGTGAAAACTCGCAATCGACTTGTTACTTGACACCTCAGAAGAAGAAGCGCGTCTTTTTAACCTCATCCATCTTGATGAAATGCGTCGTGAAGCCAGATTGGCCAATGAAGCACATAAGAGACGTATAAAGGTGCAATACGACAAAAATGTCCAGCCTCACATTTTCTCATAGGGCGACTTGGTCCTTCTTTATGATCAAGAAGCTGATGTAATAAGTACACGGAAATTTGAGCCACTATGGCATGGCCCCTATATTGTCAAAAGAGTTCTTTCTAAGGGTTCCTATGAGTTATTTGATTACGATGGAATTCCGTTGGCGCTGCCTAGAAATGGGTTGTATCTGAAACGTTACTATGCTTAATCATGAGCGTAGTAATTTTGTGTATTATATTTTATATATATGTTGTTGATTTGCATTCACTGCCTTAGTTTGGTTTTAGAGTTTTCTTGACGTTAGTAATCCATTTTATGTTTCATCGCAGATTTCTAAATCTTTGGAACCATTTGTTGGATATGTTGATGGTGCTAGTCGTAATATGCAGAACCTATCCTCTGCAGCGTGGGCCATTTTCACTCCGAACGGCGAGTTAGTGAGTTTTCAAGGGATTTGTATCGATAGATCGACAAACAATATCGCTGAGTATAGTTCATTGATCGAACTTCTCTCTGATGCCATTTCATTTGGTATTAACTGCATCATCATAAGGTTAGACTCACAACTTGTGGGATTACAACTTACTAGTGTTTATACTGTTAGAAATCTAACACTGCATCGATTGTTCCTAAGAGTTCGAATTTTGGAAAGACACTTTGATTTTATCCAATATCAATACATTTCCAAAAAATTTAACACATTTACTGATTTTTTGGATAATCAATTTTTAGACAGACATTTGCAACACATGTAAAGAAAGCCTTCACATCATTGAATAGGATTGCACAATAAACATAGGAAAACAATGAAATCAAATAAATAGATAGTCATAGGTTTTTACAAAAAAAAATTCCCAAGACACATTGGTCATCTGACCTCAAAATGTATACAACATGTCAAAAGTAAACTAGTGGTGCTCATGCTAACATGCTATAGATCTAGCTATCCTACGTAGTAACTGCATCTAGTGGTTAGGAACACCTATAGTGTGACGCTGCAGTTGCATGGGTAAATCTTCGATCCAGCAATCTGGAATCCAGAAGGTCAACCCCTCTAGGTGTTGTCGAAGCTTAGTCAGAGTCTCAGCCATATCAAAATCCTAAAGGACTGCTCTCCTGACAGTCCTCTCTGCTGGCTCATCTGCTACATGCTCTAGTTCCTCTACCGGTTGAACTCGACCAACATTTGCATTACATAAAACATTTAGTTTAGTCTTGGGAAAAAATTAAAATAAAAAAACATTGTATAAACCTTAGAAAAATCAAAAACATGGTCAAAACATTCTTACCTATGACACCCCACTGAGCACCTTCTGGTAAAGATAAATATGGATCTCCTCGAAAATCAACGTCTGCATATACATACTCATTGATGGAAACAATCTGTCGCCTGAACTAGGCAAAGAATGCAATCAATTAGAACACAATGGTCGATTGGCCTACATGCCTACCCATTAGTTCTACCCATCTCTGCATCCTCGTATCTCTAGGATTAGACACATCTAGTGTCACATGATGTGGTTTCATCAGTGGAATCCGCTCTAAGGCAAATGAAATGAGGATCGAACCATAACTAAAAATTTTCTTCCTTCCTCCCTTTTCCTTGTTTAGTTGTTCTTTTATTTGAGAAATCACAGCTTCAGAACAGTTGAAGACTGTTGGCTCCATACACTCTAGCGCGTACTACATATATGATCTATTCGCTACATGTAGTGTAATGGTGCCAGCAAGTTTTGTGATCGTGAAAATTATGGTTCTCAAAGGAAAATATCTAACATCCTGGATGTTTATTTTCCCATATTTGCTTGGCTCTGCCCCTGGATAACAATGTTGTAAAACATAATCTCTCACAGTCTCTCCTCCAAGAATAGACCCTAAGAGCGAAATAGGCAAGCCTCTCCTCGACAAACCTGTGAGAAAGTATACATCCTCAACTGTTATAGGAACCACTTGGTTCTTAATGTGAAATGCCTCGATAGCTGGATCCCATGCTCGAAATAGGAACTCCAAGAGTTCTATTTGTTCCCTGAAAAACGGAAGTACTTTAACAAGCCACAATCTCTTAGGGCTCTTACTGTACCCGGATCATTTAGGGAAATCCTATCGTGTTCTTCATGCTCTCTTTCCCTCCATGTAATCATCATTATAGTCTGATGAAAAACTTAAATACAACCATAAGAACCATTAGACTCCATTCAATGAAAAAAATTAGGCAAATTTTGGGCATATTGCAAAAATAAAAAATGAAGATTGCGCCCAATGCAACCTTGAACAAGAAATAGTGCGTTGTATATGCATCTAGCCTTCATTTTAGTTTCTATGCAATGCACCTTTCGATATTCAAGGGTGTGTTGCCCTCTTTTGGAGAAGAATTTACCCTAAGGGGCCTAAAAACCTAAAAATTTGCACTGAAAGGAAATGAAATGATAATTGAAGGAAAGAGAGGGTTCATGGCACTAACCTGGATCAAACGGCGATGGAAACTGTCCACAGAAACGATCGCAATCAGCAGCTGAAGTTCAGGGGCAAAAACAAGTTCAGAGCTCCAAAATGCGAATGGTAACTAGTGAATGGTAAAAATGAATAGTAAAACTCTTTTTAAATAGTCATTTAATTGTTTGCAAATCATATTTATTGCTATGAATATGGTTTTATTATATTTTTTATCATGAAACATGTATTTTTAATCCATTTGATGTTGTTTTGAACAGGTTTTACAATTGATGAACAGATTAGTCGTGCAGATTTATTTCAAGAATGATTTGACCACAAAGCATACTTTTTATCCTTATTTTTCGAGCTTTGTTAAAAATGAAAAAGGATTTGAAGCGCACTTTTATCTCTTTTTCGAGCTTCGATAACAAGGAAAAAGGAACCCCTAGAGTCTTCTTTTAGCTTTCTTCAAACTCCGATAATGTGAAAAGATTGTCGAGCACTTGTCTTTTTGAGCTCGTAAAAGTAAATGAATTGATATCTACTCAGTATAAGTTTAACCATTTTCCGGACTTAGATAGATTATTTACGAAAAAGGAATACCATGATCAAACATGACTAAAGAGGTTCTCTCAAATATAATTTTACACTTTATTGGATCTGAGCGACAACTTTACGAAAAAGTACTTATGGATTTTTCTTTCGTCCTCTTTTTCAAACTCTCTAAATATGAAAAAGGACTGGGCTCTCACTGTCGTTAGGCTCGTTAAAACATAAAATAACGACGGACTTGTCGATCATGGCAAGAATTGATTTTCATTCATCGCTAAACTCATTAAATTATTAAATAGCGATACTTTATTCGCTCGAAGGGTTGAATTATAGATCAAGCATATGTTATCCTCCTCAAGCTTGTTAAAAAATAAAGAGGTACTGGTCGAAAAATGACTGGGGAAAATTTGGGAAAGTGAGTAGAAATTTGTACGGTAGCAGGTCGCTCTTGAACATGACACTTCACTCCATCACTATGACTGTTTGGGTTGGTGGTTCATCATACCTTCACTTCGGTTTTGGTCAATGGTGCCAACTCATCTCAGTGTCGCCGATATGTTCAAAAGAAGTCATCCAGTGAATAGAGAATTTGGCGGAAATTCCGACGGCCAATTCGTCGCTATTCTGACACATAGTCGTCGCAAGAGCGACAGTTCGGGGGCGGAAAAACCGTGGTTTTTCATGCCGTCACCGTTCCGACGCACGTAAAAAGTGTCGCACTATCGACACTTCTTCCATCGTTCCGAACAAGCGTCACTCTTCCGACATCTCACAAACCGTCGCGCCTCCGACGTTTGTAAAATGTCGCACTTCCGATAAAATGTGGTTCGATGTTTGGAACGTCGCTCTTCCGACGCTTATAAACCGTCGCAATTCCGACCCAACGTGGTCCGACGTTTTGGACGTCGCTCTTCCGACGCTTGTAAACCGTCACAATTCCGACTAAACGTGGTCCGAAGTTTTGGACGTCGCTCTTCCGACGCTTGTAAACTGTCGCAATTCCGACTAAACGTGGTCCGACATTTTGGACGTCACTCTTCCGACGTCTGGAAGATGTCGTAATGCCGACGATATGTGGTCCGACGTTTGGAACGTCGCTCTTCCGACGTTTTCATACTGTCTCTCTTCCGACGTTTCTGGGTTGTCGCAGTTCCGACGTCTACAAGGCGTCGGTAGACCGACGGAGGGTTCAATTTTTTTTTAAAAAATTAAAATTTCAAAAGATGAGAAACGTTGTTTTGAATATATTATATGAAGTAAAACAGTCCATGAAAGTGAAATAGCAGTATGTAGAATAGTAAAGCAACAGATAGAGTACCGACGTCCATTGTTCCAAATACAAATTAAAGTACCCAAAACCCTACAACAGTGAAGTAAAACATTCCATGAAAGTGAAATAGCAGTATGTAGAATAGTAAAGCAACAGATAGAGTACCGACGTCCATTGTTCCAAATACAAATTAAAGTACCCAAAACCCTACAACAGTGAAGTAAAACAGTCCATGAAAGTGAAATAGCAGTATGTAGAATAGTAAAGCAACAGATAGAGTACCGACGTCCATTGTTCCAAATACAAATTAAGTACCCAAAACCCTGCAACAGAGAAAAACGAATATGTCCAAAATATAAAAAGACCATCAGACCATATCAATAAACCAGCAACATAGACCAGCATCGCTAGTTTTGAAGGCAGAGTGATAAACATTAATCATTTTTTTCACAAGAGAAAAAACGTTGTTTTGAATATATTATATGAAGTAAAACAGTCCATGAAGTCATTACATTTTCACATCTGAAGATTGGAACCCAAATATCCATCCAGAAAAGTGGAAGTCCCACCCCAGACAGTGAGAGAAAAATACCCCATGTCACATACAGGGACTTGATATAAAACCCGGTAACGGTCCACATGGAGATTATCGACAATCTGAGAAAGCATCCAAATATGCCCGAGGCATCTATAAGAAAGTGAAATAGCAGTATGTAGAATAGTAAAGCAACAGATAGAGTACCAACGTCCATTGTTCCAAATACAAATTAAAGTATCCAAAATCCTGCAACAGAGAAAAACGCTAATCATGTGAGGAGTGTGATATGTCCAAAATATAAAAAGACCATCAGACCATATCAATAAACCAGCAACATAGACCGGCATCGCTAGTTTTGAAGGCAGAGTGATAAACATTAATCATTTTTTTTTTCACAAGAGAAAAAACGATGTTTTGAATATATTGTATGAAGTAAAACAGTCCATGAAGTCATTACATTTTCACATCTTAATATTGGAACCCAAATATCCATCCAGAAAAGTGGAAGTCCCACCCCAGACAATGATAGAAAAATACCCCATGTCACATACAACGACTTGATATAAAACCTAGTAACGGTCCACATGGAGATTATCGACAATCTGAGAAAGCATCCAAATATGCCCAAGGCATCTATAAGAAAGTGAAATAGCAGTATGTAGAATAGTAAAGCAACAGATAGAGTACCAACGTCCATTGTTCCAAATACAAATTAAAGTGCCCAAAATCCTTGAACAGAGAAAAACGCTAATCATGTGAGGAGTGTGATATGTCCAAAATATAAAAAGACCATCAGACCATATCAATAAACCAGCAACATAGACCGACATCGCTAGTTTTGAAGGCAGAGTGATAAACATTAATCATTTTTTTTTCACAAGAGAAAAAACGTTGTTTTGAATATATTATATGAAGTAAAACAGTCCATGAAGTCATTACATTTTCACATCTAAAGATTGGAACCCAAATATCCATCCAGAAAAGTGGAAGTCCCACCCCAGACAATGATAGAAAAATACCCCATGTCACATACAGGGACATGATATAAAATCCAATAACGGTCCACATGGAGATTATCGACAATCTGAGAAAGCATTCAAATATGCCCGAGGCATCTATAAGAAAGTGAAATAGTAGTATGTAGAACAGTAAAGCAACAGATAGAGTACCGACGTCCATTGTTCCAAATACAAATTAAAGTACCCAAAATCCTTGAACGGATCAAGAAAAACGCTAATCATGTGAGAATTCAAAGTAAAGTTAATCTATTAACATTGCGAATAAAATTACACCGAAGTCAAAAACATTGCCTGGCCATACTCATGGCAAATTTGTCATCAAAAAATCAAAAAATTAAGAAGATTGCCCTCATACGGGGAAACCAGTCTTGAACGTTTAATTTACAGAATTCAAAAATATTACTTAAAGGTCCAGCACAGTAAAATAAACTAAAAGCAGCCCAATTAACTGGGCCTGCTAAGCAAGAAAAACAAATTAACCAAACTAATCCACCGCTGGTTCCTCCACGATTCGGCACCATCCTAATTCGGAAGGTCCGGGATCGCTAGGTGCTACCTCCACATGCATGCCACGGCTCCCCTCCTGAAGGCCCGAATGCTGGCCGGCTTTTTCCGAGCTCAGACCCGCCGGACGGGTGCATTCTTCCTCCGTTTGGGCCTCCTCGCAGAAGACCACAGTGACTACAGCTGTGATTCGCGGGCGGTTGAGAGTGCAATCAAAGGAAAATTGCGCAGTGTGCATCGTGGGAGAAGGTGAACTAGCGGTGGGGAAGCCAGGAGCAGGGGAATCCATACGGTGGCCAGATGCTACAAGCCGACCCCGCCCACTCCTAGTATTTGGATATTGACCTAAGTAATAATCACTAGACTGGCCGGAAGTCATCGCTGTTGAGGTGCTGGACGGAGCGCGCCGGGATTGACCTCTAGTGCTCCCCCTGCGGCAACGCATCCTATGACGCACGTGAGGCATGGGTGCAATCTCAGGCGCAGTGGGCGCAAGAGACGAAAACGGGGTCGGTGGGTGGAAGACGGATAGAGAACGGAAACCGTGGAAATATGCAGCAAAGTCTAGGCAGAAGTTCCGCTGGCCACTTCTCCTTATCGTCACAGTTACCAGGCAGTGTAATCCAGCAACCGGCTTGTCTGAAAAACCATGGCTAAACGCCATTTTGTATGTCAACCCGTCTGCAATGCAATCAAAGGACGCCCGTCATAATTAATCTCTGATCATTAATAATGAGAGCCAAAGGCCGGATCAAATTGGAGCGTGCGGAATCGCTCGGAGGAGTGGAGGTCCGATCTTGAACAGTGTTAAAAATTAATTAATGCAGATTTGATGTGAAAACTTAATTGAACAGCGTTAAATGTTAATGCGATTGATATGAAATCGCCATATCCATGTCCCATCGCCTTAAACGCCATTGAATGCACCCGCAGCCGGGAGCAGGGCAAGTTTTTATTGAGGACACGTGGCAGAAATTGATTGGAGCGGATCTTTGTTTGGGCCGCTCACGCAGTGGAAATCCGGACCCGTAAAATATTAGGGCGAATTTGATAAGAAATTTGCGTCACAAAATTGGCCGACGTCAGCAGGCTATTTTGGAATGCGAATTTGGTTTGAATTATGGTTTATCGCCATTTGAAGTCCGGCGGGCTCGACTTAAGAACAATTTTCTTATAAAATTTGTGTTGGTTTTCTTTGATAATACACATATTAAAATCCCGCTTAATAAAGAGACAAAATTGTTTTGCTTTCGGAACCTGACCCGAGGATTGGACATGAGTTAACAAACAAAAGGATAGCGGAACGAGACATGCACCCGTGGTCAAGCCCTCTACCAAAACCACGAGCGGAATCACAAAAGCGGGTTGCCCATATCGCACCGCTTTTGCGGAGTAGGCGGTATTTCCTATTCGCGAGCGATTCCATAGGGAATGCGACACGTGGCGAAGTGACCCCGGCAAACAACCGTTTAACCCACGCCATCGCATGTTAAAGCCCGACGTTGGAAGCCGAGCGAAATTGCCAAGAGTCGTTGATTTGGAGAAGGGCCATCGGACGGTGGTCGCACGTTGAACTTGCCCAGAGGTTAACTAAGGTGTGCGGAGGATAGCCAGGTACGATACAAGTGTTTGATTGGTTATTGATATATATAGGTGGGGCCAGAGTATAATGAAATTGTTTAATTAAACGATTGGCGGATAATTAGCATAAGTCTGGAGCGTGATTGTTGTAAGGCTGGGTGGTGAAATATAAAGCCGAAAGTTCATTACAAGTTATTTATTTAAAAAGAAACGTGGAGTATAAATACAAAGTGTTGAAAGTTAAACATTGGTTATAAGGATTGGAGATAATATAAAGTCGAGAATATAAATTAAATTCCAACCATTGTGGATAGTATTTATTTATCAAATTCTACGAATTTGATAAATAAACCCGAAGAAAGAAGAAGTCAATTAAGACTCAGGCTGGAGGAAAAGAATGGGGTACACCAAGGGAAAATGCTGACACAACGATTGTAGACACACCAGCTCTCCTTGGGGGTCCAATTTCAGTTTTTTTGCGTCACACGATGATCTCTCTTCTCTGGCATTTACTTGTATTGAAGATCATTATTCTAGGAATAAGGAGTTATTTTCTCCAAAAATAACCCTAGCCAAACATTGACAATGCATCAAGGATATCTTTCTATGCTTCATAAGCACATTTGTTCTACTTATAAATCATGTCTTGGAAGTGGTTGTTTTGCTGGAAATTATTCACCGGTTGGTTTCATACCAAAGTCTTTTTCACATTTTCAGCATCCAATACATGAAAAAGATAATGGTTTAAAACAACATAAATATTTGAAATTTTGCAAGAATTGTCTGGCACACTTTGAATATGAATTTTGAAGTCAAGTGCATGATCTTGTATAGGATCAAGTGTCATTTTGAATACCAAATGTTTCACAAGAAACTTCTCAACATGCTACCCTGCAGTAAGGATTAAATGACAATATTGCATCAACTATTTCGATAATAAAAGTGCACCTCGGCCATAAGACTAAACAACTACAAATGTTGTAGATCTAACAAGACCACACAATCAAATGTATTCCACAAGGCCAATACTGTATGAAAAATGAAAAGGAGTTTGCAACCAAAAATACCTTAGGCGACTAATTCAATTAGATACACCAAACCATCAGCAAAAAGGAAAACCAACCTACTCAAAAGGCAAGCGTTTACCTCCTTTGACAAAATTTTGAGTTCCGAAACAAGGGCATTTATTGTCTTGTCAATGCCCCTAGTAATTTGAACGGGGTTTGCACCTGCTGCAACAACCTAAAAAAAAAGGTTTCATTTCAAATTATTTTCCACAAATTTAAGATACAACCATTGTCAATTTTGTATTTCCTAACAAGCTCATAAATTTTGACAAAAGAACCAAATTTTTTTAATACCTGATAGCAATTTTTTCACTCAAAAACTATCTTAGACTCGATAAACCCAACCCAAAACTAAAAAACCAAACACCATAAGACCCTACAAAAATGAATAGATGATCTTAATCCAGTACCATCGACAAAAAGTTACCTTTACACCCTCACTTATTAAACCCTGTGTTGTTGAATTTTAACTTCAACTGCTGCAGCAGAACGGATGCAGCAGCAACATTTTTTTTTGGAGGTTGCTTGCAAGCCATCCAGAAATTTAATTCAGCATTTAAAATTCCTGCAATTTTTTTTTGTAGACGGCCATAGCCATATTTCTATACAGGATTGTATTTAAACACAACAGCCAGCATTAACGCAATTCACCAACCAGAAATTAAACAAACAGAAATTTACCCGACAGTTTTGTAAATTCAAAAGGAGGACACGTGGAGCATTAATATTGGATCGCAAGAAATTGAAGGGAATCTGAAAACCTGAAAACCGGACCCGAATTTTTTATAGGGCACATTGGATTGAGAATTCGAGTTAAAATTAGGCAGACGTCAGCATCCCATTTTGGAACGCGAATTTGGTTTGAAATTCAATCTATTCAGACTTTTGAAGTCCGACGAAAAGGGTTCTTTAATGTTTTGATAGTTTAATATATACATATGTTTTAAACATATGTTATATATATATCATATGCGAAATGAAAGGTGGGCCATAGAATTTAGTTTTAATTTTTTTTTTTTAAAGAGGGTTTATTATAATATGTTTTATATGTTACGGCATATAAAAATAAAAAGGTTGAAAAAGCTTGGTAGTTTTTTTTATAGACAGTACGTAAATTTTTTATTACACAGCAGTGTGTAAAAAGTGAAAGACTGAGTGTAACTTTTTAAGTGTGTATGCACGGCAGTGCGAAAGGGAAAAACACAGCAGAGTGTTTTAGAGACAGAGTATGTTTGTTTTGAACAGACAGTGAGTTGGTTTTATGCACTGCGTTTTGTAGCAGTCATAATTTTGTAATCCCTCTCTGTGAGGAAGAAGTGTAATAGTTTTTTTTTGAGTTATTGAAGGGAATAGAAGTTTTTTTTCAAAGTATTGAAACTCTGTCTCCTGTCAAAGAAATTTTTATTTTCTGTGTGTTAGAGGAAGGGAGATTTATGGGTGGTTCTTATGAATCAAGCAACCATTCAGAACATGCTCATCGATCCAAACCATGAGTATTATGTGACAATATTCAAGCAGGCACTGAATCGGATTTCTGAAGCTATGTTAGAGAAACCCTAAACTCTCACTGAAAATAGGTGAAATGTGGCACCACTCGGAGATTGACATGTGCCAATTGGTACAAGTGGTAGACAATTGGCATGCTCAAACAACGAGGTGATGCAGGAATGACATGAGGGAGAAAATATCAGAAAAGCCCAAAATCTGGAGAACTAAAGCTCATCACCAACCTGAGATTGACAACTTTACATGATGTAACCTATGAAATCGTAAATGGAGAAATCATAGTAACAATAAAGTAACCTATGTAAGAATAAAGTCGGATTCATCCTGGGAGTGGTAATGGGAGAAATCATAGTGAACAACAGGAAACATGCAGAGTTGCTTACAATCAAATAGATGAAAAAACACATACGAAAAACCTAGATAATAATCATGAACAAGCTTAATATTGAATTATGAACTGTAAAGGAACTTACAAAATGTGACATTACGAACCTGGTCAAGCACACAAGCAAAAATATCCTGGACATGACCCTGGTTGACAAGTTGTATTGCTCATGATGCGAGAGGATTTGTATATGCACTGCCAAGTCAATCAAAATCTATCATTATCTATACAATAAATACAAGTAATTGATGTAGTATTTTTTACTCTAAGATGCATTATTATGATAATGTTAGAACATATGTTGAAAATGTCAAAACATACCTGAATAAACTCCTCTTCGTTTCAAGAACAATTTATTGGAGTCGCATGAACTTGGAACAAGCCTCCCACGATCTGAAAGAGTAGCAACTAAGTCAACGGTGACTTTTTTGTTGCTACGCTGGATCGAGGGAGGTTTGCTCCAAGATTAAATCGCTCCAATAAATTATTCTCTACTAAACAGGGCCAACCACGTGAAGGTAGAAGCTCTTATGGCCCCTCCCCCCCCCCTCACATCACTCTCAATTCCCCAATACCCAATCTATATTTCATTTTTTACTTTCATGAGCATAAAAAAAAATATTCAATAACTAATAAAAAAACAATTCAACAAAAAGTACGCAAGGAAACTTTGCAATTAATGCTTGACATAAAAATAGTATCATAAATGAGTTTTTTATATAACACAAAAAAACGTTCCAAGTATGGTAACGTTTGTCTTATAATAATACAATATTTTACATTGTCAAATTTTCTTTTTCTTCTTCCTATTTTTAAAGCTCCTAATTACATCATCAATATCATCGTGCTCTGCTCCTGTTTCGTGCCTTTCAACCCGCACTGCTGACCTAGTTGCGTATTCACGATGTATGGGCTCATCCAGTGACGGGGCATCGCCTACAAAAACAGATAATATTAAATTTTAATTGTCAGTTTTTAAATATCATTGAACTAGTTAGGTAATATTAATAAAAAAAATTGCAATGAGATTATTTACCTGGTGCACCAGTTGTCGCCGCTAACCTAGTTGCATTGTCACGATGTCTGGTCTCATCCAGTGACGGGGCATCGCCTCCAAAAACAGATAATATTAAATTTTAATTATCAGTTTTTAAATATTATTGAACTAGTTCGGTAATATTAATAAAAAAAATTGCAATGAGATTATTTACCTGGTGCACCAGTTGTCGCCGTTGGGACTGTTGCCCTGTCTTCCTCTCTGGTGGTAAGATCCTCAAGGGAAACATTCTCCGTCATTTAAACAAAAAACGTTATAAGGACAACCATCAAGGTATAATTAGAAAAAATTATAAGTGGAAATTAATTACCGTCACGGCCCTCACTGATAGCAGCATTGTCGGCCCGGTCCCCACTACAATGATCAGGTTGCACGAGAGGATCATCTACATCTGGCTCTAAAACTGGGTTATTTACCTCGTCGGTAGTGTTGCTCCCCTGATTTAAACAAAGTTGTTAGACATTAAATTTATGGACGAAAACAAAAATATTGAAAGGTTAATGTTTTACCTTATCGGGCATTGTAGATCTTGGGACCTGCCCCAAGCTTCTGCGACGTTCAACTACAGCTTGATAGCCAAAACGGAAAGCGATATTTTTATCTTCCTCTGTAGTTATTGTTCCGAAGTCATCACCCTACAGTATATATGATTGTGTATTTTTAATCATATCTGATAGGATTACAAAAACGTTGGAAGGCGATACAATTAATTATAAGATGTTTAGCTACTTAATTACAATTCTTGCAGCTAATTTCAAGTAGCCACCCTGGCCGAGCTTGTGATGGCCCTTTTTCTCTATCCTAGCTTTGGTTGCCTTTGAGGTGTCAGGCAACCTAGCATCAAAAGATTGAAGTCAGATATGACGTAGCACACTTTTATTTTAGACATAAAGAAAATTAAAGCTATTGAATTAAAGTTGTAATTTACCTTGCGGGTCCAGTTGGCATTTTTCCTTCTTTCTTTTCCCTTTTCTCTTTTTCGTCATGGATGAGTGCTCTCCACTCACTCTCTGAAACTACGAGAGGACGCTCATATCTAGGGTTAAATTGCAATTGTGTCCTATAGGTGTCCCTGGTATATTTCAAATATTTGCCGGCTACCTGAGCCACCGCTTTTCTGTCAAATGTGCCGACCCCAAAAAGGGCTTCTAGATAATCTAAAGGTTCTTTTTTCAGGTTGGAATTCTGGGAATTCCACCCTGTACGTATGGTTGGGCCAAAAATTACCAACGCATGGCTCTCCAGAATCCTGTAGAACTCATTGTTTCCTACACGGAATAAAACCAAAAGAAAAAGAAGATATTATCATTAATTTAAAAATAAAAATCATGATAAATATGTTTTAGATAAAGTACATGAAATAGTTAAAATATTAAAATTTACCTGGGAGTTGTACATGCTTTATAGGGACACCCTCATCGTTCACCAACAACGTGCCATTAATGGTCCATGTGGAGCTGACACGTGTAGCTCCAGGAAACGCAATAATGTAGTTGGCCATATCAGCCTCATCATTGCCAACACGTTCAGCGGTTGGCTGGGTGTCTGCTTGGGCAGGGTGTGTTTCTTGGCTAGCATCTAAAGGAGTAGAAGGTGTACGAGAGGGTTGTTGGGCAATCTCTTGCCCTTGTGTCCCACTACCACCAACACCGGGTTCAGCAAATGCCAGAAAACGCTACATACAAAAGAACTTTTTGTTAGTTTAATCAATGTAAAAATTAAAAATCAAACTATCACAATTCATCTCATGCAGAACAAAAAAAATATCCTTTTGACTTTTTATTATTACCTGATATGTTTCTAGCTGGCTCATAAGTTTTTTTATCCTCTCTTCTGTTTCAGGTGTTTGAGGCGCATCTATCAAAGTATTAAATTCTGACCTTGCATCTCGTGCCTTTTTTCGCAACAAGAGCGTTGGAGATAGGGATGAAGAAAGCTCTTCCTCAAAGAGGGAATCATCAGGCGTACCATGGCTAGGTGTCTGCATATTTGAACAAAATTAATATTATTTCAATTATGTAAATAACTAAAATACCTGAAGATAGAGCAATGCTGGCACTTTACATGTTCTTCCGTTGGCCTCTTTCCGTGATCATCCCGTCTCGGGGTTGTTCCTGCACTGCTCTGATCAGTCTGCCACATTGCAATAAAATTATAAATGTAAAAACTTGAAAACAATATCTAACTTGAAAACACAAAATGAAAACTGAAATAATTTCTAATAAGACACCGGAAGACAGAGTTAGAGTTTCAAATATGCCTTGCATTGAATTCGGTCCTGGAAACATGTCATTGCACATTAAGGCACCCAAACATTCAATCCACAAATGATATATTTAAGTAGGCTTCTCCTATTCTGGGAAAACACCATACCTATAATGCATTCACTTGCATGTATAAGGGAAAGGAAAACATGTTTTCATACAACGGTGACAAAGGCATCTTGGGGAAAGGTATCTTCACTTTTTATTTATGTTGTTCACCCACACCACTCTCGTGTTTTCACTAATCCTGTTTTGTCATTTTTGGATTCAAATTAAGTTAATGCCTTAAGTATTTTTTGACCTTTCGGTGTAGTTTTTATAAGTGGCATGTATGGATTTTCCATTAATTTTGCACTTTTTCTCTTCATTTGGGCAGGGTGTGTTTCTTGGCTAGCACCTAAAGGAGTAGAAGGTGTACGAGAGGGTTGTTGGGCAATCTCTTGCCCTTGTGTCCCACCACCACCAACACCGGGTTCAGCAAATGCCAGAAAACGCTACATACAAAAGAACTTTTTGTTAGTTTAGTCAATGTAAAAATTAAAAATCAAACTATCACAATTCATCTCATGCAGAACAAAAAAAATATCATTTTGACTTTTTATTATTACCTGATATCTTTCTAGCTGGCTCATAAGTTGTTTTATCTTCTCTTCTGTTTCAGGTGTTTGAGGTGCGTCTATCAAAGTATTAAATTCCGACCTTGCATTTCGTGCCTTTTTTCGCAACAAGAACACTGGAGATAGGGATGGAGAAAGCTCTTCCTCAAAGAGGGAATCATCAGGCGTACCATGGCTAGGTGTCTGCATATTTGAACAAAATTAATATTATTTCAATTATGTAAATAACTAAAATACCTAAAGATAGAGCAATGCTGGCACTTTACATGTTCTTCCGCTGGCCTCTTCCCGCGATCATCCTGTCTCGGGGTTGTTCCTGCACTGCTCTGATCAGTCTGCCACATTGCAATAAAATTATAAATGTAAAAACTTGAAAACAATATCTAACTTGAAAACACAAAAATGAAAACTGAAATAATTTCTAATAAGACACCGGAAGACAGAGTTAGAGTTTCAAATATGCCTTGCATTGAATTCAGTCCTGGAAACATGTCATTGCACATTAAGGCACCCAAACATTCAATCCACAAATGATATATTTAAGTAAGATTCTCCTATTCTGGGAAAACACCATACCTATAATGCATTCACTTGCATGTATAAAGGGAAAGGAAAACATGTTTTCATACAACGGTGACAAAGGCATCTTGGGGAAAGGTATCTTCACTTTTTATTGATGTTGTTCACCCACACCACTCTCGTGTTTTCACTAATCCTGTTTTGTCATTTTTGGATTCAAATTAAGTTAAGGCCTTAAGTATTTTTTGACCTTTCGGTGTTGTTTTTATAAGTGGCATGTATGGATTTTCCATTAATTCTGCACTTTTTCTCTTCATGCGCATGTTTCCTTGGAAATCAAATGCATGATTTAGTCCCATACATTTAACAAGTTGTTGGATCAACTCCATAGGAAATATCATGTTTCCTATTCAATCAAAATTTATCTCAGTTAGGGTAGGTAGGAAGGTTTTCCCTTTGTATTAATAGGGCACTTCTAGCTTCCATTTTTATTATATCTTTCAAATTTAGTGTCGTTTCAATTAGGGCATGAATTTTTGCAACTTTCAAGGTGAGAATGAACAAAGACAAATTTTTGTGATGGATGACTGTATATGACTCCATGGCGAGAGGAAAAGGCACTAATCTACTTCTTCAAATATCTATAGTTCTCATTCACCTCATACGGAGATGGTCCCTGATTTTGAGCCAAATGTTGCAGCAAAAATTTCCCCCCCTCCATAATTTGATATTCAATAAAAATTTCTTAAATTGATGATGGGGCAAGATTATGGAACATTGGCACATACATATGTAATGGAATTCCAAGATCATGATATATGTTTGCATATGTTTATGGCAATGTTCCACCAAGTCCCCTGGAGGTGGGAGCGAGGGGACGAGGGAGCGCGGGAGCGGCCTATGCAAAAGCTCCCTACCAATTTTCGGGAAACGTGGGGGGACGTCGGGGTCATAAAAATTATAAAATTTAATATTTAAAATGTAACTATATTTTTGCAAGGAATGTATATACAGTCATCATACACTTGCATCATAAAAGATAAATCATAAATGATAAAATTACAAATCGATGAATGATGAATCATATAATTGAAACAATTTTAAAAGTTAAAAGTTAAAACATACATCATACAATCATGCATGTAAGTTTGTAATTTTGTAACTATATAATCATTAATGTAACTACTAACAATGTACAATGAAAATAAAGTTTAATATATCATATGACATATTATATCAAGATTCAAAATAGAGTTTAAACTGAAGTTTACAACTCAAGTCTGAAACATAAAACTTAAACGCAAATAAGTTATGTCTGAAACATAAAACTTAAACGCAAATAAGTTATGTCTGAAACATAAAACATAAAACATAGCATATGAATATCAAATGATATCATCATACTGATAAATGAGCATAAATGCTCAAGTTAATGCCCCACTAGTCTCTGCATCCAACTTCTGCACGAATATATCAAGATCAACCATGTCACCATCTGAATCAGAATCACTTGGATTCTCAAATATGCTAAGTGGCACATCAACTTTTAACACGAAACCATAAACTAAAAGAGGCGGTGAGGGGACGTGAGGGGGCGTGAGGGAAACATCCCCTAGAAGTCCCCAAGACCCCGGAGCACGAGGGGGCGAGGAATCTAGACCCCTAGGTGGGGGGGCGAGACCCCGTGTAACATTGGTTTATGGAGGTGGTGGAGCAAAAAAGAGCTCAAATAGAGCTGAAATTTTTCACATAAAAAGGACTGTGGGCTTGACTAATGGTTCCATTTAAAAAATGATATCTAGACAGAGAAAAAGTGTAGCATGCAAACATGCATTGAAAATCCATCTGAGTTTTCATTGTATTACTTATGATGGATTCAAATTTGGGTTTCAAAATGCCAGGTTATGGCATGATTTTGTCAAGAAACCCTTAGTTGGATTCTCATGTTGGTTTAATTTATATTTTAAGTTTATTTTGCAATCTTTGGGTGATAGTAACTCATGAACTAGGTTACCAATGTGTAACAATCATATTTCAATAATAAAGTTGTGATTTTTTTATATTATTATTATTATCTATTAGCTACGAGTATTGACACCTAATGCCTGGAATTTTGACATCTTGATAGCATGGATAATTTTGAAAATGTTTCTAGTAATGTTAACATAATAACTATCATTACGTGTCTTCACTTTTTCACCATAATAGACCTGTGATATGGACTCATCACACAACTTCATATGCTATGTCCCAACAAGTTCAAACTGGTTGAACCTACCTCATAGTGTGGTTATTAAGGACAAGTTGCTTGATATATAACTCGATAGCATAGACCACGTTGCATTTCTAAAAAGAATCCTCAAGTGTCAAAAAAACTTCACAATATGTTTTACTATAAAGCCTTTTGGGATACCTGAAATAATATATGTATCATTGATGACTTTTAAAGTATGACAAGATCCAGAGGGAAAGGAAATCAATGGAAGAGTGATCCACCAATGAGAACCTAGAATTTAGCATCGGATGAGTTAGAGTCTAGGAAATTGAAACCCTATAATTTTAATTAGTGATGAAGGACATCACATAGGTAATTATATTTTCATGTAGAATAATCTGTTAATTCAAATTTAAACTACATAATATGAAAGGCATACCATAAATTTTTCCACATAAGTCCAAACAACCTATAAAAAGGGAAAACCTTCTTTTTCCATGGGAAATAATTTACCTTTCCTTTTTCAAGATAGTCTAAATCACAAAAAATATGAACTATATTGCACACATTCTTGGATAATGTGAAATTGGAAAAGGAATACCCTACACAAGTGATGCACACATGTACATTTGAACACTAATAGATTTTTGTAGTTGAAATGCAATGCTTGTTTTCATTTAAATGTAGGGTTTTTAAAGCAGGGAGAAATAATGGCTGCCAAATTAATAAGCATTTATTTGGGAAAAATTTAAATCTTGTATTGGGTGATGAAGATAATAAAGGGTATTGAATCTTGATTCTTGACATCTAGAGAGAACCCTACAGCCTAACACAATCCAATGGAATTGACCAAAAAAACCCAAATAGAGTCAACCCTACTATAGGAGGAAGGGCCTGCGGTAAGAACTTACCATTTTGCAAGAGCTGAGGGCGAATGTTGTTGCAAAGGCTGGGGGCGAACGGCGAGGGCGAATGTTGTGACACGGGGCGGGGGCGGGCGGCGGGGGCAAATGCGAGGGCAAATGTTGTTGCGAAATTTGAGCGAATGCGGGAGCGCGAGAGATATTGTTCTAAAAAGAGGGCGAAGGGTGAATGCAGGGCGAATGTTGTTCTGCAAGAGCTGAGGGCGAATGTTGTTCTGCAAGAGCTCAGGGCAAATTCTGAGGGCGAATGATGTTCTGCAAGAGCTGAGGGTGAATTTTGAGGGAAAATGTTGTTCTGCAAGAGCGGAGGGTGAATGCGCGCGTGATATCAGATGTTAATGTAGCACACATGTACATTTGAACACTAATAGATTTTTGTAGTTGAAATGCAATGCTTGTTTTCATTTAAATGTGGGGTTTTTAAAGCAGGGAGAAATAATGGCTGCCAAATTAATAAGTGTTTCTTTGGGAAAAATTTAAATCTTGTGTTGGGTGATGAAGATAATAGAGGGTATTGAATCTTGATTCTTGACATCTAGAGAGAACCCTACAGCCTAACACAATCCAATGGAATTGACCAAAAAAACCCAAATAGAGTCAGCCCTACTATAGGAGGAAGGGCCTGCAGTAAGAACTTACCATTTTGCAAGAGCTGAGGGCGAATGCTGTTCTGCAAGAGCTGAGGGCGAACGATGAGGGCGAATGCTGAGGGCAAATGATGTTCTGCAAGAGATGAGCGCGAATGCTGTTCTGCAAGAGCAGAGGGCGAATGCGCGTGTGATATCAAACGTTAATGTAGCTATTGCGACAAATACGAAACAATAAAATCATTTTTATGTAGCGCGCATATAAGTTTCGAATTTTTATGTAGCGCCCATATAAGTTTGGTATTTTTATGTAGCGCGAAAATAACTGTCGCTATACCGACGGCGGAAAAGGCGTCGCTATTAGGACGGTGCCTCCAAACGTCGCAATGGTGACACCTAGACATTGTGTCGCAGTTGCGACGTTTAGAGTCATCTCAATAGCGACGCTTTGGGCCATGGTGTCGCAATTGCGACGTCTTCCTTTAAACGTCGTAATTGCGACACTAGTTTAAGTGTCGGTATTGCGACACTTTTCTATAGACGTCGGTATAGCGACGGTTTCGGGCGAGATGGAAAAAATTTGGGAAAATTTCCGACATTTGGTCAAAAGCGTCGGAAACAAGTGTCGAAATTTCCGCCAAATGTAGTAGTGTCATCCTTCTGCAATACTCATAAACCTTCATTATCATGACAGACATCCCTGAACATTACTATATCAAGTCATACCTTTATCTCTGAAATTAGTAACTCCCATTTCGCAATAAGGTGGCTTCCTATCGACAACAAATCATTATCCAGGAAGTTCACTTAGAAACATCATATTCCAATACCATGAGGCTTGTTACAGCATTGATAAGATCCTCACTTCCAGAATTTTGATCGAAAGATTTTGTTTGGCGTTCAACATCAAATCATCTATTCATGCCTTACGAAATATATTGCAGTACCTTGAGGGTCATTGACATCAATGGCGGTTCTCTCACATTTGTTAACAGCTCACATTATTGGCTGGTAATCAAACGATGTCTTACCATGTTCGACTACAAATCATATATTTGCATGGCTACACTTGTACCTAAATGATCGAGTGAACGAGATAAGAAGACTCTGGATCTAGTTTCAGCCATCCGAGCTGCGATTTTAGGATTTTTGTACACATCATCTGTATGGTGACCTTACATACAAATCATCATCCGAACGTGGGCCTATATTTGTAGGCATGTCTGCATTGGGCAACATTCCAATGAAGACGACTATATACACTATGTGCATGTTATTAGATAGTTTATGTGCTGAGCATGGGAATGCCTTCCCTCAGCAATTTATGATCAAGAGGATATATCATGATGTAATGTATTGTAAGATTGATGCAGGTCACCACTTCGCTTCATCTCCAGCCCATCACAGTGTAAAGCATCTCAATAAAAATATTGTTATTTTTATTCTGACTTCATGCTTTAGGGGGGAATTTTTATAGGTCAATTTGGGCACCATTCCCAATGACCTGGTTAACTAGACATCATCCCCAGAATCAATGAATAGGGTATATCATCCCCTATCATTTCATTTTCTACATGCCCTAAGACAAAGAACAAGGACAAATCATCTATGACTTCCATTTGCAATGTTTCCAAGATTTTAATTTTATATTATAACACATATGAGCTCACCAAAACAATATATCAAGGGGCTAAGTGCATTTCATATGTAGGTGCCTCTATGAAAAGGTGTTATGTAAAGCACTTCTCGACACTCAAGGGTGCGTTCGTCGTTTGGGAGAGAAATTCTCATTGTTCTGAAATCTCCACTTGACCAGTGTCTTCTAGAAGAGTTCACATGTGTCAAACCTCGAATCCATGTGTCCATTTGAGACCTCTGGGACTGGGAACATGTATTTCCTATTATTCGAAAGTCATTGATTGTAAAACTACCTTCAGCTCCTTTATAAATTAAGCACAGATCCTAGTGCTTGGTAAGGAAGAATTTGAGTAGAGAGATGTTGGTGGAATTTCAATTGAGGAGTTGATTTGAGTAACATGTTGCTGGAGAGATGTGCATTGTGATGAGGCTGGGATGCTGCTGGAGAGATGTGCATTGTGATGAGGCTGGGATGTTGCTGGAGATGGTGACATCAAATCAATCACTGGGTTGTAACCTCCCCTTCTATCCATTAATAAAGATTGTTGCTTACTTTCCCACATATGTATCTGTATAAGCTTCTGCCTTTCATATCATGAAATATTATCTGATGTATATGGTTTATGTTTCATTGATTTAACTAAATAGAATAGACATCTGTATTATTGCTATCTTTTTTTGTTTAGTGTTCATCTTTGCAGAAAATATTTTGGCGATCTAGCTCAGATTTGAAGCTACAGCAAGAGATACAAAAGGAGAATTGGAAGCGCTTGGACTCCAAGTAAGTTTCTTGATCTATTATGTGTGTCTATTTAATGTTAGGAAAAGTAGTTGAAAATTCTTTAACCTGTTGTTCTAGATGAGCACCACATCTAGGGAATAATGTTTTATCCGTAATCCATAATTCCACATAACAATATGATACAAAGTTTTAAAGTAACACCTCTTAAATGAAAAATAATGAGAAATAATACCTAACATTTCTTGAAGAGGAATAAAGTGTCCCAATTACACCTAGACATGCAAAACATAATTTTCCTCTCGAGATATTTTTTGACCTCAATCATTTATAAGCTCCCTAAGCATTGCAACCTTCTTGTAGAATTATATAACACGTTATTCTGAAATGGGGGAGACCTTTAATCATAGGGAACACAATGATCCCTCTAGGATCTGCCAACACCCCAAGGTGGTGGAAATTTTTGAGAGATACCACTCAATAGATTATTTTAACAAATTAAGAGGATATAATGATGATGTAACTAGGAAATTTTCCATAAATTTTCAAAAAAATGGAAAAAATAGATATGTGACTGTTATTAAGGGGCTTGAAATTTTTGTTAAGTTGGAGCACATTTTCTTTTGAATTTATTTTAGAGATATGGATAGGAAATATTTCTTGGAGAACCAAGAGGAAATGAAGGACAAGGATTTTACAAAAAAGGGAAAGAATAAATTCACAAGTCAAGGGAGCTATAAACATAAGGTAAAGAAAAGTATCAAAGTAGAAAACTTAGATAAGGAAGTTTCAACCACCCTAATCAAGTTAAGGAAAAATAAAAAAACTCAAAAGGAGCACATCAATCATAGATTTAGATTATGTTTTCCCTATTTTTTCTCAACATCTATGGTCTTGGAATATTTGCAATGTAGAAATAAAAAATTGCTTGAAATCAAATGCAACGCAAAACTAAATCACACACCTAGTATCCAAGTGCTTGGTGGGATAAAGTTGAGCAGTACTTCGATGATTTTTTTTCACGTATATGACTCCAACCATAGTTAATCTTTCAAATCCAAATATTTGAATGAAATTAACTACAAAACAAAGGAAGGAGGTAAGTTAGATGCGATAAATAATTAATAAAATAGAAGAAAAATCATACCAGTTCCTTACACCCAATTAATAGAGTAAGAGTTTATCCTACTCCCTGCATGAAAAATGACAGTGTATGGTAAAGTAACTACAAAACAAAGGAAGGAGGAGAATTTAGATGCGATAAATAATTAATAAAATAGAAGAAAAATCATACGAGTTCCTTACGCCCAATTAATAGAGTAAGAGTTTATCCTACTCCCTGCATGAAAAATGACAGTGTATGGTATTTCACTCAAATACAAACACAATTGTCAAAGAAAGACAAACACTACATGAATTTTTTCCATGTAAAAGTTTGTTATTTCTTATAAAACTTTATGTAACTCCCACTCGACAAAGACAGGAAACAAAAATATCAAACAAT
Organism: Pinus albicaulis; assembly: GCA_034641835.2. Classification (NCBI taxonomy): domain Eukaryota; kingdom Viridiplantae; phylum Streptophyta; class Pinopsida; order Pinales; family Pinaceae; genus Pinus; species Pinus albicaulis. The sequence continues at coordinate 1,546,029,536 of CM076580.1, read as the reverse complement.
TTTTGTTGTCTCACCCAAACCCTTACAATTTTGAGCTATCTGCTTCAGATATTTGTTCCACTTCAACATATGAATTGAAACTAGTTTTCCTACACATATTCATGAGACCAATGAGGAAAAATTAGATTAAATTTTACCAAACATTAAATTTAATTGCATGAATAAATAATAATTAAAAATACTTGCCTGCATGAATACCTAAATGAGCAACTCTTGGTTTCGAGAATAAATTGTTGGAGTAGTTTAATCTTGGAGCAAACCTCCCTCTACTTGATGAAGCAGCAACGAAGTCAATATTGACTTTGTTGTTGCTTTATTGGATCGAGGGTGTTGTTCTCCAAGATTATTCAAATCCTAATTTATTCTCTACCGAATAGCGCAAACCACGTGAAGGTGGAAGCTCTCATGGCCCCTCAACCCTCCACCTCCCCCCCCCCCCCCCCACCTCACATCATTCTCAATTCCCCATTACCCAGTCTATCTACTATATACGAAATTGTTGAAATCAAGACATAAAGATACATAAAAAAATAAATAACAAACATTTATTCATTCGTAAATCCACAAAATATTTCATCTCAATAAATTTTATAATAAAAAAATATGTTTACATAATATGAAATAAGGTCATGTACATAAAGAAACATATAGAAATTATTCATTACCATATAACATTCATGCATTCATTCATTCATTAATCATAGACACATAATACTTCATCTCAAAAAAAATTATCATCAAAAAAATGCTTTCATAATATGGTATGTGATGTTTTCATAATAGGAATCAACGTCATTTGGATGAGAACAATCATGAGGTGTGTTGTACCTTAAGAGACAATCCCTTAGCTGTGATAAGGAATCAGTGCTTAAGACATTTATATGATTATGTCACTAAAATATCTGTCTCTGTTTTAATCACCTTCAAGTATTTACAATTAAACCTTTAGATATCAAACACAATGAATGTCTCACAATGTTATTATTTTTTGATGTTGAATGGAATGACCAGGAGAAAATGAAAGAAGAAAGTCCTAACTGATATGTTGTCACACAGAATATATCATCTCAAACTTCTGAGGAATTTATGGAAGAAGTAGTTAAAACAAAGGAGCGCCAATTAAGGATTTTAACTCTTGATTACATAGGTAAAAAGAGACCTACTGCTCATTACTTTGTCTTATTCAAAGAAAGAAAACACAGAATGTGAACTAAGATACATATCAACGTAAACAGATGCCAGAAACTTGCTTATTCATTAATCATTGAAATCTTTGAATACAAAATAGTAATATAAAGGTCCAAAACTCAGAACCTTCCTTCCTCTTTAAAATTACATTAAATACAATAAAATAAACAATTTGGAACTGTTGTAACCAATTCTAACTACCACAACTACTTAGGACTTCAGAGGTTGTCTATTACATGCCTTGAAAATGTCTTATTACAATTACATTGTCTTTGAAAAAGTAATATAGTGTAAAAATATACATCCTAATCTATAGGAATTGTTGATGATGTTGTTGCATTTCCTTGGTCAGCTGATTTGTCTTTATTTATGCTGAAAACCCTTTTGGCAAGTCTATCGTCCAAGCTCTGCACTTCTTCCATATCTCTATCTTTGTCCTGGGTGAATGTGTTAGATTATTATACTCCAATCTGAATGCAGTAATTCGATTATAAGATGGTCCTTCTGTGAAAAGAGTTTTTACCAACCACAGTAGCTAGAAATGTTTCTGCAAAAAGTTGACCATTGTTTCCCCTTTAAGCACCCGAGTTTTTTCATGCCTATTATCAACTTTTCTTTTTTCCATAACTAGAAAATTCTCATAATAATCCCATGGCAAAAGATTTCCTTCATCTCCCCAACATGATGGCAGACCTATTCTTGTTAGTTTGTCAAATAACTTATCAAATTGACTTATTGCCTCTTTAATTTCCATCAGTTTCTTTTTTGTAGCTTTCCTGTGATCATTTCTGACAATCATCTTATTGATCTCCACTGCATATAAGGTCATGTCTTTAATTTCATTCTCTTCTAATTCCTGATATATTTTAGAATTAATAAAATCAATGAACCTTCTAGCCCAGATAGCTCTGTTAATTGCCTTTTGTTTATCTTTCATAATTGGTTCTTCACATTCCCTAATTAGACTTTTTTCCTCTGCAACTATCTTCAAACAGCTCCAAATTGATTTCATTTCTGAAATGATATCATTCCAAATGATATCTTTGGCTTGTATCAGTGAAATGTTTCCTTTCGGTCTTTCTTTGAGATTTTTAATCTCAGCATTAGCATTCTGAATATCCGTTTTATACTTGTCAACTTCATTCTCTATGATATGAATAAGCTTTGTTGCAGTCTCCATATCTGCTTGAGCCTTTTTCCGATCTCTTTCAGCCATCTGCAACTCAGTATTCAATTGAACAATTTGTGCTTGTGGATCTTCGTTACCTGTAGGAAAAACAAAAGTACAACTATGGTTCTCAATATGATTTTGAAGTGATATTACAGTTTGCTTTATTTTGGCAATTTCTTCATCTTTTTGCATTAGTTGCTGTAAAAGATTTTCCTTCTCATTCTCCACCTCTACAACTTCTGCAGCCATAGAATGTTCTCCTGTAGGAAATTTTAGCTTCTTCCTCAATGTGGATATTTCTACTTCAGCACTCTGCATTAATTTCTGTACAGCAGTCTTGTCACTAGGATCCACTCCAATCTTTACAATGATTTTCCTTAACTCATCATTCTGAATTGTTAAAGCTCTTGCATTAGCTTTCTCTAACTTCAATTGCTTAAGTACCTTTCCCAACATATTTTCTGCCTTCATTGTCATTGTGTTGGTCTTGGTCAAGTCATTCACAATTAACTGACCAGTTTTCATATGCAAATTCATCTTATCCATCAGGGGAATCTTCTTCACATTTACAGTATTGAAATTCTTATAAGATCATATTTACATGTCTGTGGGATGAGACAGGGAAATTCTGAATTGATCTTTTTCAAGATCCATGATAGTCAAAAGTCTTGTTTGATTCGGAGAAACCTGATACTCAGCTTGGGCTTCCATGCTGGCCTTCATCTTTTAATTCCTTTCTTCAATCTGTGTAAACATCTGTTTGATCATAGGTACTTGCTCATGAGAGATTTCGTGACTCCTAGGTGAAGTAGGAACATTTTGTTCTTCTCCTAGATGTAAAGAAAAACCAGGTGGGTTAAATGTAAATTTTTCAGTAAACTTTTTCCTCTTTTTAGCTCCCTACACCTCATCATCTAAGTCAATCACTATTTCTTTGCTTCTTTTGTTTGAATTTTCTGATATGATAGGGGTCTGAATGTTTGAACTTGCTAAACTTATCACACCTCTAATTGTTATCTTCACCAAATCTGGCCTGATTTCATGAATGAAAGCTGAATACCCATTCTCAATTCTTCTATTTGAAATTACACTGCGAGGGTCATAAGCCCAACTTTCCCCTAACAGCATATGCATCTCATCTAACATTTTAGTAACTTCCTCAAATGCTTATCTCATATTGACTATGAAAGGGCCTAAAGTCATGGGTAATTTGTACGTATGCCCCTTTTTCATGGGCACAAAGTGAACCTGATCAACATTTAGGCTCTGTCGAATAAATTCCAAGGCAAATAGCCTCATAGGTACAAACGTTGGAAGTCTGTAAGGCTTAATACTTGCTCCATGTAGCCTAATTTCAGAGTAATCCTCAAAAACAAACCAATCTCCAAATTTGCAAGTTACTCCTAGATGTAAATATTCCTGAGCTTTAGGTAAAAAACAAGGAGGAGGAACTCCATTCAATATTTTGAATTCAACTAACATGAAATAACTGGCGAAATAAAACAGCCCAGCTTCATTTTGATCTCTTCTTACTACATCTATCCAGAACACTATTGATTTCCTTTTCTTGTTTATATCCATAATATTCAGACCTAAATGCATGAACTCTTCCACATTTTGATATAAGAACAAGTAAACAATTAATGAAGGAAATTTAAAAGAAGTTGTTAATGAAAGGCTCATTAGTTGTGAATTAACTGCCTCTTGCCAATATGATGGAATATCCAGCACTGTTCCTAATTTTATCATCATGGTAAACATCCCTAAGACTGATTTATCCACTGCATTGTCATCATCTTTGCCCAGAATTTTTGCAATGCTGCTTAATACTGGTCGAATTTCTGCATCAAAATTCTCCATAGCAAATTCTTTGTTGTTCGGTTGAAATTGCTTCATGTTTGGCTTCAAAAATTATATGAACTGATTAAACTCTTCGCCTGCAACAAATGACTCTGACTCGGGATAGCAAAGGGCTTGATGGATTAGCTGGGTAGACACTTGAAAAACATTCTCTCCCTGACAATTCATAACAAATCATTTCCCAGGGTACATGACTAACACCAACCAATAGATAAATTCAGGAAAAAGGTGGGTTTTTGGGATACATGTAGAAAGTACTCTAGATTTGACCATGGCAGTAAAAACAGGGGAGGCTTTGTCATTTAAGATGACTTGCTGATAAAATGGAAGATAAATTATAGAACAAACAGTATCTTGAATATCCCCCTGAGTTTCCATGAGAGGGATATGACTAGCTAAACCCGACAAAGATGAACGCTTAGCCATGACTGAAAATTAACGTAAAGAATAACTCACAGGGTGGTCAATTCTACTAGGTTGACAAGAAACTTGAAATAGGACGCAGTGCAAACTAATCAAAAAATATTTTGAAAAAAAATGCTAATTTTGTTTAAATAGGTAGCCCGACTTCAAAATTTAATGTTGACATGACGATCCAACAAGTCGTTGATCCGACATGGAAGACAGCTATGAACAACTCAGTGCCCTACGTCACTGCAGGGGCTCTTGAGGTACGGGGGAAAATTTTGGTTGGTGCTCCTGCAATGAATCTCCACCATTCATATATGTTGTCCTCGCAGTCAACCAAGTCAATTGCGGAGGCACTCATTCAATTAACTTGTGTGTTGATTGTGCCCGCGGGTTGGGCCTTTTGTTGAAAATTGAAACTATCAACGCTTTCCACCCAATAAAATGATAGATGTTTAAACATAAATGTGAAACCCACTTTCATAAAGTTTAAAGTGTTTAAACTTTTAACTTTAATACGTCAACATAATTTTTTTTTTATGTTAAAGTATAAGAATTCTAATACTTTAACATTTTTACAACAATTTAATTTTTTTTTTAATATTTTCAAGAATTGAAAATAAAAAGGATATGTGAATGATCCACAACAAGGTGAATATGGAAACAACAAGTATGTTATTAATAGTGTGATATCTACTGTATTAACATAATTAATTGGTCCCTTTGTTATGGATACAGGTGAAATCATAGGTCATGTAATATTCCAGACCTGGAATAGCACAGCAAGCCTGCTGAAATAACGAACTCCTGGGAGATTGATGCACAGAAATTAGTTTACAGCCCTTGGATCCCTTATATCAGCAGATCTAGGGTCTAGATCGAAAAGGGGAGCAAAAGAAAATCAAACTATGTGAGGTAAACAGATCTCCCACCGCCTAGTCTAGCTGAAAAACATCCTACAAGAGGGGTTGCAGCTATGCACAACAAACTGCTTCAGAAATAACACAGTCTTGGATAGTATGAGAAGGAGGGCATATAATATGATTAAATTATGAATGTACAGCAGAAAATCAGAATTATAATGAAACCCTTTCAGTATACAGTAGAATACATGAGGTAATAGAGCAAGAAATCCTCAGAAAATAGAGCTACAATACATATATATCTGCAGAAATGGCTCAACAACGTTATTTAAAGGAGTTGTAGCAGCTGCATATTACAACTTAGATCTAGGATAGATCTATGGACAAAACATTAGATCTATTTCAGATCTGGAAACTACATAGTCTTGTTTACAAGATCCCCTTGTGGTTTTGACAAAATCATGCATAACAAAGAGTAGATCTGAGTTTCAAGTTGTAGATATGTAAAATTTTGCTATAATTTCTGAATATAACATTACATTACCATAGATCAGATCTAAATAGAACATGGATCAGCAAGCTAATCCATGGATCACCAAAGTGGAAGGCAAAGCCCAGCACCAGAGATCTCTCATCAAAACTATGATCAAAACACCATAAAGAACCTCATACCAAAATAACGTAGTTCCTCAATGGAAACAGTGTTGTAGCTCAAATGACATAAGTGGCCCACCGCTAAGTTACAGATCTGAAGTGCAAACAAGAGAGGCACTCTTCTAGGAGGTTAAAAGGCACACTCCATGAGAAGAGGCTCCCAAAACAAGCTAGATCTCTGCAGATCTAGAATCCCACTTGCTACATCTTACAAAAGCAGCAAACCCTCACTGGATCAGCACTGCAATTGGAAGTAGAGCTTGGCCTCAAGCCTGATAGTGGATCAAATCAGCAAACACTCCTCCAAGAATCTTCAAAGGAAGAGGTGGAATCCCTACATAGGATCTCCAAGTGCTAAGCAGCACAATTCTCTACTAAACAGCAAAGAATATTATTTGTCTAAGCAGACAAGATACTCAGAGATATAATCAATCAACAACCTTCTCTTGCTACCCTTCACTTCCTTTTATAATATGAAAGCCTTTGCAAACCCTAAACCACCTTGATGAGTTAGCTCCTTTCACATGAGGAGCCTCCTTCTAGAACTGCGTTGTCCCTTTAAGAGATACATTGAACCTAGACAACGTTGTAGATTTGGTCAAGGTTGACCCAGTCTCACAGCTCAAACCCCTTTCACACCTACAAGTGATTTATTTACATGGCCCTAATTTATCTTTGTTCACATGGGCATTGATTTATTCAGTCTTTTCAGGAGTTTTACATGTCCTCCTTTATTCATTTATTCATGCAACAGAAAGTAAAACAAAAATGAATATTCCTCTTAGCTTAGGCTAAGTAGGAATATTAGAGGTCATTACTTTTGTAACAAGGGTATCTAAGATCGATACATGTATTAAAATATTTGTAATGATCGTTTATATATTCCATGATAGTTATGGGATTACTAGTACCACTATAGTCTTTATTTCTCTTATTGTGTTATCCATTTCACTGATGAGATTGAGATCCAAGATGATTTGGATCGAAGAAGGGGAAATAGACATTTCTCATATAAGGAATCGGTTATCATACTAATCAATCATAACCAATGCAATTTATTCACCTTATTTAAGAGGGATGTGCTAACAGATTGATAGCCAATGTGATTACATGTATCATACCTAAGTACTCACAACTATATTGGTCATAATATACCAATAGTCCTATCTCCAAGTAATGATAAGGAGAAAGGATAAATATGATCGTAATACTAGGTATAGTGATAAGGATAACCAATGCCCCAATGTATTGAATTATATCCATATTAGCTTTGATTTCCATAAATGTAAGACTAATCACTACTTATTCCAAACACGTTATGTAATATAGACGGATCTAGTACTAGTATGATATCAAGCACTAACAGGTAAGTTGTAAGATACCACGTATAAAGGGTAATGCAAGCTTATCCATAAACTTCATTGGTTCAAGTTTCAACCTCATAAGTGATGGTAACCACTCTAGATAACACTATAGATTAGATCAACTTATGCTTGAATATTCATAATACTTGTGTAAAACAAATGGTGGTTTTCAAACTTTCCCTAATACCTAATAAACTACTATGAATAGTTAAGGGTTATGATTTAGCCAATAAAATAGGTGTAATGATTACTATACCTTAGCTCTTTCACAATTACAAAACTAATACGACCTATGTTTCCTCTTTATTAACTACGCAAATTATGTAGATTGAACAAGTGGTTTCATAATATGAACTAAGCCTTATACATTTTATAGCAAGGTAAGTATTCCTTATAATAAGGATAACATGATATGAGATATTGCCCTTATATTACACATAAGTATGATTGAGCTTCGCAATGGATACAAAAGTAATGAGACTAATCATGGAAAGCTTATATCTTAATGAAACCTTTAGAACTTTCATAATTATGATTTAATAGTTAATGTTACATCATGTGTTAAGAGATCATAGTAATATCTGTATTCAATTAGTGTGATAGAGTTTATACCTTATCATTGTAACTACTATAAATACAAGACCATTCTGTAAACAAAAGAGATGAGTAATTAGTATTGTTCAAACATAATTATTGTGTATTCTTTAGCTTAAGCATGTTAACTCTAGTATTCATCATATCTAATCATGTTATAATATTTATTACCCTATTCTAGTTAATTCAATGTGATTACTTAGGATAAATAGATGATGTTACATATCGGAAAACAACGAACAAGAAGACAATAACAAGCACGATGATTACATAGAGGATTGGTATTTAATACAAAGAGCTCACTTATTCAGATATGGTTCTTAAATCTAACAACATGAGAAATTAGGTGGAATAATACAATGATGCCAACATATCTATGGGGTATTATAGCTATAATGTAACACACTAAACAATGGTGATCATACTAAGTATGATGATGTGACTAAATAAGTAAAGTTGTTGTAATTCAGCTCAATACTTCAAGAAATTCTACAGCTCTACCTGTTTATAAGGAAACGTATGACAGAATGATATTTCTCCATACTCGTATATTTCAATGAAGGAGACTATATATTTACCCATGTTAATCTTCATGCTAGTGTAAGAAAAATAACTATCTATTATTTCATTTAGTTTTTTTACATCCCTTCTGGACCCATCACAGAAAAGTAAGATTCCATCTAAAAAAATAAAATGAGATCTAAACATAATCCTACCAATTAGAATGCCCTTGAATAAACATGCTCTTTTAGCCTCTTAAAGCCCTTCTAAAATCCATTGTCAAAATTCAATGTCAACATCTTGGTTTGATTGATAATAACAAGACTCGCAAAATATACTGATAATCTCCATAAGAAATGATACAATAATAATCAACAAATTCCCATGATTCAAACCTGAAGTATATACTTTAAAACCTCCATGGAGAAAATCCAAGGTCAGTAGACGAAATAGAAATAATTTCCCTACTCCACTAAAGGCATCTATTTATCATATCTATAGGAGCATTTATAGTTCAATAGGGATTATCCTTTAGGTGTCTTTATCTACAAACATTATCAACACAGCATCAAGATCTGTAGTTAAAAACTAGGTTTCAGTCCAATCAAGAAAGAAAACTAATAACACAATAATTGATTTGTTCTAAGACTCGACGAGCATGCATCAACTATTGCATAGTCTCAATTGACTTCTTGGTTAGAAACTTAGTCGACTCGACTTCTCATTTAACTACAGTCAACATCTCTCAATCAACCATCAACTCATTTAACTCTTGAATTGGTATGACTCACACATCCTTCGATAAGGATAATTGGTTATCCTACATATCGAGTGGAAAGGATGACTCTTAACATGTCAGACGACATCATGCACAATCCATAGACACCAGGAAAGAACCATTGACATGGCAGTGTATCTTCATCTTATCCTTTGTTTTTGAAATCACTAGCAATAAGTGGTTTGGTATTACTTATCAGTTATGTTATTCTCTTGTAACTGATACATTTTGTTCTCATTCAAGAGAATTCACTAACATAGACATGTGGAAATAGGGCAATGAGTGAGAAGCTCGAATTATTTATTGAAGGTTAAAGACGATGCATTTGTTTTTTGTAAGCAAGCATTTCTACATTATATTAACAGAGAAAATTTTATACAATGTATCAACATAGTATCCATGTCTGCCTCAGAATGACAAAACCAGAGTGTGTGATAAAAAATTCTCTGCCCCTGGGAGGGGAAACTAGAGTCTAAGTTTTCCAGAGAGTTTAACATGTGAATATATTTACATTCAGCACACAGTGGATGTTTGAGCCTTGCGACACCATGAATGATGACTAGAAACCAAGGATAGATGCAAACCGTAATGGGGTTGGGAGATTCTCGGGCCTAGACCATGTGCACTTAGGCATAATAAAAGAGGTGAGGTCTCTATGATATCCATTAAGCCAAAACAGGGTCACTTTGATATTTTCAATCAAAATGAAATTCAATTACCAACCTTCTTCTTGCAAAGTCATCGGTGGCTAGCGCATGTCGCACTAGAGCTTCATTGTAGCCATGTTGGTACCTCCTTATACATAAGTGTTTCCTTAAGCATCCATAGTGTTGGAATCCTCATGGGCCTCTTCCACGATGTAGCACCCATAAGAGCTGGGACAAGCAGGGGAGGGAGGAGGATCTCTATGGGGAGGTGGAGGGGATGAGATGGAAGGAGGGGAACAAGAGGGAGTCATAGCAGTGATGGGAGGTTTGGGGGGGCGGGGGGTAGGAAATTGTGAGGTATCTGGAAGGTCATTTTAGCGAGGAGGTGGAATGGATAAACTGTGAAAAAATATTTTCTATTCAGTTAGTGGCTTTAGACATGTATTTATCCCTATCTTTTAGCTGGCGGGCCAAGGGATTGTAGAGGGCCCAAATGGATTTGCGCCACCTAGTGCAAGTCTCCTCCTCTTCCATGTTAACCACTTCTTCTGAGGTCCTGAGGGATATTTTTATCAAACTCGGTGGAAATGGAGGCATTTTCCAGAGTGGTGGGAGGATGACCACATCCTATTCCCCTTCGTGGGTGCATCCCCTTCCTCTGTCGCTGCTCATAGTGGAGTTGTAGGGGTTGGGAATCATGATACTTTGGTTTATATAGGCCATATCAATTCATTCCTAATTTTATTCGAGAAGGCGAGGAGCAATGGCAGAGACTCAAATTCCTCTTGCAACTCAGAGGTGGACAAAGGCTTTCCTCTTACAGGTTGGAGGTGGGCAGAGGTAGGCTCGAGCTACGACGATAGCAGAGGATTTCCTCTTGCAGCTTGGAGGTGGGAATACGCGGGCTCAAGGTAGGGAAAGGGCTAACGTGATATTTTAATAGGTCGAATTTGGCTTTGTTTTGATTTTTATGTTATATATGGTTGTTTTTCATTTTTTTTTAATTTATTTTTAATCTTTTTAATCTTTTATTTTGCTTTTAATTTTTATTTTTTTATAGCTTTTTTAATGAAGGGGTTCCAAGCAAATTTTGTATTTTTGACATTATTAAAAGATTATGGAAAGGTCTTATAGATGTTGGGATTAATTCTAAGAATGAGCAATGAGGTAATTAAGATAGGCCAAGATTAGATGAACAAGTTCATGAAATATAAATGTCATGGTGCATTGGAAGGTGTCTCCAAAAAATTTGAGACCAAATAGCATAACAAAATAGGTGAAAATGCACCATGGTTTGGTGCAAGTAATTTTATAATGATTTCGTATGGTGAATCTAGTTTTGGTTATGCTTAGAGAATCCATCCATAAAATAAAATACCTCATGCTTAGTGCATTTTTCAATAAATTAATCAATGAATGGTGTTAGGGAATTGTCTTTGGGACAAGCTTTGTTTAAATCCTAAAAATCAATACAAATCTAGATAGTGCCTTGATTTCTGTTCACAAGAATGATGTTGGGGATTGGTGATGTTCATTTGATGGGATAGATAAAACTATATTTATGAAACTTGTCAAACTCAGCCTTGATGGCCATAGTTTTGGAGGGTTGAAGAAGCCTATGTTTTTTCTAGACAATGAATGTACCTCTCCATGGGTTGATGTGTTGTTCAACAATGGATGGAACGAATCTAGGAATTTTAGTGTACAACTATAAACTCCTAAAAGAGGGATTTTAAATAAAATCACTTCTTCTATCGAATATTTTTCTTCAATGAGAATTATTTTCTTGATGTCTAGGGTTAATTCCCACTTGATGAAGGGGTTCCAAGAAAATTCTGTATTTTTGACATTATTGAAAGATTATGGAAAGGTCTTATAGATGTTGGGATTGATTCTAAGAATGAGCAATGAGGTAATTAATATAGGCCAAGATTAGATGAACAAGGTCATGAAAGATAAATTTCATGGTGCATTGGAAGGTGTCTCCAAAAAAATTGAGACCAAAGAGCATAACATAATAGGTGAAAATGCACCATGGTTTGGTGGAAGTAATTTTATATTGTTTTCGTATGGTGAATCTAGATTTGGTTATACTTAGAAAATCCATCCACAAAAGAAAATACCTCATTCTTAGTGAATTTGTCAATATATTAATAAATGAATGATGTTAGGGAATTATCTTTGCGACAAGCATGGTTCAAATCCTAAAATTCAATACAAATATAGATAGTGCCTTGATTTATGTTCACAAGAATGATGTTTTGGGATTGTTGATGTTCATGTGATGGGATAGATAAAAATGTATTTATGAAACTTGTCGAACTTAGCCTTGATGGCCATAGTTTTGGAGGGTTGAAGAAGCCTACGTTTTTTCCAGACAATTGGCGTACCTCTCCATGGGTTGATGTGTTTTTTGACAATGGATGGACCGAATCTAGGAATTTTAGTGTACAGTTATAAACTCCTAAAAGAGGGATTTTAAATACAAGCACTTCTTCTATGGAATATGTTTCTTCAAAAATAATTATTTTCTTGATGTCTAGGGTTAATTCCCACTTTAATAGTGGGAGAAATACTAGTCATATTTCCCTCTTAAAAAGTATATTGGGTAGGGATCAAGTTATTAAGACAATCAACATATCCATGGAGAATGAAGTATTTTGTTTCAATTACACAAATTTCTAAGGATGGGAAAAGTTGAAATGCATCCCAGGGGAGGAAGAAGGATTGATTTTGTATTAAATCCCATGGGTAGTCAGGTGTCATTTATACCTCTAGAATGTCCTTACCTAAGTGAAAAATGTGGGGAGAAGGGGTGATCGACTTCTCAGAGGCATGAGTTTGTTTTATTGGATTTTGGGTCCCATAAATATCACATGTGTGACACATTACTAGTTATTGAGGTTCCTATATATTTTGAGGGAATGAGATAAAAAATTATCTAAGATGCACTTGCAACCTTACCCAAAGATAGAGGGTAGATGTTGATATCTGAGGGGAACGAGTGGATACTATGGAAAATAACCCTAGTAGATGTAAAAATGTAACAGATATGTGCACAATCATATGTATAATTAGCTCTGAGAGGATCCTAGGGAATATATTATTGAATATTATCTTAAGAGTCGGCTAAGGTAGGACATCGAATATTTATCCAAGGATGCATTGAGTCAACCAAGGTAGGAGGTGGGTCCCTCTCCTTAGCAAAAGGTTGTTTGTTACACATAGAGGATGATCTTGACATAGATCAGGTGGTAGATGGTATCACCTCAAACGAAATTAACATACACACTTGAGTTGAACCTATCTGCTAAACCAAAGGTCTTAGACCCAATTTGAATGTATGACAAAAATATTGACTTACCCCTATGGGGCGAAGTATATTTTCTAGGTTAGACATTGGTTGGGGTTCATAGTGCATGATGGTTGATGGTAATGACCTTCCGTGTAGTGTAGGGTTTGAAATATAAAGAGATCATAATGAGCATCTACACCATGAATTCATTAATCAAGAAATAAGATTACACAAAATGACATTCCCCACAAAAAAAAGATTTCATGAAATAATTCCGCTAATAAGTCTCTTAGGAAAATCACTGAAGAAGGTAGATATGGTAAGAAGACAAGTACATCATTAATATTAAACTATAATAGAGAAAAAACAATATCACAACTCACAACACGATAATTTCTGAATAATAGCTGCAACTAGTCCTTTGATTTCCTGTATAAAAAGATAAGTACAAGCTACAAGAGTTTCACCCTCTGATGTCCAACCATTAAAATGACTGAAAATCCATATATATAGACTCAAAAACAACTTCCCCTCTCTCAGGGCCAAATCCCTCTGTAATATTCCCAATTTTCCATCAGTTAATTGGAATATTAGAGTTCTTACTTTTCTCAATTAATTAAGTAAATAAAAGGGTGGAGGGACCCATACACCCCATAGATGAATAAAATCCACTTTTTTTGTGTGAATGTGGGTTAGTAGATAGTAGATCAGCATCATAGAGTAGTGGAGAAACTCATTAATGAAGGAAGAGTGGAGATTATGGAGAGATAATGAGGAAGATGATGGAGATAGTGGAGGAATAAAAGTAATATCATAGACCATTAATGATGAATTGATGGAGGAAGTGGTGCATTAAATGCACACATGAGGGAGGGAGTGGACATTAATTGCAGAGATCATGGAGATCATGGAGGGACAATGCATTCTTCATGGATACTAGTGGCCACATGTGCAGCATAGTTATCAGGTGGGCCAAGGATAGGGAAGGCTCACAACCATATAAGAAGATGAGGCAACAAAGCAAAGCAGTCTGGAATTTGATATTGTTTTGTCATTTGATATTTCTTTGCATGCTTTAGCTGTTTAGATAAGTCTGATGTGTTGTTTAGCACACGGGTGTTCCCGAGCGGGAATCCCACCCTTACCCATGGGGTACTTCGAGTGCCTACTCTGGGAAGGTTATTTTGAGCAGCTATTCATCTTCCAACATTGGTACCACATTCAGCCCCTCTCTTCTGCATATAAAACTTTAGGAATTACACATTCCTGTCTTAGGGTTTGAGAGGAGGAAGGTAGTTTCTAGAATTTCTGCTAGGAAACTGATGGAGGATTCATCCTTTCACATTGTGCTTCCATTTCATTCTACCAGGAGAAGAATTATGATATCTGGCATTAGGCCATCATATTACACCTCCATGTAGTAGCAGTTCCTTCAGGAATTGCGCAGTTCAGTCAGGCAAATTTAAGGGAGGAAGGAAGTTCCAAGTATTTCAGCTTGGAATCATGTGAAGGGTCTTTCCCTCACATTGGAGAGATGATTTCCATCAAATATGATCTATGTTTGATCATCCAGCAATAGGCTACAACTTCAGCCTCCTTGACAGCGCAATCCATTCTAGCAGTTGTGCAGTTTGCAGTTGCAACTTGAGTCGAGGAAGGAAGAGCTAGACCTCAAGTTTCTAGCTTGAGAATCTACAGAAGGGGCTAGCCCCTCATGTATTAAGCTGATTGGGTGCTATTTCAATAGTTATATCATCAGCTTAGCCCCATCTCAACAGTTACCCAGGAGGAGTGTGTAAGTCAGCTAGTAGGGGTGCAGTTGCAACCCAAAAAGGGCCGAAAATCCAAATTTAAAATATGGCCAAAACATTTCTGGGTGTTTCTGGGTTTTTTGAGCAGAGACTGTGGTTAAAATCTTGGATATTTTGGAGCACTCCAGCAGTATCCTGCACATTATTATTCTTCATAGTAGCAGTAGTTTCCAGGAGCAACAGTAGCAGGACAACATTTCCAGTGCTAGTTTTCATCAGTGTATTTCAACCACTTCTTGTTGGCTTAAGTGCATATTATTTGGAGCACTATGTAATTTATATTTGTTGTTTTTTATAATGATATGACTCAATTGTTTCTGCTCACAGTTATATGTCTTGATGTAATTTTCAGTTGCAGCATATTTCCGACATTTTCTAGATTTTAGCTATATTCCTGTTTTCTTTATTTGGAATGTTGTAGGTGCTCTATATTCCTGTTTATTCTATTTTGGAATATTATAGTGGTATCAGAGCATGATCTTTGGCTCAGCTTGTGGGAAATGCATTTCATGACAACAGAAGAAGAAGCAGAAAGTATAGATCTACAATGACGGAGGGGGTAATTTTTTCCACACTTCTCTTCAAATCTATGCAGGATCTCTCCACAGTGATTAAAGAAATGAGAAGGGGAAGGCAAAGAGAAACCTCAAGAGGGTTTCAAAATTAGGAAGGTCCAAGCACTTCCTATCAGTAGCATAAACAATCGGTCATTCAAAGAGCTCCACAACACTCTATTGTGTCCACTTTATTTGCAAAAGGAGATGAAGGGCATGGATATGGAGGATACTTAAAGAATTAGACGCTGAATAATTATCTTGTAGAGTACAAATCTCAATCAAGTTCATTCAAGGAGAATCTAACTCTCCAATAGTTTATCCAAATCAAAGAAAACTGGACATCCCACAGCAGCAATAGAAGAAGAAGGCATAGATTCTTCTCACCTATATTCGATGGATCATTCGCAAGCACAGTAAAAGCTTAGATGAAGGAGTTAGATCATTTCTTCCAGCTACACCTAGTAGAGGAAATCAAGACTATTGAGATTTCAGCATTGCACCTTGAGGGTGGAGCAAAGGATTGGTGGTTCAGCCATATAAAACATGCAAGATTAACTGCTTATGCTAACTTCACTCAAAGGATGATTAAGAAGTTTGATAGAATAAAACTGGAGGTAATTCCCATTGAAACATTTCCCAACATTGATGAGAAAGCACATGAGGAGAAAATGGAAGATGTCAACACTATCACTCCGGAAGAGGAGAAACTACCACCACCACCAGCTACAGAAGTAGTTGCATCAGGAGAAAGAACACTTGCATCTTTGCAAGATGGTATTGAGCATTTGAAATTGGGAGTCTCATGCATGATTCAGGATATGCATGAGGAAGAAGAGGTAGATACCAACGATGGTGCAGCAGTAGAGGAGCAACCATCATCATAACCAGTAGTTAGAGAAGCCATTGCACTGGTTGGAGGAACTCTTGTGGCCTTACAAGAAGTTACCAAGTATCAACTTATCCAAGCTTTGCAAAAATTTCCATCCCATATTATTTCAACACCTCAGTTTGAGATTTTTGGGGTCATGCCATCATGGAAATTGCATAACCAAGGGTTAGAGCACCTCGTTGATTTGGAGCAGCAAACTATCACTGCGCAGAGGACCCTTGACTTTCTCAAGGAGGAGATGTATAGCCATCCTAGTTGTTCAATGTTGAGCTACACACAACACTTTGTGCTGAAGTGTATAGTTTTGGAAGATAGGATGAGCATAGTCCTAATCGGTACAATGTCAAGCTATGAGTTCAACATTGTGCATGGTCATGAGATAGCATATGCACCATCATGGAGATCAGCTGGGGAATAGTGATGAGTTGGGGGCCCAACTATTCTTGGATCATTCCGATGACCACTTCACTCATGAAGCATTGGAGGGACAAATGATATTTGGTAGACATATTATGATGGATAGAATTTTTTATTATCAGGATGAAGCCTTCTTGATGAGAATCTCATAGCTCAAAGATAAGTTTCTACCTACAACATATTCATAATCTTATGGATTCTACCGGGTCATTGATGAGAGGTTCTCATGGAGTAACCTCAAGGAGGATGTGTTGAGTAAAAAAGGTGATTGTTAAAGGTGACCTTAATGTTTCACATTAAGCATCAACCAAGGGAAATTCTTGTTATTTCAAGAGTGCAAGCAAAATATATGCGAGTGAAGTCAGAGGCCAACTATTATAAATCGTTGTGAGAAATGTTATCTAATTCTTGAAGTTCAATCAAATCAACTCAAAAGTAACTATGAATTACTTCAAACTAATAAAAGAAATCAACTCTTGCTCTAAACTTATGCAGAAATAACCATTCAAGACTGAAATAAAGAATAGATTGCAATTGAACAACACGCTTTGATGAATTGAACAACTACCTTAATGAATTGAACAACAACCCTGATGAATGGAATAGTGATCCTAATGAATTGAACAACAATCAATTATTATAGATTTTGCAATGGAATTATCTATCAATCAACTAATAGCATCATTCGTAATTAAACATTAAACCAAACATTTACACTTATGATGGAAAGATTCAAGAAATAACTGCATGCAGAATTGAACCGCAACCACGCTGAAACTAGTCTAACAAATGTAAAAGCGTCACTTCCTGATAAAATAACATTAATGATAAATCTAATCTATTGAAAAGGAAGTTATAACATATCACGCTCGTGATTAACCAATTGAATGCTAATGCTATGAAACGCAAAGGATAACTAAAAATGCAAGATCCGTAAATAAACATATAGCACATAATAGTAGGAGAACTCCCAGGGACTACGCCCAAAGCCTCTAGAAGTCTTCTGCCAAGAAATATTCGGAAGTTGTTTATACTGAAAATGCCAATTTCTTCATTAATAAATAGAGAAATACATTAGCATGAACTCGATGATTTTGTCCAAATACGTTTATTATAGGAAAATTATAATACATGAACTGCCTCCCCCGTCTCTTTCACCTACAACCTTTTATAGCTTAAAGGAGAAATAAAACAGAGTAGCAGATCCTCAGGATCAGGAGATCATATTGCTTCGTGGCTATCAACTGAATACTCCAAGAATAGGCGTGCCTCTACATATTTCATTGATTCATAGGAGTTGATACGATTCCGTTGCTTTTCTTGGCTGCTACTATTTGGTCATTCTGGTCAACAGTTTGACTGTTTCGATTCCCTATCAATAAAGACAAAAATAAAATAAAATAAAATAAAAAATAGTTTTTATGCTATTAAACACACCTTTTATCAATAATTCATTCTACCTTACTTTTGCATTATTTTCCTTTACTTTATTTCTAATATGAGGGAAAAACATATAAAAGTAAATGACGAATCATGGTAAATATAGGGGTAAAATGTACCTTTTCCTTGGCCCAACATACTCCCCTACTTACCTTTTTGCATGTCCTTGTGCAAACATATGATTGATGTTGTGAAACTAGCTCCAAAAATAGAAGAAAAGAGATATCAATGCCTTACTTTGAGGGGGCAACCTCCAATACATTACATAAATGAACAATTCTTGGATGATACAAATGACAAAACCTCCCTTCTATATATAGGAGTCCATGGGGCCACAATGTAATCCTAGCCGACCTAACAATAATATTGTAAGGACACAATAACAACAATATGGGGGCTACAGGGGTACAACAATAACAATAAGGGGGACTATACTAACATAATAAGGGACTACACTAGTAATATAGGGACCTAACATGTCCCTCTCCTTCAAACAAGTGTTGTCCTCAACGCTTGATTATTTCTTGATGCTTCTGTATAAAATTCTCATCCTCCCATGTGGAATCTTCTACAGGAAATTTCTTCCACTTGTTGAGATACTCTGAAATTGATCGTACTTGTTGAGTTCTTGTTTCTGTGACTGCTTCATAACCTCTTTTGATGTGATGTTGATCTTCCTATTGTTTCATTTGATTCTGCACCAAATTTAGGTTATCCTTTGAGAGTTGGAGAACTTGTTGTTGATGCTCAATGTGATCTTCCACTGCTTTATCATCCATATTAGATTTTATTTGATCCTTCAAACCATCCAACTTAGCCTCCATTTCTTCTTTTAAACCATCTATGTCATCTTCGGTTGCTCTTCGTAAGATCGAAATTTGTTGCACTTGGTACCGTAATTTTTATATCTCATACTGCAATTATTCTTCTTCATATGACATAGTATAACTTTCTGAGGGCTTAATTGGTATGGAATTATTTTTAGGTGGCATTTTAGAACCCAATATTGATATCTGTGCTTCAATATTCCCTTGGAATCACTTCAAACTGATTTTTCACACAAGACTTATGCAATTCGAAAAAACAAATACACACCTTTTTCTTGCTTTTGAGGAGCTCGATATTGAAACTGAATTATCTATGTGATTTCATATCTTCAATATCTAAAATTTGGCACTGTGGTAGCCCTCTGAATTCTCTTTTGAATGCCACATGTTTGACCTGATTTGGATTCTTGAAGACAAAGTTGTGCCCAATCTCCTACGATGACCTAATTATGGACTGGTTCAGTAGAGTGAACTTGTATGACTTGCCACGTATCACTGCTTCATCCTTCGGCTCTGAAATTGATATAAAGGAAACTAAAGTCCGTGTACTTCCAGTCACTTTTTACAGAATTCCAATATGATGCTCATAGAGAGAGTTATGAAGCTTTTCCCACAATCACCTCTTTGAGATGAAATTCGGGAGCTTGAAAAAGACCTAATTTCTACAAATCATATCTCCAACATTGTTGTGAACCAAGCTCTGAAATTTTGTGACATTGTTCCTCAGAATTTTAGCTTCACGCTCTAAAATTTCAGCTTCTGAACCTTCGTAGAAAAAAATTTATAGCGAAAATTCTGCAATGACCTTTTTAAGTGAAATTCAGGAGCCTGCAAAAATACCTAACTTCCACAGATCATATCGCCAAAAATATTTTGAACCAAGCTCTGAAATTTTGCGATGATGTTCCTCAGGATTTCAGCTTCGCACTCTAAAAATCTCAGCTTCTGAACCTTCGTAGAAAAAACGTTATAGTGAAAATGCCAAATGCCCTGTTTGGAGCAGCGAAACCCTAGAATCCAAAGCTTTGATACCAAATGTTGTGAAAAAAGCTCCAAAAATAGAAGAAAAGAGATATCAACGCCTTAGAAATAAGCTGCTTCAAGGGGGAAACCTCCAATACATTACATAAATGAACAATTCTTGGATGATACAAATGAAAAAACCTCCCTTCTATATATAGGAGTCCATGGGGCCACAATGTAATCCTAGCCAACCTAACAATAATATTGTAAGGGCACAATAACAACAATATGGGGGTTACAGTGGTACAACAATAACAATAAGGGGGACTATACTAACATAATAAGGGACTACACTAGTAATATAGGGACCTAACGATTGAGCTGTAGTTGGGTTAAAGAATATGCATGATATACTTCTTCCTTGTAAAGTCTAAAACCATGTTTCCGTTTTACCTTTGCAAATGTTGAGTTTGTGTGCCCCTCTAGTAACTCATAATCATGATGATATTCTTTAGGAAGATATCGTATGATGGTGCATCTTTATCTACACCCTATCCATGTAAGACCCATGTTCTAAATTATGTTACTATACAGAAGAAAACGGGAAGTGGCAACTTTAAATTTCCTATACCCAAATGGTTCTCTGTTCTTAACATTATTTGTAGAGGCTTGCCATATCTGTTTCACCGCTGATAATGCTTCTTCCTGAATATCTTGGAAGTATGCCCGTCCATTCTGCACAATATCCTTGTGAATAGGTCCCAATTTGGCTATCACTCATTTATGTTGCATAAACTTCTTATGTTGAGTAAACAAATATAGGGGTTTGGTAGGTTCCCCTCTAACCCATAGATCTAAACCATGTTCTCTTTTCTGAAAGATATTGTAGGCTTAGCCCATCTAGTTTGATTTTTGGCAAAGGACAGAAAATCTTGGAATTGAACATCCCCTATGAAGGGACTGGGGTTACTTGTCTCTATCCTCTTCTAGAAAGAAATTCTGCAAATAAAATTACCACAAAAGGTGTTGGGTTTGTTCATCCTGATCGTTACAACATTGCACAAACTCTTCAATGGTTTTAAAGGTAGTGGGTTTCCCTGCTCTAACAGCTTTTATTTTTAGCAACAGATATCTTTCCACTAAGAATAAGGCATAATTAGTGGTTGGTGCCCTACAAGTCAATACATCTGAGTAAAGATAACAAACAACATTGGTTTGTTTCTTAACATGTTCCAGTTGATCATGTGCCTTCTTCACTTTTGCACTTTCTTCCCTAAGTTGGGTAAAGGTTTCGTCTTTAGTTGCAGAAAGGTCTTTGAATCATTTTAGTAGTGCCTGATGTTCTTGTAAAGGTACTACTTCCTTCTTATACTGGGCCAATTCATGTTGAACTTGAATTAATTCGTTGTGAAGCTTTTGATTGGAAGATTTTTCTATCAAAGAAGTGTAAGAAGGTGTTACCTATGTTTGAGTCTCCTTGTCTTCTGTAAGTATTAAATCAGTTTGCACAGAGACTTCAGCGATGTGTATCAAATCTATTTGTATAGAGGCTTCAACAGTATCTATTAAATCAATCTGTATAGAAACTTCCGCAGTATCTTTCATTTGGCTAACAAAATATGTTTGGGTTCCCATGGTAGATAATTCCTTCTTATGCTTCCAAGCCTTGTCTACTTCTTCCAATCATTCCTTAACTGTTTTACCGTTTTTCTCAATTTCCTGCATTTCCTATTCATTTTTCTTAACTTAATCTCAGCTGATTTTTCTTTTGGCAGGGTTTTGGCAGGAGAAGGAGTAGCAGTGGCTTCGGGTTCAAGAATGATTGTGCCAGTTCTAAGGTTATCAGAAATGATGTTTTCTCCAGGCATCCAAGAGGTTTTTTTAGCATTGATGCCCTGACTGGGTGGAATAATATTTTTCTCAGGCATCAGGGGAACCCTCTCGATACTTCTGTCCCGTTCTAATAGAACAGTATCCCCTGACTGGTTTCCAGACTCAGATATTCTCTCTATCTGGTCTTCCCTACTCACCCATTCATTATAAGAGGGAGATAAAACCCTCAAATCCTACAATTCATCATGGGGAGGTAGGATTTCAGTATGGCAGCTAGAACTTCTAGCAAAGACAGACTAGTTCAAATGGTCCCTCTATTCCTTGGATTGTTCAAATGGGTTCCCAATTTCGCAAGATGTTCTCATTTGCTCTAGTACTTGAGAAATTTCTTCCTCGTAGTCTTGTAAAGACATATTTTGAGGGCTCAGAGGCGGTGTATGGGATAGTCTCTCCTCATCTGGAAATACAAGGCTGTTTTTCCATAGTTGTAACCTTTCAGATTGTCTCTGTTTTCCTGGTTCTGCGGTCGAAACATGGGTTCTCTTCCCTCTTGCTCTCCTAGGTATGGCTATTCTAGGGAGTTCAATTTCTACTTTATCAGGGTTTTCTTCAGGGGTAGGTAGGGTAGGATTAACAAATTTGTCCCATGTTAACTGATGTTTGTTTAACTCATGAATGATAATCAATTTAATCAAGCCATGGTGACTGACAAATGCTTGAGGGTTTTTAGCTCTTCTAATCTGAAAAATAGTATCATGCAATACAGAATTTAGGAAAAAGGGAAAATTAACTGAAATTTTTCGCTTGAGAACAGCTAATAGTTTAATTTGATAGGACTTTACCACATCCTGGCGTATGTCGCATGTGATATATTTTTGAATGAAGACTACCAATTCTTGCCAAGGCTGTTGCAAGGACGCAGGATTAATGCCTTTCCCTTTTCGTTCGAGTGACTCACCTGGGTCCTGGTACATTGAAATTGTTTCTTATATAAGGACATGTTTATTAGTCCATATTTTTCCTTCTATTGGAAGTCCGGAGACCTCAGCAATGATTTCTTCGAAGACTGGTATGATTCTTCCTTTGACTATGGTATGTCCTTCCTGCTGGTTTTGCAAGAATTCAACTGACGTCTCTGTATTAAACCCTTGTAGTCTGTTAAGATATGGAATCCAGCCATCTTGCTAGAGAATGGTGCAAGCTGATTCTGAGGCTTGAAAATTTGTGGGTTCATTGCAGAGATAATTTCCACCCATGGCTACTGTGTTTTCAAAACTGGTTTCTTCACCCTTATGCATGCATTTCTTTCAGCTCTATTAATTAAACAACATAAACACTGCATGCGGCTTCTATAAAATATATTATTAAAAATGTGACTTCATGCGTAAATGCAGTGATTCTTTCATCCAATCAACATATCCGAAGGGAGTCGCATGGTTAATTCGCATGCTTATTCATTATAAATATTCATACCCCCTTCAATGAAAGAAAGGCGTCCACAGCCTTAAAGCTCAAGAAAAGAGGAAAGGTGGTAACAATCATGAATGCACATGAAGTAAAGGTCAAAAATTCGTAATCATCACAAATGTACATTAGGTGGAAATGACCAAAGAAGGGGAGAAAAGCGGAGTAGAAATTATTATCAAAAAGATGTCCTATTTTGACGGCATAGTATGACGGAAGCATGATAGGTGACAAATTATGATTGATGTTTTCATCCCTTAATTTGGCATGAAAATATAATTCACTCATATTTAATTATGGGAGTAGGTAGTGATAACACTTATTCAATTAGTGCATTTATCTTCAGGAATGGCTCAATAGGAAATAAGGCATATAAAAGTAATTGGTTATTGTTAGAAAAATACTTCAATACCACAAGCAGAGCCACTGCTGCCAGCCGACGTCCATAGCCTCGACAGGGTTGCTATTTTAACCCAAAAATGAGCCAGAATCCTCTATTTAAAAGGAGAATTTTTTCTTGTTTTATGGGGAGACAACTATGCTGGTGTGGTGGCCAGATAGTAATAGTGCCATTCACGAGGATTTTAACAGAGTGATCAGGTCGGCTCGTGATGAGACCTCTTATCCTTCAAGAAGTTTTAGCTGTCGAGAAGGTCACTACCGTGGTGTGTTGGCCATTGTGGGAATGTAACATGTTAAACCCTCATGATCATGGTAGGTTGGCTCGTGATGAGACCCCCTATTCTCTCTTCTTAAAAAAAAATTGCACATGGACATAATATTATTATTGTTATTATTTTATAAATGGAGGGAGGCTCATTAACTCCTTAAGAGTTAGGGATGGTGTAAGAAGTAAAAAGGATTCCAATACAATTAATAATCGTATTCCTATATCATCATGCCAAAGAGAATTACCACTTGAGAGTGTAAAAAGATATACCAGCATAAGACTACGGAAATGAATTGTGTAATAATATGTATGAACAGGAGATATCCAACCCTTCATTATATAGATAAATCATGTCAGCTTCTGAAGTAGAGATTTCCATAAAAACTTCAAAAGATCGTAATATTAGTAATATCATTTATTTTCTCCTCTTCAGGTGCTAATTCCTTTTCTTAAAATGGTTTTTATGGCGAGGATGTGTAAAGGAAGAGTGGATATTCGAAAATAAATTGTTAAAGGACAATATATATATATATATATATATATATATATTCTATTTTAAACGAAAAAAGTGAAAGAAAAGAAAAAAAAATCACGCTAGGAAAGACATCAGTCGTTCAATTGCACGACAGTTGTTCAATGCAATTGAACATCAACTATTCAATGGTTTTGAATAGCAAAAGTAAAATCACGCAAAAAATAACAGACGTTCATTTGAATTGAACGACAGTTGTTCAATTCGATTGAAGATCACCTGTTCAATTCAATTGAACAAAAAATGTTTAATGGTTTTGAAGAGCAAAAGTAAAATAACAGTACAGCAACAAAAAAAGTCATTCATTTGAATTGAACAGCAGTTGTTCAAATTGATTGAACAACAACTGTTCAATTCGATTGAACAACAAAACACACAAAAGAAAAAGAATGCAGTTGTGAGCATCAAAACAATGAAAAAGAGATGGAATTCTTATGTAAAACAATGAGAAGAAATATAAATTGCAGGAAACATATATACAATATTTACAATAGGAAATAACAATTTTTTATGAACTTAAAGCTGTCGGGCCAACATCCCCTGCAGCTAAAATTTGGATGTTGGGGTCGTCACGCACCTGCTTGCAGAAAGACTCTTTCGTAAGTGGTTTATGATAGAGACGCACCCGGTGTCCATTGAATCGAAAGGTAGAGCCAGATCCATCTATGGTGGTCAAGGTAATGGTACCATTGTTGTGCACTTCTTGGATTTCGTATGGCCCGAGCCACCTTGTTTGTAACTTACTTGGGAAGTCTTGGAATCTGGAGTCATAGAGGAGTGCCCAATCTCCTTTCTGGAATGTCTTCATTTTGATGAGGTTGTCATGCCACTTATCTCATTATTGTTGAATAATTGTAATGCGTTGTAGAGAAAGTAGCCATGCTTCATCCAATTCATTTATTTGTTGGAGTCTTCTAACTTGGGCCTCTGTCAAATCCAGTCGCACTTCCTAGGCTGTTCTCAGAGTCTTTATTTCAAATTCAATAGGAAAAATTGGTTCCTTTCCAAATACCAGATGGTACGAAGAATATTTGATGGTGTTTCTTCACGTTGTGCGATAATCCCCCAAGGCCTCTAGCAGTCTAGTAGCCTAATCTCGGCGATGTGTTGAGACTGTTTTAGTGAGAATTGCCTCGAGGACTTTATTGGTGCTTTTGACCTGCCCGTTCGCCTGCAAGTGGTAGGGAGAGGTGACTCTATGGGTGAAATGGTGGTTCTTTAGAGTGGTCGTGACTTTATTTCCCACAAATTGTGCCCCTCCATCAGTTATCACTTCCCTAGGTAATCCATACCGCACAAATAGCTCAAAAAGAAAATTGATCATAGATTCTTCTGTAGCTCTCAACAAAGCCATTGTTTCTACCCACTTCATCATGTAATCTGTGGTAACCAGTATGTAGGTCTTATGATTCGATGGCGGGTTGAATGGCCCAACAAAGTCCAGTGCCCAACATTATAAAGGTTCTACTACCAACTGTGGCTGCAATGTCATCTTGTCAAATTGGCCAGGGCGGCAAATTCTTTGACAACTATTGCAGGCTTGTACTTATTTCTTGGCATATTTAAAAATTGTAGGCCAATAGTAGCCCATTTGTAATACTTTGTGCCCCGTCCTGCGATATGAAAAATGGCCGCCACATGGTTCATCATGATAGGCCCTTAAGATTTCATAAATCTCGTCTTCTCGAATGCATCTACGTATATGCATATCGACTCCTGTATGGAAAATATATCCACCGATTCAGGAGAATCTAGCACTGCATGTAACAATCAGCTTCCATTCCTTTGTTTTCAATTGTCTTGGAAGCTTTCCTACTGCCAAATAATTAGCTACATCTGCGTACCATGGAATTTTCACTGCTACAGTGAACAAATTCTCATCAAGCAACTTATCATCCACCGCTAGTGGGTCATTTGACTTTGGAACTCTAGACAGGAAATTTGCAACTATGTTATCCTTTCCTGGATGGTCCTTGATAGTTATATCAAACTCTTTTTTGGTCACTGTATAGTTTAATTCGGCAGGAGTGAGATTCTTTCTGATATAGTAAATAGCATAGGGCTTCTTGTCCTCTTCTTGACCGAGAATCGCCCCTATCACTGTATCAGATGTATCTAAGGAAATTTGAAAAGGCAGCTCCCAATTGGGGCCATGTAAGACTGGTGCAGTCGAGACAAGTTTCTTCAAATCTGAAAAAGCAGTGTCACATTTGTCAGACCAATGGAATTCAACATTTCCAGCTAATGCATACAAGGGTGCAACAATTTGTGAAAATTTATTTATAAACCTACGGTAGTACCCTGCATATCCAAGGAAACTACGTAACTCTGTCTGAGTACAAGGTGTGGCTAGTAAAATAATTACCTCTACCTTTGTCAGATCTACCTGTATTCCAGCTGCAGAGATGTGTCCTGGGATCACTCCTTCGTTCATCTTCATGGGAAACTTTTCTTTTCTCAAACACAATCTGGTAGCAATACATCATTCCAATACTTTTCTAGTGTTTGTAGTGCCTGATCAAAGTCATATCCATATGGATTAAAGTCGTCCATGTAAACCTCGAGCCCTTCATTTATTAAATCAGAAAAAATGCTGAGTATGGCCCTTTGAAATGTTGTTGGGGCATTGCATAGTCCAAACGGTAATACCCTATAGGCGAATGTACCCCAGGTTTTATCTTGGTCTTTAGGGGCTATCTAGATTTGATTCTAACCACTGAAACCATCAAGAAAAGAGAAGAACCGCTTTCTTGCAAATGTATCAAGGACCTGATCAATAAAAGGGAGGGGTAAGTGGTCTTTCCGTGTTGCTTTATTTAATTCTCTATAATCCACACAGATTCGCCACTTACCATTATTTTTAGGAACGACTACTAAAGGAGAGACCCATTCGTTGTCTGAAATATGATACATGAAGTTTACATCTAGCAGCTTTTGTAATTCATCTTTTACAATGTATTTCAGAAGCGGGTTTAACCTCTGCTGAGGTTGCTGAATAGGCCAAGCATCCTTTTCAGTATAAATATGATGTGTGCATAGTTGAGGATCTATACCTTTCATGTCTGGGTAGTCCCAAGAAAAGGTTCCCTTATATTTTGTAAAATTTTAATGGGCTTTTGTTGTTGGCTACTATCTAGACTGTCGTTGATATTTAAAACTTTTCTTGGCTCAATTTCAATTGCCATGCTGTTGCAAACAGCAGTTGAGGGTATGTGTTGGTCATCAATGTCTGCTAAGGGGTCCTCATGTGCTTCGTTATGAAGAACTATTTTTTACATTTGGCACTTTGAATTTTTTGAAATAGATGGTTGTTTCATGAAGTTATTGACTACATCGTCTTCAGTTTAATCTTTGAATTCAAGTGCTTCAAATATTATCAGTGGTGAATGAATGTTTTGTTCCCAGTATGTATGTGGTTGTTTGTGAATGTTTACAATGGGAAGACTTGGTCTGGCCCCCTGGGTATATGGAAATATTCTTTATGGCATCTCCTCTAGCAATGGTCATGCTACCTATTCAACAGCCTATGTAAGCATCGACCGTCGCTAACCAAGGTCGTCCCAATATTAGTGAATGTCCATCTAACCTAATTTTTGGGTTAATAACTAAAAATTATGTCGGGTACTCCGATGAGTCCATAAAAACCATGATGTCCTATAATATACCTTATGGTTTGATAACAGATCTTTTTGCAAGTTCCAACAAGGTAGAGGTGGGTTCCAAGGATGTTATACCTAACTTCTCGCAGGTTTCTGTAGTTAAGATGTTAATGGCCATCCCCAAATCAACTAATGTGTTTGAAAAGGAGTGGCCAGATATTTGTACTATGATTATGGTGTTTCTTGGATCCTTGTATTTTATTAGCGTTTCTTTACCCAAGAGAAAGCCTGACAGTGCTCCCACTACATGAACAATTGGTACAATCTTTGCTTTCCTCGCCTATTTTTTTCCGCACAATCCTTTAATTGTTTTGGCATATATAAGAATGTCTTGTATAGCCAGTAGGAGAGGAATTTTAATGCAAAGATTTTTTAATTCCCCTAGGAGATCAAAATCTGAAGAGACTATTGGTTTAGGTAGTGTTAATCTCTCAGGGAATGAGGAGAGGAAATAAAAAGGTTTTCAGGATCTTTTTGGTCAATTGTGTCCCTCCCCTACTCTATCTCTGTTTTTTTCACATTTGATTTTTTAGGTACTGTTGGAATTTCAGACTCAAGTTGTGGCAGGGCCGTATCTTCTTCAAGTGAAATAACACGCCCTGATCTTAGCCTAAGTTCATTGCATTGCTTCTATTCAGTTTCGGGGTTTGGCTTCTCAACAATCCGGATTAGTTGAACCAGTCTGTTATTAGGATTGGGTTGAGCTAGAATTTGAGGACACATAATAGGCAGAATAGATATCTCTCAAGAAAAATAAGAATAAGATGGAGTAGCTTGCTTATCTTCTTATGTCACTACTATTCTTCTTATCCTTCAAAAAAGTGTTGTCCTCAACGCTCGAGTAGCTTTGGATGCTTCAGCATAAAATTCTCATCCTCCCATGTGGAATCTTTAGTGGGTAATTTCTTCCACTTGAAGAGATACTCTGAAATTGTTCAATTTCGTAGCTGTCGATTTCTTGTTTCCATGAATAGTTCAGGTTTCGATATGATTTTTCCCTCCTCATCAAGTTCTATAAATATTTTTTGAACTGGAATTTTGTCGCCTATAACCTTATTTAAGCATGAAACATGGAAAATTGGGTGCACTCGAGAAGAAGAAAGAAGCTCCAATTTTTATGCCATAGTACCAATATTTTGAAACACCTTGTAAGGACCATAGTACTTTAGCGATAATTTATTATCCTTCTTAGCTTGATTTTGAGGAGCTCGATATTGAAACTGATATATCTCTGGAATTTCGGATCCCCGAGATTTTATATTCGATCCTTTAGTAGACCTCTGAATATTATTTCCAATGCCATAGGCTTGACCTGATTGAAGCAGAAAAACCCTAGAATCCAAAGCTTTGATACCAAATGTTATGAAACCAGTTCCAAAAAATACAAGAAAAGAGAGATCAACGCCTTGGAAATCAGACACTTCGAGGGGGAAACCTTCCTTACATTACATAAGTGAACAATTCTTGGATGATTCAAATGAAAAAACCTCCTTTATATATATCGGAGACCATGAGGTCACAATATAATCCTAGCTGACCTAACAGTAATAATGTAAGGTAAAGTTGAAATTTTGAGAAAAAATTATTATTTTGTCTTTTTTAAGTGTCTCGATAATTTCTGTCTAAATTCATAGGGATATAGGATTCCAAAATGGAGGTAGAGGGAGCTAGTGCGAAACCCTAGCCATGGAGGCCATGGGTTACTCGTTAACGGATGGTGTTGATGGTCATTCAGTTTACGGATAATACCTCACGGGGTCCATATCGACTCTCGAGTCTTTGGTCTACCTGATGGGGGAGGGTGTATTGTGTTAATCCTTTAACATGACTCGGTGTTTTGTCAGGATTTTCTTTGTTTTCAGTTAACAATCTACAACGAACTGTAACCTTTGTGGTCCTCGTGAAAAACTGACAGCCACTGATCGGCCCTCAGTATTCCACTAAGGTTTGTTTACTTCCAATCTCTTTTCTAGATGTCAGTTTTGTTTGGTGGACTCACATTGGCAGTCACGGGTTGCTTGGGTGGTTTTTTTGCTCTACTCAAAGCATATACTCCATGGTGGTTTGGCCCTGCTTCATACTGACGAAGGTATCTGACCCTGACCCACTGCTACTGACTCAGTTTTCACTCCTACCTGCTACCCACTTACTCTATATTGGTGCACTTTGGTGACTTTGTTCACCCTCTTGCGACAACTATTAGGTTTCCTCCATTGTTGTTTTTTTTTCACTGTGAAGTTTAAGGCATTGGACGGGTATCGAGGCTACCACTGACGGCACTACCTAAGGACCTTCACTCTAGTGCTCCGTGTTTTTTGGGCGTTTCTTCACGGACTATGGTGGTTACCATTACTTGTCCATCCATTGGTCATGATCATATACAAGGAGGAACTTGACTACACCGTTGACCCTCTGGAGGGTGTAGAGATTTGGGGGAACCGGACTGATGATGATGTGGCTGCCATGGCAGATATGGAGTCAGCACTAGCTATGCACTGGCCATAACAGTCACTGCATGTCACGCTTGCGATCTATACCAACCCTATTGTTGGTCATTTGGACTCTCTGTATTTCACAATCCCGTCGCCTTCCATGCTGCGACTCTGGGAGCTACAGGCACAAGACACCCCTGACTTGCCTTCGCACAACATCATTGTTATGGGCTCGGGCGTTGCTGAGGTTTTAGAGAATATATGTGCTGATACAATTGCATTTGCGGACCTCTTCATCGATGGGGTGGAGACCTCGCAGCAACCAATTCCTTCATTTTTTGTGACCGATCTAATTGCGGCATCTGGGTGCTTTGTGGATATACCCTTTGATGCACAAAATATGGATGTGCAGCATTCATTCGATTCATACGGACTTGGTGTACTAGGCGCTGCCTCTGGTGACCTGAATATTCACAGAGGAAAGAAAAAAACTCGACATACCAAAAACCGAAACAGCCACAACACAAAGTTTGGACGGGATAGAGGCATGGCAAACATTGAGTTAACGGTAGCTACGGTACTTATGGGCAAGGTCTAAGGTCGAAAATACACCACTACGCAGCTAAAGCTTTGGACAAAGGAGATTTTGGGTGGCCACATTGAGCATCTTCCGGGTGTTATGCTTATGAACAGGGGCTGGTTTGCCCTCACTTTTTCTCAACCCGCATTGGTAGACTAGGTATTAACCAAATACTGGCATATCGAGATGCACCCGGTGTTGTTGAAGAGATGGTTCCCTCTCTTTGATCCCAATAAGGAGAATTCAGGTGCTGGACCGATTTGGATACGTCTGTCAGGTTTGTCACTTCAATTCTGGAATGAATCCTCTCTACGCAACATAGGGGAGGATTTTGGCCATTATATGGATCATGACAGATCCTATTTGGAGACGGGCATCATTTCTGTTGCTCGCATTTTAGTTTTTTTGGATACAAGGGATGGCCTCCATGATAGCTATAACATGTTTTTCGAAGGGATGGTATGGCAGTAGATGTTGGATTATGAGCGGGTTTCATTTAGATGTCGGCGATGTAGTTCAGTTGGGCATCTCTACAAAGAATTCCCCCTCATGGGTGGTGCAGCTCCCCTCTACAGAACGGTCGCACACATGGCTACTCAAACAGACCCGGTGATTATTGTATCGACACCAGAGGTAAACCCGATGGACGCCCATAATTTGTCTGAGGAACTACTACCGTCTTGGCCGATTACTCAAGCTCGCAAGACTGCAAGTGTCAACTCAATTAATTTTCCAAGCTCTATTTTACCCTGAGTCGGAATCATATGTCCAATTCTTTGATGATTCCTTGATAGCGTATTATGATAGTCTTGCAGGTCAACAGTTTAATCAGTTCCCTATGGAGGTTTTTGATATTGAATTCAAACCAGTTTTGAGCTGCATTGCAAAGATTTTGGGAAAGGACGACGACAGTACAGTGGACAAGTCAATTCTAGGAATGTTCACTGTGATGATGAAGCCAGGAGTGGTGCTGGATATTCCATCTTATTGGAAAGAATTTTTTAACTCTCAGCTCATGAGATTATCATTAACGGGTTCATTCAGGTTTCCCTCACTTATTGTTTACCTATTTTTATATCAAAATGTAGAAGAATGCATGCATCTTGGGTTAAACATTATGGATATGAATAAGAGGAGACAATCAGTAATATTTTGGACAGATATAGTGAGAAAAGAACAGAATGAGGGTGGTTTGTTTGATTTTACTGATCATTTTATGTCTTCTGCACATAAATTTTTGAATGGAAGTTCTCCCCCCTGTTTTTTTTCCAAAGCTCAAGAGTTCTTGCATTTGGGGGAAAATTGTAAATTTGGTGATTGGTTTGTCTTTGAATATTATTCTGAAATTAGACTTTATGGAGCTAGTGTAGAACCTTGTAGGATTCCTGTATTTGTGCCTATGAGATTATTTGCTTTGGAGTTCATTAGGCAAAGTTTAAACATTGAACAAATACACTTTGTGCCTATGAAGAAAGTCATATGTTCAAATTGCCAATGATTGTGGGTCCCTTTATATTTAATATGAGACAAGCATTTGATGAAGTCACTAAGATGTTAGATGAAATGCACTTACTATTAGGAGAGAAGTGGGCTTATGACCCTCACAGTGTCATTTCTAGTAGAAGAATTGATAATGTATATTTAGCCTTCATTCATGAGAGAAAACCAGATCTAGAAAAAGTGGCATGTAAAGGTGTTGTGGGTTCAGTAAGTTCAAATTTTCAAACTCCTGTTATATCAGAGAAATCAAATAAAAGAGGTAAAGAGACAGTGGTTGTTAAAGAGGACGAAGAACAGAGGGCTAAGAAGAGAGCAAAGTTTAATGAAGAGTTTGTAGATACTCAACCTGGTTTTTCATTACAATTGGGAGATGAACAAAATGTCCCTGCTTCACCCAGGAGGCATGAAAGCACTCAGGAACAAGTGCCTCTAATTAAACAAATGTTTTCCCAGATTGAAGAGAGAAATCAGAAGGTGAAGGAAAGCATGGAGGCTCAAGTTGAGTACCAGATAGCTCCAGACCAAACAAGACTTATAACTGCAATGGATCTTAAGGATCAATTCAAAATTTCCCTTTCACATCCTTCTGATATGTTTATTGGTTCTTCTAATAATTTTAATATTGTGAATTTGACTGTAGATGTGAAGAAAATTCCATTGCTGGACAAAGTGAATCTACACATGCAAACAGGTCAGCTAATTATGAATGACCTAACAAAAACTAATGTAATGGCACTGAAGGCAGAGAATATGCTTGGAAAGGTGATAAAGCAGTTGAAGTTAGAGAAATCCAATTCCAAGGCTTTGATAATCTAGAACGAAGAGCTTGAAAAGATCATAGTAAAGATTGGAATAGATCCCAGTGGCAGGTATGCTATGCAGAAGCTTCTGCAAAGTGTTGAATCAAAAATATATATATTGAAGAAAAAATTGAAATTGCCTACAGGAGAACATTCCATGGTAGCAGAGGTTGTAGAGGTGGAAAATGAGAAAGAAAAACTTCTTCAGCAGCTCATGCAAAAGGAAGAAGAAGTCACTAAATTAAAGCGAACTGCACTATCATTACAAAACCATATTGAATATCATACTTTCACTTTTGTTTTTCCATCAGGTAGTGAAGATCCATCAGCACAAATTTCTCAATTAACCGCTGAATTGCAGATGGCAGAGAGAGATCGAAAAAAGGCACAAGTTGATTTAGAAATAGCAACAAAGATAAAAAATGCCACTAAAGGAGAAGTCAGTAAATATAAAATGGACTGCCGAACTACCGAAGCTGAGATTAAAAATCTCAAAGAAAAATTGAAGGGAAATATATCCTTAATACAAGCTAAGGATATCATATAGAATGATATTATTGAAGAAATGAAAACAATCTGGGATTTTCTGACTGTTATTGCAGAAGAAAAAATCATTATCAGGGAATTTGAAGAGCAATTCATGACAGACAAACAGAAGACAATTAATAGGGATATTTGGGCAATAAAGTTCATTAATTTCATTTATTCTAAAACAGATCAGGAGTTGGAAGAAAATGAAATTAAAGACGGGATTTTATATGCTATGGAAATTAACAAAATGATTGTCAAAAATGATTGCAGGAAGTCTACAGAAAAGAATTTGATTGAGCCTAAGGAAGCAGTGAGTCAGTTTAATAAATTATTTGATAAAATAGCAAGAGCGGGTTTGCCATCATGTTGGGGTCTTGGAGGTGGTCTTATTTCATGGAATTCTTATGAACCCTTGCTAGTGTTGGCAAAAAGTAAGGTAGACAACACTCATGAGAAGACTCGGGTTCTTAAAGGAGCAACAGTGATCAATTTCCTTTAGAGACACTTTCAACTATTGTGGTTAGTGAAAACTCTATTTGTGGAAAGACCATATTTCAACAGAATCACTGTTTTCAGATTGGAATATCACAAGATGGTTCATTCACCAAAGACAAACATCGAAATATGGAAGAAGTGCAAAGCCTAGATGACAGATTTACCAAAGGATCCCTCGACTTCAAAGAAGGATAAATAAACCAGTCAAGGAAATGCAGCAACATCATTATTAATTCATATTCAGCATATAGATTAGGATTTTGATTTCATGTTATTTCCTCTTTTAAAAGAGAGAATGTAATTGTAATAAGACATTTTGAGGACATGTAATAGATAGTGTACTAAGTCCTAAGTAGTTGAAGTAATTAAGATCAGTTACAGCAGTTACAAACTGTTTTTTATTATATTTAATGAGATAGAGAAGAAAGAGAAGGGTTCCGAGTTTTGGACCTTCATACTGCAATTTTTGTACTCATATTTCAAATGATAAATGAATGAAAAGCAAGTTTCTGGCATTTTTTGATGTTGATATGTCTTCAAGTTTAAATTATGTGTTTTCTATCTCTGAATAAAATGAAGTAATGAAGTTGCAGGTCTCTTTTTACTTGTGTGAATAAGAGTTAAAACCCTTAATAGGCGCTCCT
Organism: Pinus albicaulis; assembly: GCA_034641835.2. Taxonomy (NCBI): domain Eukaryota; kingdom Viridiplantae; phylum Streptophyta; class Pinopsida; order Pinales; family Pinaceae; genus Pinus; species Pinus albicaulis. The sequence continues at coordinate 1,545,994,169 of CM076580.1, read as the reverse complement.
TCATTTTAACTGTTCCTTTTCTTATAATTCTTCTGGAGTTTGAGGTGATATATTCTATACAATAGCATATCAGGTTGGGCCTCTTTCTTTCATGTTCTTCTGATCATTCCATTCTATATCAACAAATAATAGCATTGTGGAACATTCATTGTATTTGATCTTTGAGGGTTTAATGATTAATATTTTAGGGTGATTAAACAAAGACAAATATTTATGTGACATAATTATATAAATGTCTTAAGCATTGATTCCTTATCACAGCTAAGGGATTGTCTCTTAAGATACAACACTCCCAATGAAGTAGAAACCTCCTCCACTTAAAAGGAGCATTGAAATAGCCTAGATCTGAAAGATCTAGTCTCCACTTGTTGCAGCTTGCAAAAACAACCAAACCCTCAACAGGATATGCACTGTAGTTGAAAGAAGAAGCTTGGCCTTGAGCCATATAGTAGACAATACAATACAAACTCTCCCAAGAGCTACTCAATGGGAAGAGGTGGGATTCCTGATAAGGAACACCCAATGCTAAATAGCATTCAATCTCAGCTAAATAACAAGAGATATGTCTAAACAGACCATATATTCTCAAAAATATCATATACATCAACAACCTTCTAATGTTTCCATCCCCTTCCTTTTATAAGACAAGAGCTTGTCAAACCCTAAACCACTTCCAATGAGTTTGATTCTTTCACACAAGTCACCTCCATCTAAAACTACGTTGTCCCTCATTGATGGCCACTCCTCCATGATAGCGTTGTAGATTTGGTCGAGGTTGACCCGTCAAAATGTCCAACCCCTTTCACACCTAAGGGTGCTTGATTTTACAACCAAAATTTAGCCTTTTCATATTTGGCATTGATTTATTCATTATTAAGGAGTTTTATGGACCTCCTTTGCTCTTTTATTCTTTAAACAAAGTATTAAAACAAAAATGAATATTCTAGTTAGCTCATGACTAATTGGGAATATTACAGTCCTCCCTTCCCAAATGTTGTTTGTTCTCAAGCAACTGATAAGGTGAGTGTTGCAACTCTTCTCCTCCTCTATTGGTGACACCAACGTGTGATAAGCTTCCTCCATAAGCTAAGTGTTCACCAATCCATCCCTCCATGAATTTCTCCTCCAAAGTTCTCATGAGATGCAAATAGTCCATCCCATAAGGAGACAATAGTTCAAATGAAACAAACATGGTTTTCCCAATGTTCTCCATGAAACATGTAGTATAAGGCACATGTATAATCTCCATCCCATTGGGCACATACATACCTTCCATCCTCCCTCCATACATTCCCATAAAAGGTACAAGTACATCATCAATGTAGGGGATCAAAATTATATACATACAAACAGAAATCTGTGCAGATGGAGGTGGGTCATAGTCCCACATGTGGAACCAGCACAGTGCATCTCCTAACTGCATCAGATCATGATGTGGTAAGTGGTTTTCCCACCACTTACTTGCTATCCAAGTCATCTCACTATGGTTGAAAGTGTGAGATATATTTGGTGCCTTAGGAATGCACCCATCATGAAACAAAATCTCCCTTTGATCTCCAAGGGAGTGGCCATGTTCAGAAATTTTTGTGGCCCAAAGTTGGCCATGAATTTTATAAGGTAAAATACTCCTTCTTCGAGTTATGGCCTGCATATAAATGGTGAAAGAATGCAAACAATAATCAAATGAAACATTATTTACAATAGCATATTCTTCACCAAAATTCCTCCTTAAACAAATGGAGTGGTGCATAGATCTATCTCCTTTATCACAAGAAGAAAGATATGGTTGAGTTAACTCTTTCATAGATTCATGTTGTTGTCCAACTCCACATGGTTCATGCATATTTGAAAATGTTGATGTATTTCTCCTTGAAAGCCTTCCCAAGTATAGCTCCTCATGATGATGTTGTAGAATCTCATGGAATATGTGTGGCTGGAACAGAACTCTTCATAGGCCCTTTGTAGTAGCTTCTCCTTGAGCTTGGAGGCTCTAGACAAGAAGATCATACCATGATAATAGATGACTCCTTCTTGGACTGAATAGCCCTCTTCATGTAGTTGGTCATCAAGTAGCATGCATGTGTGAAGATCCTTGGAATAATCCACCAACAATTGGGATTTGCAATATGGATCAATCTCCCATAGTGACAGCATTGATGATCTATCAAAGGGACTGTCTGTCATATGGCTGATCTCCTCCTTGACATATCCTATGCCAAAGGTATATGTTGGAGGGTCATTCCTCCCATGCTTCTCCTCCCACAGCGCAGAATCTGAAATGAGAGTGGGTAATGATGATGTTGGGAGAATATCTCCCTCCTTCTTGAGCCTACCCAAGACTCCCAGCGCTGCATCATGGTCTTCTAATGCTCCCATCCCTCCTGGATCTATGCTTGGAGCATCATGTTGTGATATATATCCCACAAAATCTTAATCAGGTGGCCTCTTAGGTGGTTTTCCACTAGATAAAAGTGTCCCATGCAGCAATCTCATAAGCATAATAGATGGGACTATAAGATCCTTGCTTCCACTGCTCAAATTCATCTTTGATTTCTATTTGGAAGTTTTATGTGAGGTTTATGTATGCATGTCTTTGATCATTTTAGTCTTACCACTCTCCTTATCCACCCATTCCATCTGCAAAGCCTCCCAATCAGTGGTGACTTTCCCCAAAGTGATCAACCATTGAACACCCAATATCACATTGGTGTCAGGCATTTCAACCACAAATAATTTATCAATAAATGTATATGTCCCCATTGTGACTAATAAGGATGGAACATAGTGCATGCATTGCATTGTTCTATCTCCTGGGACCAAAACAGAGAATCCCTCAAAAGCATCAGTGGGTATTTCCCTCCTTTGCACTAGTTGGGCAACAATAAAATTGTGAGTATCCCCACTATCAACCAAGACAGAAACCCTCTGATTCAAGATGGAACCTTGAACTCTTAAGTTCAAGTACTTAGCTACTCCTCTCAAAGATGCTAGATCCCCTCCAATAGGATAAAATGCTCCATTCCCATCTCCTGATGGTGTTGGCTCTCCTCCCGTAGTGTCAGCGTTGTGACCTCTCCTTGGTTCATCTTCTTCTTCCTCCTCATCATTTGAGAAGACCTCTATGTAATGTGTTTTTCTAGCTGCACATCTATGTCACGATGCCCATGACTCTTGGCAAGTGAAGCAAAGCTTCCTTCTCCTTAGATATCTTCGAACATCATCATCAAGAGGTTTTTTGTATGTGCTCTCCTTTGAAGGAGCATCCTTTTCTTATTTTCCCTTGGATGGGAAAGAGGGCTTATGCTAAAAAGTTGCCTTTGATTGTGGCAAGGCATCTTGAAGGTCTCTAGCCCTTTCAATGGCATCTTGTAGGGTAGTGGGCTTGGTAGACTTGACCAACGCATGAAGAGGTTCATCTAACCCATCAATGAACATGTACACCCTTCTTGCTACAGATAAATCAGGAACCATAATAGAATGTTTTAAAAACTCGAAAATGTAAGTTTTTGGATTACCTTATTGTTTCAACTTTGCAAGCTTCATGAATGGTGCTTCAGGATCTCTTCTATCAAACCTTTCCGACATCCTTCTAGTGAACTCTGAATAAGCAGTTACATTGGCATGACCCAATGTAGACAAGCCATGGAACCACCATTCATTGTTTCACCTTCAAGGTGCAACGCTACAATATTAATGGCCTCCATCTCCAGAACTCTGTTCAACTGAAAGTAGATGCCAAGTTTTTCTATCCAAGATTTGGCAGAACACTTGGATGACCCATCAAAATTGGGTTAAAATAATCTTCACATAGTGTGGCGTCGATCATGATTCTGAATGAATCCACCACCTCTATGATGATGCCTTGTTCTTCTATTGTCCTTTATTTGAAAAAACTCCTGAAAAATCAAGTGATATTTGAATCTCTGATTTTGAGACTCATATTCTTCAAAATAGTCTTCAAGGGATTCATGCTCTTGAAACCCTTCATTTCCCACATCCAAAAATGTAGGCATGGTAGAGCGTTGGGAAACTTGTGGTTGATGCACTGGTTGATCATTCCAGTGGTGAGACATGCTAGAGCCTTCTCCATGATGAAATCCTTTAGGGGATTCCTTGAATCTGTCCATTCTCATCTCCTTGATCTCTCCAGCAATGTCTTACATGGCTCTAAGAAGGATCTTAGGGAACTCCTTCTCTTCATCTTCTCCTCCAAATAAAGGGGCTTTACCCTTGTCTTCATTATCATTTTTGTAATCAAACTTTTTGTGCCTCCTCTTTTGATACCTCTTTTCTCTATCAGTAATAGGCTCTCCTTCTTCAGAAGACATATTAGCTTTTAGAATGCACAGGTTGTGCCAAGATGATTCTCTGAAACCACTATAATATTCCCAAATAGGGAATGTAGCAATACAATGCATAATGATAGGAAAATAACGTAGATCATCATTAAAAAAGTAAGAGGCCAGTATGGAGACCTTTCATTTGTTATTACAGCAGAAAAATATGTTTAAGAAGTGGCCCATAAGATGCATAACAAGAAAATCAAGTCTCCAATGAAGAAAATCCTTCAATATGAGGTGCTGCAACCATATATAAATATTGGAAAACCCTTACAGGATTATTTTATTGGCTCTACAACAACTGTAGATTACACATTATATCTAGAGCAAATAAGTGCATAAAAATTTAGATCTATATTAGATCCATGCACTATACAAGCTCTTCTATAGAACCCCCTTGGGGTTTTTAGCAAAACACCAAGTACAAGTTGTAGAGTTGAGATCTAAGACTGCATATCTACTAAAAATTACAGATCTGGAAAGTGTGGATGAAATTATATGAGCAATAGAATAGCCTCCTCTAATAGATCTCCAAAGTGACGGGCAGATCCCCAACACTTATAAAATCAGCTCTCCAAATGGTGTGTTGAACCACCCTGCGACTGCACCTACAGGAATAACACAGATCTGGATCTAAACTACATTGTAGGGATCAAAACATGGCTGGCCTAATGCCAAGATCTGAAAATGATGCTCGATGCCTTCAATACTATTCTCCCAATGAAGTAGAAACCTCCTCCACTGAAAAGGAGCACTGAAATAGCCTAGATTTGAAAGATCTAGTCTCCACTTGTTGCAGCTTGCAAAAAAAACCAAACCCTCAACAGGATCTACGCTATAGTTGAAAGAATAAGCTTAGCCCTGAGCTAGATAGTGGACAATGCAATACAAACTCTCCCAAGAGCTACTCAATGGGAAGAGGTGGGATTCCCGATTAGGAACACCCAATGCTAAACAACATCCAATCTCAGCTAAATAGAAAGAGAAAGATATATGTCTAAATAGACCATATATTCAGAAAATTATCATATACATCAAAAACCTTCTAATGTTGCCATACCCTTCCTTTTATAAGACAAGAGCTTGCAAAACCCTAAACCAAATCCAATGAGATTGCTTCTTTCACACAAGGCACCTCCATCTAAAATTTTGTTGTCCCTCATTGATGGCCACTCCTCCATGACAACGTTGTAGATTTGGTCAAGGTTGACCCATTTAAAATGTCCAGCCCCTTTCACACCTAAGGGTGCTTGATTTTACAGCCAAGATTTATCCTTTTCATATTTGGCATTGATTTATTCATTATTAAGGAGTTTTATGGACCTCCTTTTCTCTTTTATTCTTTAAACAAAGTAATAAAACAAAAATGAATATTCAAATTAGCTCATGACTAATCGGGAATATTACAGATATAAGGGCCAGAGTGTGGCTCTATTGTAGGTGTAGGTCGAGGAAGAGGAGCAGACTATGTGGTATTAATAATAGAAGTACCACACATTATTACTGAATTGGATGACATAGGAGAGGTCCAAGGATTGGAAGTCGCACCAGAAAAAGTACCAGATAATGACCGATAACCGGGCAGGACAGACGGGCCACCATAAAAATGAGTTTCTGGTGATGTAGCAAACATAGATGAGGAAGTGACACTTGATGTCTCAACCATAGTGGTGGACACGGGCTGGGAGTTTGAATCAGTTCCAATCATGGTTAACAATCCCAATGAATGTTTTCGCGAGAGAACTGCGGATAGGCCCAAAGAATCAGGTAATGGAGATTGTGTTATAGGTTGAACAGATGGAAGAGGATAAATTTGATAAAAATGAATTCCTTCCCAATGAACAGGAGTAGAAGGATGAGGTTATTCTTGAGGGATCTCTTCAATACTCAGAATTATTTATGGAAGAGGTTCATCGTGAGGCCCAAGATATATTGGTTATGTTTAATACAAAGGAAGAGAAGACGAAGTTACCGAAGAATTAGACAAGGATGGATGAAGCTCCTTAGGTTCAATAACCACAGGAAACAAAGATTCTAACTTAGGAAGGTCAGGTTTAATGACCTCATGTAACAAAGTTTCAGGGACTTCTATTTCAATTGTGTCGGTGTCACCATTAGGACTAGATGTAATATTGGGTTCAGAACTCAAAGGGACATATGATTTTCGCGGATCAATATCAGGACAAGTGTTAGGTCCCTATATTACTAGTATAGTCCCTTAATGTTGTTAGTGTAACCCCCTTATTGTTATTATTGTACCCCTGTAACCCCCATATTGTTATTATTGTGCCCTTAAATTATTATAGTTAGGTCGGCTAGGATTACATTGTAGCCCCATGGACTCCTATATATAGAAAGGAGGTTTTGTAATTTGTATCATCCAAGAATTGTTCATTAATGTAATGTATTGGAGGTTGCCCCCTTGAAGTGGCTTATTTCTAAGACGTTGATATCTCTTTTCTTCTATTTTTGGAGCTGGTTTCACAACATTTGGTATCAGAGCTTTGGATTCTAGGGTTTCGCTGCTCCAAATAGGTCAACGTGGAATTTTCGCTACAAATTTTTTTCTACGAAGTTTCGGAAGCTGAAATTTTTAGGGTACGAAGCCAAAATCTTGAGGAACATCTTCGCAAACTTTCGGAGCTTGGTTCGCAATATTTTTGGAGATATGATCTGTGGAAGTTAGGTCTTTTTTCAGGCTCCTCAATTTAATCTAAACAGGTCATCGTGGAATTTGCGCTATAACTTTTTTTCTACGAAGGTTCAGAATCTAAAATTTTTAGGGCGCAAAGCTAAAATCCTGAGGAAAGTCTTCATAAAATTTCATATCTTGGTTTGAAACATTTTTGGAGATATGATCTGTGGAAGGTAGTGCTTTTTCAGGCTCCTGAATTTCATCTCAAAGAGGTGATCGTGAGAAAAGCTTCATAACTCTATCTCTAAGCATCGGATTGGAGTGTCGTAAAAAGTGGCCACAAGTACATGGATTTAAGTTTATTTTCTATCAATTTTAGAGCTAAAAGATGAAACAGTGACGTGGAAAGTCATACAAGTTTTCTCTACTAAAACAGTCCATAATTAGGTCATTGTGGGAGATTGGACATAACTTTACCTTGAAGAATCAAAATCAGCTTAGACCTGTGGCATTCAAAAGAGGATTTAGAAGGCTACCTTAGTGCCAAATTTCATATATTGAAGAGTTGTAACCACAGAGATAATCCAATTTAAATATCGAGCTCTTCAAAAGCAAGAAAAAGGTGTGTAATTTTTTCCGAATTGCATAAGTCTTGTTTGAAGAATCAATTTGAATTGATTCCAAGGGCATATTCTAGAATAGATATCAGTATTGGGTTCTAAAAAATGCCCCGTAAAAATAATTCAACACCCATTAAGCCTTCAGAAGGCTCTACTATGACTCATGAAGATGAAGAATTGCAACATGATCTATCAAAATTACAAGAGCAAGTGCACCAAATTTTGCTCTCGCAAAGAGAAGCAAAAAATGAAATGGAAGTTTTGAAGAAAGGCATGGAAGCAAAGATGGATGGTGTGAAGAATAATATGGATGGTTTGAAGAATAATATGGATGGTTTGAAGAAAGGCGTGGAATCTAAGATAGATGGCATGGACGCTGGCTTGGAATCTAAGATGGATGACATGTAAGCTAAAAAGGGAAAACATGAAGAATGATCTAAAAGCAGACATGGAAGGTTTGACAAAGTTGATACAACAAATGTTTCCTAATGGTGAAAAGATAGTAGAGGAAACTCATGATGAGAACAAAATAAATGTTAATCGTGATTTCATAAACTCTAATGTCGGCGGGAAGAACCACCATATTCCAAAAATGGATATGAGGAAGTTTGATGGAAAGGATCCTGTAACATGGATACTACAGATGGAGCAATATTTTGATCTCCATAATGTGGAAAACACACAAAAGGTACGCATTGCAACTTTACATTTAGAACAAAATACATTTGTATGGTATCGATGCTTTGCTCCCGTAAAAAAATTGTCACTTGGTCAAGTTTTACGAAGGAAATGATAGCACATTATGAGGATACAAAGAGCAACACCTTCTTTAGCCAATTGATAAATCTCAAACAAAAGGGTTTAGTGGGGCAACACATTGAGGACTTCCAAAAATTGAATATAAGGGTAATTGATATTCCAGAGGAACAAATGATTGATCTCTTCATAGGCACTTTAAAGGATAACATTCAACATGAAGTTCATGTTCTGGAACTTGATTCATTGGAGAAGGCATTCAGGTTGGCAAGAAAAGTTGAATGTAAAATTATGGCGACAAGGAAGCCTACCACTCAATTCTATAAAGAAGGAAGTGTGGCTACGCCTAGATTTCCACAACCTACAAGGTTGACACCAAAAAAATTGGAAGAAAAAAGAGCAAAAGGGCTTTGCTACAGTTGTGATAGAAAATACACTAAAGGTCATAAGTGTGCTGAGAAGAAATTATTTTACATAAATTGTGAAGAGGACGAAGAAAATAAACAAGAAGAGGATATGTAGAAGAGGAAGAAATGAGTCCTACCATATCGTGTAATGCATTGGTAGGAATTACCACTCCTCAAACTCTCAAGATAGAAGGACATATCAAGAAGAAAAAGGTAATAGTATTGATTGATTCGGGTAGCACCCATAATTTTATTCATTGTAAGGTAGCCAAGGAATTGAATTGTTTCCTATACCCAGCACCAGAATGTCAAGTGATGGTTGCAAATGGAGGAACTATAAATTGCTCTGGAAAATTCCATAATATCAAGCTAACTATGGGGGAATATGTATTGAATAGTCCAATGCTTTCCATTCCTATGGGAGGTGCTGATGTTGTACTAAGAGTACAATGGTTACAATCTTTGGGTACCGTAGGTTTTAATTTTCAAGAAATTTTCTTGAAATTTTTTTCAGAAGGAAAGGAAGTCGAATTACGGGGTATTGCAGGGAAGCCGAGAAAGATAATAAGCTCTAATGTCATGAAAAAGCTTCTAAATAAAGAACAACGAGGCATAATTGCACAATTATGCTCACTAGAAGTTCCAACATTAAAATCATCTAATTCTGCAGATCTCCAACAAGTCTTGGACAATCATTCCAAAGTGTTTGAAAATCCCAAAGGACTCCCACCTATCGTGATCATGATCATGCTATTCATTTGATTCCAGGAAGTGTTCCTCCAAACATCAGGCCTTATAGATATCCTTATGTCCAAAAGAGAGAAATTGAACGTATGATTGCAGAAATGTTATGTTAGGGTCCCGTGATTTGGCCGATTGGCTAGCCAAATGACGATGTAACATCAAACCAAGCTTTGGAGCCCAAGGACCTAGCCTTCCTGGACTCAGAGAGGGCTCTCTCTATATGTGTAGAAGATGTCGGTGTGTTTACTTGCGATGTTCTGATATTAGGCTAGTTATGAAAGTGTGTTTTTTGGTTTTTTTAGTTTTTAAGATTGTGAGGGATGAAACTGATCAAATACATAAACTGGATGACAAGATGTAGATAAATTGGGCTATGGGGTCAAACAGATCAAGGAAGCTATGAAGTAATGATGTAAAGCTGCTGTAGGGCCGATTTGATTCACAGTAGAAGGGATCTCTGGGAAAAATGGATTAAATGAACAATAAGTTGGTGAAAGACAAGGGATTTCAAGTGCAAAATAGTTAATAGCAGACATAAACATGTAATAGCGAGCCATTAATCATGCTAGGAATAACTATAAGCTAATCAATACATAGAAATCAAACATTCAAGCCATACATAGAGGTATATGACCCTCTGACTTCGGGAAAAGGCTATCAGACTTTGGGGAAAACACATGAGACAAACTAACAACTCATAAACTATGCCGGAACGCCTAAACATAGTCTCTAAGTCATTGGGCACTTGGACAAACAAGTTTTCATAGTTTTAGGCAAAGGGCTAGATCGGGACTAGGCCTCCTTGGTTCAACAAAATGATCAACAAATCAGTCAAAGAGAAAGTTTTATGGACAGAACTATGGGCAGCTGATAGGTAGGTAGGGCAAACCATACATCCTACTCAACATACATGGAACCGATGAATAAAACATAGCAACAATACCTTAGGTTACTAAAGAGAAGCTAAGAATTCTTTAGCATAACTAAGGGAGAAGAAAACATCAAGCTATGAAGATTCAGGGATTTTGAGGTGCCTCCATGGGCATGTCTCAAAATCAATCTTTACTGATCTATAGCAGGAAGAAAAATGAAATATGAGTGAAAACTAGAAGACAAAACACATTAAGAAGCACTATACCATTCTACCATGTCAAGGAATCCATCAACAAGCCTTCAACATTCCTCAAAAGCATCCAAGAGGCAATCCAAACATCATAACTCAAGTTTATTCTTCAAAGCTCATATGACCAATGCATTAATTCTTCTTTCAAGTTCAGCCTCTGATTTACAATGAGAACCATGGGATAAATAGGCTAGAAGGAGGAAAACCTCATGGAGCAACTAGCTATCCCATTGGCCAAGTCAAAATATCTAAACTTGTCCTTGAGGCTTTGCAAAGCCCAAGGCACAAAATATCTAATAAAATATCTAAAAAACTGCTAAAACGGAAATTATATTGACTTTACATGATTTTCCCATGATAAAAATAGCCTAACGCACATTTGGGAAAAGCAGATTTTTGGAGTTCAAAAATTGCAAAAATACTTCATTTTTATGCCTGAAAAAGGTCCCCTGACTTGCTGGATGCAAATGGAAGCCTTCCCGATGTCGAAATGAGGCTCATGATGGCTCGTTGGAAAGCTCTCTGTGTCTGATTTCCAATGCAAGTGGAATCATCTCAATCTGATCTCTGAAAGTCCCTCAAAACTGTACCTGTGTGCAAAAACCCAGAAAATAGCAGGCTGCTGATAGGGCGGGCAGAATGTGCAAAATGAGGTTTTTTTTCGCCAATTGGGAGGGGCGAATGATCTTCAAATGCCCTGAAAATCGCTGGAGAGCTGCTCATGAAATTATGGAATCCATTGGTATCACCCTCCTCCCTTGACGACTCTTCAAACTGAAATGGCGCATTTATGAGTTTTTGGCGAAAACCCAAAAAATGCCAAAAAACAAAAAGTTTTCGAAACAAGCCCAAAATTGGCATGGATGACCCTCAAGGGTCCATAGAGACATGTTCCGAAGCTGAAGCTAAAATATCGAGGGCTGATATGCTTTTTGCCTCTTTCCGTGCTAGGCGCCCCTCCTTCAATTTCTTCAATTTTTCTTGTGCCACCTTCAATTTGCGCCTGGCGAATTGGTTTAGCTTCTGAAAGTGAAGTGTTCTCTTTCTCTGTAGCTCGAGATCCCTGTTTGCCTTCTCAAGCTTGGTCTCCAAATGTTGGTTAGCCCTCTCAAGCCAAGCTTCCTTGTTTTCCTCAATTTCCCGCTCAAAGAGGGTAGTGAGAGGAAAAGCTTCGAATTGAGCTTGTTCTTCAGCCTTCTGTTTCTCCAAGGCTCTCCTAAGCCCGATGGTTCTAGGCCTCTTTCGCCTAGGCTGGTCCTCCTCTTCTTCATCATCGAATTCTCCAATAAGCTCTTCAATTCTTACTTGCGCCCTTTCTGCCTCCTTTTTGTACTTGATGGCCCTTGCCTCATGAATGGCTGCATGAAATTTCATTTGTTTGTTCTCAACCTCCAAGAAATGATTGAAGTTCCTTGCCCTTTGGAGATCTTCTTGTAACACCTCAATTTTCCCTTCTTTGTGAATGAGGAGATTTTCAAGGATGTGTGCCTCATTGTCGCTGTCATTTCTTGGGATAGGGATGACAGCTGATTTACCTCCATGCTTGGCGCTTTCTCCAATTGTACTTTTGCCTTTGAAGGCCAATCTAGCGCTCTTTCTCCTTGGCAAGCTAGGAGTTGTCCTTTTGGGCAATTTCCCCTTCTTAAGGACAGTTTTGGTCACCATTAAGGAGGCAGCTTCAACTTGCTGTCCTTCCTCAATATCCTGTCCAGCTTGTGGCTCGAAAGGTGTTTCAATTGCTTGCTCAACCTGCTGCTCTTCAACCTCTGTCTGCTGCTGTTCCTCTTCTTGAAATTGATGCTGTTCATCAACCTCTAGCTGCTGTCCAATGATATCTAACTGCTGCTGTCCCTCTAAATCTGGCTGCTGCTGCTCATCATCCTCCTTTTCTCCCTGTGTCTCACTGCCCTCTCCTTCTCCTTGTGTACTTGGCTGCCCAGTGATCATCTTGAGTTTTTTAGGGGTAGGCCTACTAGATAAAGGCACTGGGCGATGGACAGGCTGAGTAGGAGACACATGAAAAGGAGGGACAGTGGCGAAATCGGCACGGCTAATGAATGACTCCCATGAAACTCCTTTCTTCTCCAGCTGGTGCAAGAAAATGATTTTGATCAAGGAATGGTGAAAGAGAGAAGGGATTTGCTGAGGTGGAGCTTTCTTTTGGACAGTAGCTGCCATTTTCTCTATGCTCTTGGACAAAAAGGATGGGAGGTTTAATTGTCTGCTCCTGGTAAAATGCATCAACAAGCGAACATGATAGGCAAAGATTTGGCTAAACCTCCCTTCACAAGTGAAGTATCTCATTATGGCCTTCATCAGTGGAGCATAACTGTCAAGAAGATAAGAGAAAGGAAAAATAGCAATGATGGTCTCCCTATGTTCCGGCTTGATGAAAGGTTTATAATCCTCCAGATTAAGATGTGCTTGCTTAAACCACTTTTCACCATGATACGGGATCTTAGTAGCCTTGGATACATACCTTGGGGAGATTTTGAAGTCAAGACCTGCAAGCTGGAAGTGTTTGTTCTTGAATCTCAAAGCGCACAAATGTGTAAGTGGTGAGAAACTCTTGACTTCCTCTATCCTCTGACAGAAATCAAGACATCCTACTTCATGGAAATTGAAAAGTACTGAGGGATGAGCATTGATTTCTTCTATGGAGATAGGCTCATATCTCTTATGTTGTCCGCCTTTGTGATCTCGTTTTGGAGGCATTCTGACTTGAAACAGGCTTGGAAGAGGCACACTGCCTTCAATGTATGAAGAATATTCTGCTGGATTGAAACTGGCCAATACACTACTTGGATAGATATGGTCACTGTGGTTTGGATGAAATGCAACAATGCTTCCTTGAATAAGCTCTTCTGCACTTATTAACCACAATCTTTCAAATTTGGTTACACTTCAGCTATGTAACCTTCTTAACAATGGTACTATGTGTGAGGAACTGCTTTGTAGATTTTCTGTGCACAGTCTTGAAACAATCACCCCTCTAGTGACTTTGCTAGAGGCCTGCTTGCACTTGTATTTTTGTCTTTGAAACCAAACTTCAAAATTATAACCCTGCTCTTTTAGGTCATTTACCTTGAAACATGCCCCTGTTAGCAGACTTCTGTGGAGACCACACAGTGGGAAAAGAAAAAAAGACCCTGTGGTTATGTGAAAAATTAGCCCACAGTGTTAAGGAAAACACTTTCTACTCATGAAATTTGAGAAGTCAATCATCATCTTTGTACATCTGGCCTCAATGTAAACTTGATTATAAACAAATGCCCCATCAGCAATAACCCTGCCTTCTGGAAAATGAACCTGTTTCACCTTCAGAAAACTCTGTTCAACAAACTTCGGAATGATATAGTGTAGTGCAGAAAATCAGGCTTGGTTTAGGTGTAAAGTCAGTGCAACAGTGGTTTAGGAAACAAATCCCCTGCTTTGTGAGTTTAAAAGTCCACCAACACATCTATATTCCTGGCTTTGATGTTAAAAAACCACCATCAACCACCTCTGTCTTTTACTATGCTGTCATCTTTGGAAGCTCTCTGTTGATAAGTTTTCAAATAGTGAAAAACAGTGAAAAAGGGGTAGATTTCAAGAAAAGGCTTGCTGTGATAGGTGTTTTGGTGCCTTGTTCTTTAGAAATGGCCTTCCCTCTAAACATATCACAACCACAGTTTTTCAAAATGACACCATTCAGTGGAAGAAAATCAGAACTGTGCTAGGTGATATATCAATGCACTATGGTTTTTAGAAAACACCTTCTTTTGCTTGTGAGTTTAAGAGAGCCACCCAAATACCTGTACCCTTGTCTTAATATCAACTGCAATTACTAAGCACTCTGCACTTTAGACAGTGGCCATTTTTATTTGTGAAGTTTTAAAAAACCAACACCACTTTGGTACCTCCGCCTTTAATGTCAAAATCTAACCATCAATAATCTTTGCTCCTCAGTGTACAGTGTATTTCTGGCTTCAAATGTTAAACTTGATCATCAACAACCGTGCCTAATCACCAACAACCCTGCCTCCAGCTTCTCATCAACAAACTTTGCCCTTTTAACTATGTACAGCTTCAAACTGAGGTCTACAGGCTTTAAACTTGATTTTTCGAGTTTTTCAAGGTAGGAGATAGAGTACCTTGTGAGTTTTTGAGAAGAAATCCCTTGGAGGGAGCTAAAAATGCAACGGAACCCTTCAAAACTGGCGCGGCAACCTTTGGAGAAAAACCCGTCGCGCCGGAGAAAAGTGTCGGGTGGAGTTGTCGTGCGGTCGGGCGGCCACCTACAGGCACGTCGCGCCCGCCTACAGGCACGTCGCGCCGACGTTGAAGGCCTTTGCAAAACGATGCCCAGGCACGTCGCGCCACTTTCCAGGCCCGTCGCGCCGACTGTTGAATGCAAATTTCGGAAATTTCGCCCAATTTTCTCGCTTGTTTGATGCTGGATGCGAATGGACTCCCCTTCAGATTTTTGAAAATGAAAATTTACACCATAATTACCTTCGCTACTATATCACCACAACTCTCCAACGGTTACTTACCCATTCGGATTTGAAATTACCTTTAAACTCTGTTTGTTTTTTAAACAGTGGGTTTTCAAATCTCTGTTTGCAGGAGTAGTATACAGTGCTCTTTTCCCTCAAAATAAAGGTGGTGCTTTCTTCCTTTTAAACGATCCAACAAAGATCACGGGCTAAAAAACTTTGGAACACAGTGAAAAATGACTTTTAAAGGGGGAATCTTCTTGGTGACAAAGTTTTTAGAAGGTCTTGTCTGCAGGTCCCTTTTCCACACAGTCCTGTGCTACACCTGCTCTTTGGAATGGTAACAAGTGGTTTGTCATAAGACATATAAACAATGATAATTCATCACAACCAACTTCCTTTTCCTGTTTATTAGATTAAATACCACTCGCCTACTCCATCTGAAAAGACAAGCTTGGGCAATATGAAAACAGGACTTTTTGATATATAGTCATTATTCTGCTCTGAACATTGTGTTACCTCTTTTTTCCCACAGAACCATTTCATAACTGAAATATGTTCACTTTATGCACCAAAACATTTGAAAGATGTGATTTGGTATTTGACATTGTCTTGTTGCTTGATCTTTCCTTCAAGGAGACAGTTTTCTTTTTTGGTATCAGTGGTACACACAAGTTCAAAATTGTCTCTTTGTCTATTCATAGCATTGCATACCTGTCATCCTGCATTTTATGACTCAACCTTGGTCACTGTTTCACTTTCCCAGTGATAAATTTCTACTTCTGAGTGTCTCACAAGTTTTTCTCTGGACTGTAAATACACTTTTTAGGTTGCATCCTTTCACCCTAGACTTCTATGTTTGCTCAGAAGGATTTCCTTTGATTTCTGTATAGGTGATCATGAAAGGTATTTAACCCCTTTTTAAGTCAACTGCTCTTTTGGCATTAATAGCATACAATATGTTCAATATTTTCTCCTCTCTACTGGATGGACTGTTGACAGATAGTTTTTTTGAAGAGGGAGATCAATACATTTATATCATAGACAGTAACACTTTCCTTCATTCAATTTCTTTGTGTCTTTTCCCTGCACTTTTGGACTTACCAGTTTTCAACAGCCTGCAATGATTTTGGCTCTCTGCTCATATATGGAGGAGGCTCTTCATCAGGTAAAGTATCAGAAGCCCCCTTTTACCACTATGTCAGACACAACCTTTCTCTGAATGTGGTGGTAAGTAAATCATTTGAACAACATCAATCTAGGCATCACTATTTGCAAGCATCACTGTGTTTTTTGAAGGAAACCTAGCCACAATGACACTGTTCTAAGGTTGCTGAGATATTTGTCACTTGGCTTGTTCATCTCATGACCTGTTATATTGACAAAGCTCTTTGTGACTATGAAGGTCATTGCTTTCTTGAAAAACCAAGAACTTTCTCCTGCCTGTGTAATGGCATTGTTTATCATCTGTTCTGTTTGACCTTGTGGATAGACAGGGTCCTTATGCTTTGGAAAGTTCACCGATGACAGGCCTTCTAGAGTTTCAACCATTCACCTGACTTGAAAGTTTCAGATGATCTCTTTTATCAGGCCAAAATCCCCTTTCCTTTGAGCTTATCATATTTCCACTATAATCCTGTTATGGTCAGCAATTACATTCATGAAACCTGAAGATATTGTGTCATTGTTTCAGTCAGGGAAAACCTGGACTTCTGCAGCCTTCTGAGTCAACTCTAGCCTGCGCCCTCTGCTTATGTATGAAGGAGGCGCCCTAACCCTCTGCTTGTAAATGAAGGAGGTTCTGGGCCTTGACAATTTACCATTTAGCTGAGACAGTGGCGACCCTTTCTTACTGTGATTTTCATGCTGGAAAGAGTTGTAAGGTCCTGATGAGTGACCTTTGTTTTGCAGCTTCATCTCAGGCTCATAATACACTTAGAAGCAGCTGTTCTTCTAACTGTGAACTCAAACATTTACTCCATGAGATGAAACATATTTCCTGTCTTTGAAGAACCATAGAACACAGTGAAAAACCTACTAGTCAGCTTGAGAATGGGCTTCATGCAGTGCTGAGACCTAGGGAATATGAGTGGCGTGACTTAAGGCTGTTTGTCAACTTCATTTGCAAATTAAGGGATCAGTCATGGTAGGTCTGCTGCAGATGAGGGATTTTTTGGCTTTTTGATGATTGCCAAAGGTGAAATGTCCTAAACGCCACTTCCTAACATAGGGGAGACCTTTGAAACAGATGTGGATTTGCCTTTTATAGCTGATGGGCAGACTAATAAGGCTGAGGTTAGATAGGATTGTTGACAAGGAGGTTGTGGTTTTGCCAGGGGTGGACTGAATAGGTAGAAAGGCGAAAAAAAGTTTTGGGAGGGTTTTCTGGATGACATATTGACATAAGGAAATCAGTTTCTAGAAAACTCAGCTGAAGATATAGTCATCACTAACATGCAAAAAATACTGATGGCTAGTTAGAGGTGGGTATAATTCAACCTAGCCAAAGTTCTTTCTCTGCTCCTGTAGTATTGGTACACAAGAAGGATGGATCATGGCGAATGTGTCCGGATTATAGGGAGCTCAATAAGCTCACCATTAAAGATTAATTTCCCATTCCTGTGATTGATGAATTATTGGATGAATTACATGGAGCAATTTATTTTACCAAGTTGGATCTTCGTTCAGGATATCATCAAATTAGAATGAAGACTAAAGATATTCCAAAAACGGCATTTCGAACTCATGAGGGTCATTATGAATTTTTGGTCATGCCTTTTGGCCTTACCAATGCACCTTCTACATTTCAAGGGTTGATGAATTCCATTTTCAAACCCTTCCTTAGAAAATTTATGCTAGCATTTTTTGATGATATACTAATCTACAACAGGTCTTGGAAGGATCATGTTGAACATGTTGATAGGGTGCTCAAACTATTGCAGAAGAAACAATTATATGCAAAAACATCCAAATGTTTCTTTAGAGTACAAGAGGTGGAATATCTGGGTCATATTGTATCTCACGAGGGTGTTAAGGTAGACCCTAACATAATTAAATCCATTAAGGAATGGAAAGTCCCCTCAACCATAAAGCAGTTGCGAGGATTTCTTGGGTTAACAGGGTATTATTGCAAGTTTGTTAAGAATTATGGGAGAATAGCAGCACCTCTAACAACATTATTGAAGAAAGAGGCATTTTCATGGACTCCTGAAGCAACTAAGACCTTTGAACATCTTAAAGAGGCAATGTGCCTAGCACCAGTCTTAGCTATGTCAGACTTCACAAAAACCTTTATTGTGGAATGTGATGCCTCAAGAAATGGAATTGGTGTTGTTTTAATGCAGGAAGGAAGACCCATTGCTTTTGAAAGTCATCTAATCAAAGGTGTTGAAATTCAACAAGATGATGAGCTTAGTGAAAAGAGTCGCCTTCACTAAGTGGGCCCACAGGCTATTTTTGGTGCAAAGTCTATTTTTAGACTATGTCTATTTTTAGACATGTCAATCATATTCTATGAGTTGCAGGATGCTATTTGTGGATGGTTGGTCAAGTTGGAAAAATAGATGGACTTCTATTTTTAGGCATATTGGGCGGAATCTATTTTTAGATTGCCAGTCTAAAAATAGATATGTCGAATATTATTAGCTCTTAATAATATTTGGACTCTAAACATTATCTTATTCTCTTGGAGCACTTCAGTTAAGTGCACAGATGTGGCACAACAGCTGACAGAAGGAATTACGCTATTCCTGAGGGTTTATTGGAGCTATTGCATGGAGGACTTCAGTTAGAACTCATGTGACAGAGTTTGGTGGAGTTGGAGAAGTAGTTGGTGGAGTTGTATTTAGTTTAACTCAGTTAGACTCGGTTGAGCTAGTTGTATCTAGTCTAACTGATTGATACACTAGTGAGAGTGGAGTGAATTAATTAGTTAATTAATTCACAAATAATAACTCATTAATCAACTGAACAATACATCAGTTAACTACAGTGCATGGTAGTTTCAGTGGAGACCAGTGGAGAGATAAGTGAAAGAGCAAGTGTGACTATCAGTTGTGACTATAGTGATGCATTGATTGCATCCAACACTCAGTGGAGATGCCAATGAGGATTGCGTAGTCAATCTTGGAGGAATTCAAACTCATTCAGAGCCATTCTTCAGCAAGGATTGCGTAGTAGAGGCAGGCTAGCAGGTGGAAAAGATCGGTGCATGGATTTGCAAGATCGGGCTTGATTAGTGTTACACAGTAATTTGTCACCGTCCCTGCAATTTCCCATCCTGCACATTGGAGGGCCTTTCCCGTGACTTGTGAACAGTGACATAACTTGAAACCACTTTCACGGCATCCCCCTTGACAAGGAAAATCATTCCTCTGAAGAAAATTTCCCTTGAAAAACCCTAAAAACTGATCTTTTGGCCTTGGCGCGACTAGCCAATTCAGCCCTCGCGCCAATCGGGAAAATCCACCATAGAGGGTGCGCCAACTGGCGCTCTGTCCCAGTGTCTCACTCATGCCAAGCTTAATAAGGATTGTTTTTTAAAAATAAATGGCGGAAGTTTGATTCCAACAAACTCCTGAACGAGTCTCTAAAATGAGTTGGGAGGTTTGGCTCCGGATCTCCATGGATGGGAGGTGGTTTTCCACCTATCATGGAAGCTTCCTTAAGGATAGGGCCAATCCCACAATTTGAGGGATCCGAACTCCCCTTCCACCATCTATATAAGCTTGCCTTTTTCCCTTACCAAGTTAGTAGTCCTAATAGCACTAGAGAAGAGCTGAACTTATAGCAAGGAGACTATCGCCAGATAGCCTTTGAGAGCCAAGCCGAAGAGAGAGAGCTTTGTCTCGTTTCCGACAAGCTTCATTGAGACATGCTCCGCTGTCAGCCCCGCAGAAGGAAGATCCAGCGTTAGAGCTTTGGGTTGTATCTTTCCTTTCTTATTTTAATGATAAGCGACTTTGATTATGGTTTCATTCATGTGTCTTTTTCTTTGATGCAATGAATTACATCCTCTCTGACTGATGTATGGTTACAAGATTTAGATTCTATGTTGTGTATCGTTGTGTTTCTTCACATGCATGCAGGTGTTCGGATGTGTTAAGCGGAAGGATCATGATCTTCCAAAGCAAAGGATAGGAAGCGTCATCCTTTCTTCAACGACCACTGCGTAGGATTTGAGGTAGGCAATTCATTACAATTTTTTTCGTTTTGTAACTAGGAACCTACGTCACTGCGTGACTTGATTATTGCTAGACCCGATCTGGGCTAGTAGGGATCGCCTTTGTCCACAGAGGGGATTTACCTGCTCAACAAACTGGCGACTCCGCTGGGGAACGAACCTAGAATCTCTAATTTCGCAGACAGAATCTTCTGAGCGGGGGGCATGCTTATATAATCGTTGTCGTGGACTACTTCACCAAGTGGGCTGAGACAATGCCTACATTAGCTACCGACGGTAAGACAACTTATCAATTCATTTTCAACCATGTAATTACGCGTTTCAGATTTCCTCAAGCCATTGTCACCGGTCATGGCACGCATTTTCGGGACTACATGATGGCAGAGCTGACATCAAATTTGGGCTTGCATCATGACAGCTCAACACCATACTACCCTCAAGCGAATGGCTAGGTTGAGGCCGTGAACAAAGTACTTTCCATGATGCTTCAACGAACAATTGGTATTCACAAATCCAACTGGCATCTCCAATTATTCTCAGCTCTCTGGGCCTACCGAACATAAGTAAAGAGTGCAATTGGATTCACACCTTTCCAGCTGGTGTATGGTCTGGAAGCAACTCTTTTGGTTGAATGTGAGATCCCTTCGCTGAAGTTGGCTGTGGAATTACTGCCCGAGACTTCCCTAAAGGAAGAACGTCTCTTGTATCTAGAACGACTAGACAAAATCCGCCCCTTGGCTGCTTTGGTTATTGAGGCACAGAAAAACCGGGTTAAAGCTCATTTTGATTCAACGGTTTCTCCACGTTTTTTCATCGAAGGGTACCTCGTCCTCTTATATGATCAAGCACATGATAAACTTGGAGTGGACAAATTCTAGCCCATGTGGCATGGGCCCTATATCGTAAAACGAGTATTAAAAGGCCTATGAGCTAATCGACTATGAAGGTATTCCTCTCACGCAGCCTAGAAATGGGTTGTACCTGAAGAAGTACTGTGCTTGAATTATTATTTTGTGGTGTGTGTACATAAGTGAGTGTTTTCATTTTTGTGCATGTG
The DNA here is from genome assembly GCA_034641835.2 of Pinus albicaulis. Lineage (NCBI taxonomy): Eukaryota > Viridiplantae > Streptophyta > Pinopsida > Pinales > Pinaceae > Pinus > Pinus albicaulis. Next base: position 1,545,972,827 of record CM076580.1, on the reverse strand, counting down.
TGGTGTGGTGTGCTTTGTAAGCGTCTTTCTGTTGATTGGGTCTTCCTGATTGTGTAGATGTCTATTACTCCTTTTGTCGGTTTCGCGGATGGTGCCTCTCGCAGTACCAGGAATCTGTCCTCGGCAGCTTGGGTAATCTACAATCCTGCTGGTGAGTTATTCAATTTACAAGGTGTTTTCCTAGGGCCTACCACAAATAATGTCGCGGAATATAGTGCCGTTTTGGAATTGTTAAACGAGGTTGTTAACCTCGGTATTCGTGCATTACTTGTATATTTGGACTCATAGCTTGTATTGTTACAACTCAATGGTCATTATTCAGTTAGGAACCCATCCATTTTAGGACTGTATCTACGTATTCATTTACTGGAAAGGAATTTTGATTACATTGCATATCAACATATACCCAGACACATGAATGCGTTAACAGATGCAGTAGCTAACATGGTTTTAGATATACATTTACGCAACTTGTAAAAAACATCATCATATGTAAAAAGATCCATCCAGAAATATATATATATATATATATATATATATATATATATATATATATATATTCGGAGACAACATGTCTCTCAAAAATGTGCAAATGAAAAGCCTAGATGACTAATCAACATGGTGCTCATGGTATCATGTCATTGCCTGCACCAATCGCCTCAGTAAACGATGAAGGTGACTAGGCACCCCCACAGTGTGCCTCTAATAAGCCAAAGGGAGATCTGCTAGGTGAGCGTAATCTGGGATCCCACAGGCGATTCCCTCCAAGTTCTGAACTAGCTCACTCCCCTCGCCACCCTCACCTTGAGGGTCATAGGTGAGAGGGGTCCTCCGTGCAATCAACAACATCCCGGCAGGCCTCTCTGGGCCACCATCTGCATACACATAGGATTTTTTGTTAGAACGTGCATGTATACCCAAAAAATCATAAAATACACAAAATCAAAAAGACTCTTACCCAGCTCCTCATCCCAGTCTTCTCCCTCCGGGAGTGGAAGATCTGGGTCTCCCGTGAAGTCAGTACTGGAATAGGGCCAGTCCTCTACGATGATCAACTGTCGCCGAAGCCATATGAAGAACTCAGGACTCCATGACATTTGCTGGCCCCCTCCTGCTCTGGGCATCAGTGTTGCCCATCGATCCATCCGTGGCTCTCTCAACGGTGGATCGGCAACTATCGCCCCCTGGCCCTGGAAGATTGGTAGTCGTTCGAGGACGAACGATACCAAGATGGATCCGTACCCAAACTGCTTCAGTTTGGTCTTCTTACACTTCGTCAACTACCATTTGATATTCATGGTTATGGCAGTGGCCCAATCAAATAGTGTCGGGTTCATGCATTCTGATGCTAAGAGGAGTTGTGTTTTAGTAGCCTCATGCGGTGCCTGCGACCCTGCAGCCCGCGTAATGGTATGGAGCACCACTCTAACTGCTAGATCGGGAACGGTGTGGATGTCAACCTTCCCGCTACTTGTCCATGCCCCTGGGCACACTCTTTCCATTACCATTGACATTTTTTCACCAGATGGCCTAGTACCTATCAAGATCGGGACTGGACCTCTGCGAGACAGTCCAGTTATGAAGTAAACATCAGATACTTCGAGCTCCAACACTTGGTCTCGAAGCCTAAACTTCTCTTCGTTCTCGTCCCAAATACTGATTAAGTATTGCAGCAATTCAAGTTATGCCCTGAGACATGGTGTCAAGAAGAACTTTTTTAAGCCGCAATCCCGGAGAGCATTCATGCATTGCTCGTTCCCCATTGCCATTTCATCTTCTTCACTATGCTCCCTTTCTTTCCATTCGATCACCATTGTGGCTTTGTACTTGCACCAAAATGGTCACAAACACTTCATTAGATCCCTTGAGCATTCAAAAATCTAGTTGATTGGTTCATGTTTTGTAAAAACTAAGCGGAAATTCAGGTTGCGCCATTGGCACGACTGTTTTGCTGACAGTTGCGCCAACTGGCGCGACCCATTTGCAAAAAGGACCCAATTGGCGTGGGTCCGTGCTAGATACCCGCGCCAATTGGGCAAGCCCTAAATTTGAAAATTTCCCCTCAGGGATCCTAAATCATAGTGGAATTCTATAAAAAATGGATTAAAACATAGCTAGGGGAAGCGCCTCTTACCTGAAAATAAACGAGATCCGAAATGATGTACTGGATCGTCCACAATCATCGCCGCAAGTTCACACGGGAAAAACTCACTGTTTCTCTCCACAAGAGGTAAAAAGTAAAAGTAAATATGTTTTTACTATTTTTGTCATATTTATAACTTTTCAAAATCAAATTAGGTTTTGAAGCTTATTTTTCCAATATTTTATTATATTTTGTCGAAAAATGGGCTTTACGCTTGCTTTCTTGTGTAGCAACAGGTTTTGCACAACTAGGACGATGATACGAGTTGTCTTTTATACTTTTTCAGACTCAGTAAAAACATGAAAAAGTCACTACTGGAGTCATCTTTCAGCTTTTTTCTGACTCTCTAAACATGAAAAGATCGCCGAGTCGCTTGTCATTTTGATCTCATTAAATTGGCTGCGAAACGACATCTACCCAGTATACATTTACCCCTTTTTCGGGCTGGGATAGATTATTTACGAAAAAGGAATACCCTAGCCTATCGCGACTAGGAGGTTTTCTCAGACACAGTTTTCTACCTTTTCGGATCTGAGGAACTATCTACGAAAAGGGACTATTTGATTTTACTTTTCCGTTGTCTTTTCAAACTCTCTAAACATGAAAATACGCCGAGTTCTTCCTTTGTCAGACTCGTTAAAACATGATGACATCGGATTCCGTCGTAATGACGATACTAAAGTTCCTCCTTCCTAGGGCTCGTTAAATGTACTAGGTTGGATTTTTCTGAAGGACAAACTTATATCGCAAGAATATGTTATCCCTTTCAAGCTTGTTTTCAAAAATAATTGGGGTACTTGCCAGAAATGGTGGGGAAAAATGGAACTAGTATCATCGTCGTGACGACAGTATGTCGCTCTTGAACATGGCACTTGTCTGCATTCGTGTCGGGTTGGGGACATCTCATCTTGCTTGCCTCCGTGGGTTTGGGTTATCCTTTTTGACCTCTCATATGCTCTTTGCCTTGTCATCATGACCCCAGATCTTTTGATGTCAAATACTTCCAAATCCAGTGTCGTGTCGTCGATATGTTCAAGAAAAGTTGGCCTCTGCAGTACTCAACCTCTCTCTGATTCTCATATGATCCTGATTCACAAACATTGTGTTCCTCTGTCTCGTGTCAATGATGTGGGAAACACTATGGCCCACCTTTGATCAAGGTCACTTCCTGTCGACTTTAGCTCATTATCTAGGAAGCTGATCTAGAGACTCCTTTCAGGTACCTTGGAGCTTGCATGCCTCAATGGCAGGTTCTTCGCATTCGACGCAAGGTTTTCATCATTGGCCTTTGATCGAATGACTCTACCGGTGTTCGACGCCAGCTCACTGTTCACATTCCGTGATTTTACCTCTAGTACCTTGAGAGCCATCGTCATTATTGGTGGTTCCTCTCACGTCTGTTAACGGCTTTCATCATTGGCTAGTAATCAGACGATGTTCTTTCATGTTCGACTTCAACTCACTTATTCACATGCCAGGACTTGTACTCGGTTCGGGTCGAGATGGAGCGCAAGACCCTGGGTTTTGTCTGATGGAATCCAGGCTGCGGATTTTTGTGGATTATCATGATTAGTTACATGACTCATTGATTGGATGGTTGCGTCCATACCTTGGATCCTAATTATTGTATACTCTATTATGGATGGTTGCACCCATACCACATATCATGTATTTGACATATCAGTTGTATTTGTCTACGCAGGTTTTCTGACGGCAGTGTTTTCAGTTGGGCACGTTCTCATAAAGAATTTCACCCCTCTCTCTCTCGGGCCTCATGCTTTAGGGGGCATCTGTTACACAGTAATTTGTCACTGTCCCTGAAATTCCCCATCCTGCACATTGGAGGGCCTTTCCCGTGACCTGTGAGTAGTGACATAACCTGAAACCACTTTCATGGCATCCCCCTTGACAAGGAAAATCATTCCTCTAAAGAAAGTTTCCCTTGAAAAACCCTAAAAACTGATCTTTTGGCCTTGGCGCGACTAGCCAGTTCAGCCCTCGCGCCAATGGGGAAAATCCACCATAGAGGGCGTGCCAACTAGTGCTCTGTCCCAGTGTCTCACTCGCACCAAGCTTAATAAGGATTTTTTTTTAAAAATAAATGGCGGAAGTTTGATTCCAACAAACTCCTGAACGAGTCTCTAAAATGAGTTGGGAGGTTTGGCTCTAGATCTCCATGGATGGGAGGTGGTTTTCCACCTATCATGGAAGCTTCCTTAAGGATAGGGCCAATCCCACAATTGTAGGGATTCCAACTCCCCTTCCACCATCTATATAAGCTTGCCTTTTTCCCTTAGCAAGCTAGTAGTCCTAATAGCACTAGAGAAGAGTTTAACTTATAGCAAGGAGACTATCACCAGATAGCCTTTGAAAGCCAAGCCAAAGAGAGAGTGCTTTGTCCCGTTTCCGACAAGCTTCGTTGAGACGTTCTCCACTGTCAGCCCCACCTAAGGAAGATACAGCATCAGAGCTTTGGGTTGTATCTTTCCTTTCTTATTTTAATGATAAGCGACTTTGATTATGGTTTCATTCATGTGTCTTTTTCTTTGATGCAATGAATTACATCCTCTCTGACTAATGTATGGTTACAAGATTTAGATTCTATGTTGTGTATCGTTGTGTTTCTTCGCATGCGTGCAGGTGTTCGGACGTGTTAAGAGGAAGGATCGTGATCTGCCAAAGCGAATGACGGGAAGCGTCATCCTTTCTTCAACGACCACTGCGTAGGATTTGAGGTAGGCAATTTGTTACGATTTTTGTCGTTTTATAACTAGGAACCTGCGTCACTGCATGACTTGATTGTTGCTAGACTCGATCTGGGCTAGTAGGGATCACCTCTGTTTGCAGAGGGGATTTACCTCCTCAACAATTAGTGTGTAGCAATTGTATTGTACTGAGAGCTTGACATGATCATCTTTGTATGAGGATTGTTACATGATCTCTATGACATATATTATATACAGATAGTTGGGGTTTTTAGCTTCAGGCTTTCTCGTTAAACAACTGTGTTAATGTGTGTGAATTTTTATTGTTTCATGTGTGCATTGCTATCTTGATTTAATTTCCGCAAATGATTAATGGTGGAATAGATTCTGTATTTTTCATGAAGTTAAAATAGTGTGAGATCAAGATAATCTTCGACATATAACACATAAGTTATATAATTTCTACAAAAGGAAAGTATTTACGTAAACCTATTTATGAGAAGGAAATGTTAGCAATATTGCATGCACTAAAGAAATGGCGAACTTACCTAATGGGAATACACTTCAAGGTAAAAACTGATCATGATAGTCTTAAACACTTTTTGGAACAAAGAATATCTCCAGAAGAGCAGCAAAAATGGGTCACAAAGATGTTGGGTTATGACTTTGAAATAATCTACAAAAAATGGAAGCTTAATGTTGTTGCAGATGCACTCTCAAGAAAGAATGAAGAGGTGGAAGCATTGCTTTGTGCCATTTCTATTATATAACCAGATTGGATAGCCGAAGAAAGAGATGAATGGAAGAAGGACAAAGAACTATGGACACTCATTCAAAAGTTGCAGCAAGATCCTAGTACATCTGATCCATTTAGTTGGAAAAATGATTCCTTATGGTACAAAGATCACTTATATCTTTGTAAGAATTCCCAAATAAAACAAAAGATTCTTTTGGAATTGCACACTTCTCCTTTAGGAGGACACTCAGGATTTTTAAAAACTTACCACAGGGTGAAGAAAGAATTTTTTTGGGATGGCCTTAAATTTGATATTCAAAATTTTGTGGCGGAATGTTTGCTTTGCCAACAGAATAAAGTTGAAACAATTAAGACCCTGGGACTTCTACATCCTTTATGCATTCCAAGTCAACGTTGGGAGAAGATTTCAATGGATTTTATCACAGGTTTACCTAATTCCGAAGGAAAGAGTGTCATCATGGTGGTAGTTGATAGACTTACCAAGTATGCACACTTTTGTGCATTATCTCATCCATTTAAAGCAAGTACAGTTGCTACTACATTTATGGACACAATTCAAAAACTACATGGAAACCCAAGGGTTATTGTGAGCGACAGAGATCCCATTTTTACTGGAAATTTTTGGACGGAGTTATTTTCTTGTTTGGGTACTCAATTAGCTCATAGCTCATCTTATCATCCTCAATCCGATGGTCAAACCGAGATAGTAAATAAATGTTTGGAAGGATATCTTCGTTGTTTTGTATCTGATAAACAAACACAATGGGTCAAGTGGTTACCTCTCGCTGAATGGTGGTATAACACTTCCTTCCATACTGCAGCAAAAATGACCCCATTTATGGCACTTTATGGATATCATCGACCATCCATCACATCATCTTTAAGGGAAAATTCGAAGGTTCAAGCAGTGGAAGATCACATCGAGCATCAGCAAGAAGTTCTCCAACTCTTAAAGGATAACCCGAATTTGGCACAAAATCGAATGAAACAACAGGCAAATCAACATCATAGCGAGAGAAGTTTTGATGTAGGAGATTGGGTATTTTTACGGCTACAACCATACAAACAAATGTCCCTCAAGCAAGCAAAGAAGGATAATAAATTATAGCCAAAGTACTATGGTCCTTACAAGGTGTTGCAAAAGATTGGTACTATGGCATGCAAATTGGAGCTTCCTGCTTCTTCGCAAGTGCATCCAGTTTTCCGTGTTTCATGCTTAAAGAAGGTTATAGGTGAAAATATTCCAGTTCAAACAATATTTCCAGAACTTGATGAGGAAGGAAAAATCATATTGGAACCTAAAGCGGTCATGGAAACAAGAACTCGACAGCTACGGAATCGATCAATTTCAGAGTATCTCATCAAGTGGAAGAACTTACCCACTGAAGATTCTACATGGGAAGATGAGAATTTTATACAGAAGAACCCATAGCTACTCAAGCGTTGAGGACAACACTTTTTGAAGGAGAGGGGCATGTTAGGTCCCTATATTACTAGTATAGTCCCTTATTGTTGTTAGTGTGACCCCCTTATTGTTATTATTGTACCCTTGTAACCCCCATATTGTTATTATTGTGCCCTTAAATTATTATTGTTAGGTCGGCTAGGATTACATTGTGGCCCACTAGGATTATATTGTGGCCCCATGGACTCCTATATATAGAAAGGAGGTTTTGTAAATTGTATCATCCAAGAATTTTTCATTAATGTAATGTATTGGAGGTTGCCCCCTCGAAGTGGCTTATTTCTAAGGCGTTGATATATCTTTTCTTATATTTTTGGAGCTAGTTTCACAACAACAAGGGCCAGAAGTAGTGCCTGAAGTTCATGATTCAGTAGTTTGCATTATCTTTTGCTTTTGACAAGGTTAGGAGTAGCCTCTGGAGGAAGAGGAGGTTTATTTTTCATTCTACGCAAACGACGAGGAGGGGGATTTTGTTCTTCCATGTTGGATAATAAATTTTATTAACACAAAAATAAATAAATCAAAAAGAGGGTAATATAGGCATAAAGGTTTATCAAGCAACCTTGAACTGCGATATACACCTTGGTGATCCAAGGACTTAACGTATGGCAGCCAATCTCCATGAATGATGTGTTCGGTGTATCACGTTATACAAGGCAGCAAACTCAGTTACCTATGGATGGATAGAAACCTATAGGGGACTCCCAAAATATATTCGACGGTATGTGGGAGTGTAGTCCGTAGTAGTGTTGTCTAATGCGTAACTATTCGATGAGAGTGTTCCCATATACTTTTCATGCATGGAGCGTCATTCGATATACCCAAACGTATGTGGAAAATTATCTTATACACTTACGTACGTGGAACGAGATTTCATCCCTAGGATGCAACCTTGGAAAACAACGACAGCTCCTACGTGTAATGACGGTGGAACACGTCTCTAGCCTAGACCTCTAAATGTTTGTGTTAATTTTACAAATTCTCCTTAGTTTGATTCAATAAATTTTATTGTTTATCTTTGAATAAGTTACAATTTTGGGGCTCACCAAGAATGTCACTTGAATACACTAAAATGAAAATCTAGCATGAGAAAATAGAAATATTTTATCCTTCAATGAAAATATATTAAGGAATGGAATAAAAAATCAAGATATAGCAAACAAGGTGCAAGATGTAGGTTTTAACCTTGTATAGAATTACCTGCAAATGAATTCTTAAAATAGAAAATAAGAAATGGCGAGAACATAAAACATATACACAAATATTTTCCCCTAGATCCCAAGGCTGGGACTACCATATTTATTTTTCATTATATTCCTTTCAATGTTACAACACATATACATAGATGTTGAAAAATTCATAAACCCCAATCCATTAACCTTGGATTAGAACAAATTGTAGTTCCCTTGACTGAATCTACAAAATACCATGCACAGAAAACCATCAGGCCCAAAACAATGTGCAAAACCCATGCAAAAACCCATAGGTAGGTCCGCCCACCTAATATAGGGTCCAAAAAAAAATTCCTGGGGGGCTGCCTCGAATGGCTACCACCCCCCAACAAGGGGTGTTTCACCCAGCGCAACGAAGCAAGGGTTGTCGCCCCCTTCTTACCCCCCGCTTCACGCATGGGGCTAGTGATGGAAATAATATAAGATACACCCAACATTCTCCCACTTGTTGTTTTCTTTCCACAGGAGAGCTTAGTTATTGGTCCATCCCTGCAATGCCCATTGTTTCTCTATGCCAAGATAACTTCTCAATGCTCACAGACTTCTTCAATGCATCTGCAACATTGTTCAAAATGTCCACCTTTACCAGAAACACCTTTTTTTCCTTAACCATATCTCTCACAAAGTGATATTGAACATAAATGTGCTTTGTATTTGAATGATAAGCAAGGTTCTTAGCCAAGAGAATTGCATTTTGACTATCATAGTCTATCCTTATAGCTCATTGTACCAACCCCATACCTCAACACAATCTCTTCAACCAAATTTCTTCCTTGCTTGCATGAGTGGTTTCCATGTATTCTTCCTTTGTAATTGAAAGAGACACTACAGACAGTCTTTTTCCTATCCAACTGACTGCACCTCCAAATAGGTTAAACACATACCCACTTGTAGATATTTTTTGATCCAGATCTCCATCCCAATCTGCATCAAAAAATACATGGTTATCCAAAACTCTCTCCAATATTGGTCTTCCTTGGTAGCACAAACCATAATCACTAGTTCCACGCAAATATCTAAAATCCTGCTTCACTGTTTTCCGATGATCCTTCCCTGGTTTTGACATAAACCTGCTCAATACTCCCACTGCATGTGAAATGTATGGTCTAGTATAGACCATTGCATACATCAGGCTACTAATTTCATTTGCATATGGAACACAGGACATGTCATCTTCCTCTTCTTATGTCTTGGGACATTGTTCAACAGATAAATTTACACCTATAGGAATAGGAACCTTCACCGATTTACTATCTTGCATATTAAATCCCTGCAATATTTTCTCGACATACTCCCTCTGGTTTAACCAAAGCTTCCCTTTTGCTCAATCGCGATTAATTTCCATGCCCAAAATATAGTTTTCAGCACCAAGATCCTTCATGTCGAATTTGGAGGAAAACTGGGTCTTCAAATCATGAATAATTTCTTTGTCATTTACAATCAACAACATATCATCCACATATATACGAAGATACAATTTCCCTTTCGATGCAACTATTCCTATGCTATTGCACATGCAAAACCCTAAATGTTAATGCAAAAAAAAAAACGTTTCACGGCACTTAATTTTTGAAAATGAAGAAAGCTAAGATGAAAATGTTCAACTACTAATTCAATTACATTTTTCAGAACAAGTACTAAAACAAAAATTCATCCAAGTGATCAATAATCAAACAAAATCAGTTTGCAAGCAACCAAATGATAAGAAAAAATTTAAATCAAAACCAATTCTTACCAAAGGAAAAAAAACACAAATGCAAACCAAATGGAAGCTTTAGAGATACCACAAGACACTCAAGACTTAGGGAAGTTACAGTTGGAAGTAGGTTTATCAAAGAGAGGCTCAGAAAGCAAGGCAAAATTTGTACAAAAAGAAGGGACAATGATGGTGCAAAGGAGGCACTAGTACTTTGAAACATTGGTACCAACTGGGCCTAAGTGAGGTGCAATGCTCTATCAGAAGCACTGGGGGAGAGTTGGGCCTGGGAAAGAGGATTCAACACAATAATTGAAAAAAATGTTGAATGAAACCACTTCCTATGTATTTTCTTCGTTGGATGATACAACAAAGCTCTGTCAAGGAGTTAATCAAACACAATGGACAAGGAAACCACCAAGGGAATACTTCATTCCCCAGTGGATCTGCCAATTTTTTATATGGGATTTACGATTTCAGACAAAAGTATCTCCCCTAGGTTGATGGCTAACCTAGAATAACAGAGAGACAAGGAACCTGATTATTTTCCTTAAATTAAATAGATGGTGGAGTGAGGGCAACCTAGAATCCTTCACATGCTTCACTCCTTTTTTAACTTGGAAGCTCAAATTCCAGCTCGGATTGCCAAGATTAGAACCTGAACAATCAAATAACATAAGCCAAGAAACTACGAGACCTATAAAGTATCATTTAAATACTTTATTCAATAGATCAATATGGTATTTAAATATATGAAATAATAACATCACATATAGGAAATCGGATAATTTTTTTCATTAATATAAATGGAACGAGATTACAACCATAAGTAGCAGTTGATCTTGTAGAAGAGATCCTCCAAGTTGTTGAATTTTCATTTCCTTGTCACAATATGCACCTCCAATCACCATCAATGCATGAGATAATAACCACTCACTACAACAGCAAAAGGGCATAATTAGTCTCCAAAATCCAACCCACAACCACATAAAACGTTGTAAATATATAGATAATTAGGGTAAGTTGGGAGTTCTTATCCAATTACGATTATAAGGTTTGAGATCAACCTTTGATGGAGGGATGGGATCAAAGGATAAGTGGTGAAAAATCCAAATTAGGGTAGGATAGAATCTGAATGTTTTATCTAAAGTAAGTGGTTGAAACAACTTTTGGAAACTCCTAAAAGGGGAAGCATCTGAAATCCCGATAATTCAGCTTTCTTTCTAGAACCAACGCAGGAGAAAAGGAGATAAACTTGTTGGTGATCAACGATGGCCACAGTGGAGGAACATGTAGGTGGTCGCACCCCAGTAGGCATACAAGGAGCGTTGGTCTTAAAACTGGCTCAGATGATGCAGTTTAGGGATGAAATTATGGAGGATGAAAGGAACATGCCTAGGTATTTGTGCAAGATGTTGACAAGGGGGAATAGGATGTTGATTGATCCCATTAGGAGGCTCACTAATTATATGTAACAAAATTTCCTATAAAAAAGTCAACTCACTCTCCTATATGTCAGCCCGCCACTCCTACAAGTCGGCTTCAAGAGAGCCACGATGAAAATAAAAGAAAAAATTCATTCAAAGATTATGAAAAGAATTCAATCTGCAATTCAAAAGGATGCAAAGTTCAAGAAATAAAACATAGCAAGTAAGAAGTCAAGAATGAAAGCTTCAATTACACGTGTAAAGGAATATAAGCTAATTGCGGGGGTCGAAGTTACAAGGAAAGTTTCAGAAATTGCAGTGAAGGAGGCGAAATACAAGAAGACTTTATATAAAGAAATTTGTGCTAACAACTAACTTGGTGGAGAGTGAACTATTTATTTCAATCAAAGGTTGAGGTTGTCTCAACTTGATTTAATTCTATTAGTGAAAGAATTTGAATGGGTTTTCCCCTTCATAGAGATGTTTCCTTGGTTGTGTGTCTATATCTAGTGTCTCTATTGTTTTCATTGTTATTTTCTTGTTTGGCATTTGTTTTGATGATATACAAAACATAATAATGATGATGAACTAATTTAATAACAATCAAAAGCATATTTCAAAGTATAAGAGAAATAATTAATAAAACCTTATTCATGCACTACCCTATATTTCCCAACATGGTTTCAGAGCTTGGTTCACTTGAATAAAGGCAGTAAATAATATCTCATGGGCTTCAAGTCTAGAAAATAAGGTAGTAATCTAGGACTGAGCTCCTAAATGGAAGAGAATATGATTTCTGGCCACATCAAGTAGCCCAAATCATAGTGACTAGGTTGCAGGACTATGCAAGGAATAGATGGGGTTTTGAAGAGTCTAGATACTATGTTTCAAAAGTCTGAAAAGCTAGTTCAAGATCACATTCAAGGTTGAGAACTTTCATAAAGAGATAAAATCATTGTATTCAGCCTACAAGGTCTGAAATCACCATCTGGACTTTTGATGTCACCTCGAAAATGAATACCCTTCTCAAGAAAATAAACCAAAGTTGAAGCTTTCTAGGCCTAGCTGGAAGGTTTACTATGAAGCATCAGTCACCATCAATGATAAAATAGTTGACCTTAAAAATAGAAGAAAACATCCACTTTGTCAAGTATATTGGGTTTGATTAACGTGAATTTTATATGAGGCCTGTAGCAACCCCATAACACCAGTCATAATTCAACTTTTAAAATAAGGATTAGATTTGCTTTGTAGAAGCCTTAATTTAAGGGTCAAACTATAAGAGAAAGATACGGGATTATCAAGAATTAGATAAGCAATAAAAAAGGAATTTTGTAGAAACTCCTGCCAGAAGTAATCTTGTAATCTTACCTCCTAGGCAGCTACAATAAATGATAAAGTCACCTTGCACCAGCCTATGATAAAATCATGTCTAGGATATTGTAGCAGTTTAATTTCGATTTAATATAGCATCTGATGAAGTCCTAAAATTCATAAAATTCATTATCATAAATTACATCATATCTTGAAGACCTGGACCTATAGCAGCTCATTGTATCCTAACCAAGTGTTGAAGAAGACCAGTGGAATTATCTTTTGAAAGAAACACTTGAAAGATGCAGTCTACAAAAATAAGAAGAACTTGCCATAACAACCATTAAACTAGGAATTGTTGGGATAATCATTAAGAAACCTTTGTAGTAGACCTATGAAGAACCGAGCAAGTATAATTTTTTTTATTCTAAACCAAATATTTTTTTATCTCATGTTCAAATCTAGGGTTTGTGGCATTTATAAAGTTATTGGCATCTAAAACCTAGTTAAGAAACCCTAACTCTTTTATAATTGTTATTTATCTTATTAGACTTTGGGGTGTATAGATATTTTAGGGAGACATTTGAAACCCTATCAAAGTATAACATTGAATTCAAAACTCTAGAATTGATATATTAAAAGATGACTTAAGTTTTGAAGTTTGTTAACATACTCTTGTACACGTATACTTTTGGTACTTGTCAAGTAAATGTTGTAGGTACATGTTGGCTTGAGCGGTCTTGACCCAAGTTCAGAGTTAGTGTGTAAGCAACATAACCCTATTACTATTGGCCCTTTCGTCAATGACCTACTTGCGCAGGCCAAAGTCTCACCTGAAGCAGTATGGGGGGGTGTTGAAACCAGGTTTCCACACCCTAAGAGAGAATTAAATGAAGTGGGTGGTCTCAGATCTACTTATTAATAGTCCGTCTTGTGCACCAGAAACCCTAGGTTAACTCACACAGGCTAACCCTGCATGCGCACAGACAGTAGATCCACAATCCCTTTAAATAATGTGATATTCAGTGATCCAGGAGGATCTCCATACACGCATAAGTTTACTTTGTACACCAAGAATAAATTTTGTCATAGGTGACAAAGCATGGAATAAGAGAGTAAAGGGTATTAATAATTTTATACCTTATTTCATTTAAAATTATAAATTGGATAATTTGTAAATGGGTAGAAAATGACTCCAAAATATTCACTTATTTATCATTTGAGAAATTAGTTTTATGTGAGAATTGAACTCACAACTAATTTGATATTTCTCAATGTAAGGTTAAGGTCTCTTGGCATGGTTGAGATCCTTGAAGTTGTATTTTACCATTTTTTCCTTAAGTAAGTTTTAGACCCTAGAATCATGGAGCTTGTCTTTCCTTAAAATGCCTTGAGATCCTATTGTGGATTGAGGAGTTATTGGGAAAAACTATATAAACTCATGATGTGAGCTTTTGAAGGGGGGAGTATTTAGGAGATTTTTTTTGGTGTGACTTTTTGGGGGAGTTTTGTAAGAGATTGTAGCCTTGTTCTAAGAGAAAATGTAGCCCTTCTGGTGATAAGGAAATGTCTCTTATGTGAGTGCCTTTGGCCCATTTCTGAGAAGGAAACTATTTAAGGAGCATGATTCACATATTTGTGAGATATTTCAGCCCATTTTAAGAAGGAGAATGTCTCAATATTAATAAAGCAATTTGTAGTTGCAAACGAATCCAGAGATGTAGCCCTTCCCCCCCGAGGGTGAACTCCACTATCGTATTGGTGTTATGATTATTCATGGTTGTTTGTGTTGCTTGTTTCTTAGTTGTTTGGATTTCTTTGAATAATGTTTGAGGGGATGGTAAATCATTATTTAAATTATGTGGCATTCATGTTTGCAAAATCATGTCAGTAAAAGGTCCTATAATGAGTATTTTTGTTTAAGTGTTAGCAAAAATTCTCGAATCAAGTGGTATCAGAGCAGTCTGACTATTTTTCCAGGATTACAAATATCATCATGGGTAGAGCCTTGAAGAAAGAAATAATTGAAGAGTTGGAGGAGATCAACCATTGCATTCAATCCGAGAATGCAAAGCTTCGAAGGCTTCTCCAAGATGCAGAAGAAGAAAAGCGAAAGTTGAGGCTTATGCTAGAGCAAACTGTGGAGGAAAAAATGGGAATTTGTTCCACCAACAAAGGAGAGTTGTCCAAAGCCTATGGTCTGGCATCATCGATGGGATCGAAAGAAATAGAAGCTTCAAAGCCATTGAGAAAACCATCCAAGAAAATATCTATGACGTATGAGCCACACAGTTATACTAGGGTTCCTTTCAATTACAAGCAAACTAAAAATTCAAAGGAGAATTTATGGTATAAGAAACCTTTTACATTTTGTGGGTTAAATAATCATTGTACTGTAGGATGTTGGAAAATATTATCTCTAGATAGACAGATCCAATCAACAAAGCAAAGGGGTAATTCTCTGTGTCATAAGAAAGAGAGTAGCAGAAATAATTTATGCACTCATTTCCAAATGAGTGGTCACTGGATTGGTAAGTGCTGGAAAGTTCATTCGCATCTTCATCCCAACTAAAGAAAGGGAACCATGAAAGTATCTGCAAAGAGAAAAATAAGTTCGGCACAAATGAAATAAAGGAGGTCGAAATAGCTATGATGGAACATGTTGTACCTATCAATCATCCGAAGGAGAGTCCATTCGAGTGGTTCGACAAGAAATGGATGGGATATCCTCTAAATTGAGTTTTTCGATCATGCTTTCGAAAATTATTTTTAAATTTGTTCTTTTTTTATGTGTATATAGAATTTACAAAATAAAAATAATTCTACTAACTCTCAAAATAAAATGCAAGTAAGACCAACAAGCAGGGTCATAGATCATCATTTGACACTTCGAAAAAAAATTGGGTAGTTTCTATAATAAGAAATAGATGCATTGAGCATACAGATTGAGCATTGTCATTGGAAAGTGAAGGGATTCTATGGAAACATGACGGGGGAAGAGAACAGGAAACACCAGGGGAGGGCCCGCTCGTGGTGGGTAATTATGCCACCCATTACATTCAAGGCCTCCAGGAAATAGACGGTAGTGACCCCAACTGGTTGAAAGTGGCTGCCAGTTGTAAGTATTACACGGCCCATGAACTTTCATGGAGAATTTGGTGTTTGTATTGATTTTTATTGGGATGGGGGTGGTTCTTAATGGGGGAACTTTAATTCATTTGGCTAGGTCATTCGCTTGTGATCCCAGCACTCGGTTGAGCTCATTTCAATTTTGCAACGTTTCATTGTCAATTGTAGACAGAGCGAAGGATCTCGTTCGACACCTGAATCTGCAGGAAAAAATGCGGCAGCTTGTGAATGAGGCTAACGCCATTCCTAGGCTTGGAATTCCAAAGTATGGATGGTGGTCTGAAGCTTTACATGAGGTGTCTAATGTAGGTCCCGGAACATGGTTTGCAGCACCAGTTCCTGGAGCCACCAGTTTTCCTCAAGTCATTCTTACAGTTTCTTCCTTCAATGAGACTTTGTGGGAAGCCATTGTTCAGGTGGTATCGACAGAGGACCTGCGTGATGTATTATGTCAACCTTGTGCTAAGCAGTTATTCCCTTGTGACATACAATTTTATTTGTATCCAGTCCTTCAACATCAACGGGAGGTTATAGTGGAGCATCGGTTGGATCATTGATGAACACATATTTGGAATGTGTTGTCACGATGTTGACATAACTGGCAAAAATGACTTGAATATTGGGGAAGTTGGCGTAAGAGGTGGAGATTATTGTCAAATTTAGTAGGATTTCTTCCCGTGATTGGTGTTGAAAAGTGTAACTAGGTCGGTCTTCATGTTGACTATGTAATTATGTAATTATGTAAAAGAAGAAGTCAAATAAATATATATATTTGTTGTATTTTCTTCATGGGTTTCATGACCATGATTTATTATGTAGAAGGACTTCTTCTTGATTTCCACTAGGTTTAAATTTAAGTGTATGATCTAGTCTTTGTCATATGCTCCAAGACCTTGTACATCAAGCTCCATGATATAGTAAAGACAACCTTCAAAACGTTGTTGAAGAAACACCCCTCGAAATGTTGAAGAAATTAAAATCCTCGTCGGCCTACATGTTGACTTATAGGTGGCCTGTAGTCATTAGGAAAGTCGGCTTATAGGTCGGCCTAAAAGCTAAACGGAACACTATATATAACCCAATCTACTGTGGCTCATTTACATACAACACACTGTGGTTGTCTCTGAGATTTTACTATGATAAGTTTGCAGATATCAAAAAGAAGAAATTGTGGTATACAACACTGAACCTAATGTGGATTCCTCTGAGAAATATTGCGGGAAAATCTGAGGAGCTTGCGGATTGTTTTGTGAAAAGAAATATGTGGATTTCCTTAGACTGCTTCAGAGAATGAAATGTGCAATGTTGAATATCAATTACAGGGTTTTTAGTGCGATGGTTACAAGTGTTAAAATACAGCAGATTTACCAGTAACTAAAATGTGGATCTAGGGTGCATATTATAAAGTGAAAAATAGTGTTAAGGTCAAGAAAATTATGCAGATTCACATGTTGATCACAGTGGTAAATAGTCCAAGTTTGTAAGGAAATAATAGTGAAGTAAGGGATGTGGATTTATCTGAAGTGTCAACAGTGAAGAAGTGTGAACTCTAATGAAGTGTTGAATTCATCAAGAATGATATGCAGATGTAAGAAGTGATCAAGTATGGATGAAAGAGGTACGGAATAAGGTTCACATTCTGAAAGGGTGATATGCAAGCAAAGGATAAGAGAGAAGATCTAGAGATAAACCTAGAGACCAAGTTCTCTAAATCAAATGGACGTGAGTATAAATTGAAGAACCAAGAAGACGTAACAAGGTCTTGAAAGCATACCTAGGTCAAGGGTCTGAGTCATGGTCATGGTACTTTTAATTTTAATATCTATAAGAAGAATTCTTTGCAGGCTTTCCTCTCCAAGAGGGAGAGGTTTTGCCCTGGCTTTAGGAGCCTAATTTTTTGTCTTGTGTATTTTGATAATTGACTTGGTGAAAGACTAAATAAGACAACAAAGAGAAGACATAAGTAATTCAACTAAGCTCACAAGTAATTATCAAGAAAAGAATTTGTATTAAGCTCCAGCCGTCCAAATTCTCAAAATCGTATCAGAGCTAAGGTGTTGAACACAAGGGTTTCTTGTCAATAAAGACACTCAAAGAAGCGCATGTTGAAAATGCAGCAAGATGATGGAGCTTAGTGAAATGAAGTCGCCTTCACTAAGTGGGCCCGCGGGCTATTTTTGGTGCAAAGTCTATTTTTAGACTATCTATTTTTAGACATATGGAGCATGGTCCAGGAGTTGCAGTATGTTATTCTTGGAGTATTGGTCATGTTGGTAAAAATAGATGGACCTCTATTTTTAGACATTTAGGTCGAAGTCTATTTTTAGACTGCCTAGCTAAAAATAGAAAATTCAAATATTATTAACCCTTAATAATATTTAGACTCTAAACTTCAGTTTACTCTCTTGGAGCACTTCAGTTCGAGCTATGGAAGTGGCTCATGCATCTAACAGAGGAATTACACTATTCCTAGGGGTTTGGTGAGCTCATGCATGGTTGACTTCAGTTAGGACTTCAGTGGCAGAATTTTGGTGGAGTTAATGAGACAGTTGGTGGAGTTGTGTTCGGTTTAACTTAGTTGAACTAGTTGAGATTAGTTTAACTAGCTAATCAACTAGTAATGAGTGGAGTGAATTAAATATTATTTAATTCACTAATTATTAACTCATTATTCAACTCAAGAACACATCGGGGCTCACTACAAGGCATGCATTTAGCTCATGGGAGACCAAAGGAAAGAGGTAGATGAAAGGGTTGAGATAGCTACTGGGCCAGACATTAGTTGTGCATGAGATTTGCACCACACTTGGAGGAATTGCACGATGATTGCGCTCGTCAAGCCAAGGAGATTCGAACCTTGGATCTCTCATTAGACCTCATCTTGGATTGCGCAGTAGAGGCAGGCAAACAGTGGAGGAGTTTTGAACCCGTGACTTGTTCAAAACTGAGCTAGTTTGTGTGTAACTTTTGGAGACAGTACTGAGTACTTGTGAGGAGTATTGTACCGAGATTGTTACATGATTCTTCTTCATTATAATATACAGACAGTAGGGGGTTTTCAGCTGTAAGATTTCCCCGGTATACATACTATGTTATATGTGTTGAATTTCTATGTGCACATGTGAATGTTTTCAATACCGCTTGTTGTTTTTATTTCCGCATGTGATGATTAATGCGTAGAAGAGATTATGTGTTATGTATGAAGCTCAAATAGTATGTGACCAGGATAATCTCGGTGAATAAATCTTCATTATTCAGCAAATTTCTACATGGTATCGGAGCTATCGGAGCAGAGATTGATCATCACAGTGATTACAAACTTATTTCGGTAGACAGAGTCTGCATGCGGGCCAGGTAGCTTCTGGATCCATTCTTTCCTTTGAAAGGTGATACATCCAGTAAATGCCCCCGCAGTCGATCTCTGTGCTAGAAATAATTTGTTCTCACAGATCAAGAGCGGTTGAGCTTTGAGCTTGGAATTCGGATTTTGCAGCAGCTTGTTTTCTTGGTGCTGGAGTTGAAAATGTCTTTCAACGGTTTGCGACTCGAATATGCTCTTGAAGGCAGTTCGAATTATGTTGCATGGAAAGATCGCATGGAGGCAGTATTAGAAGATAATGGATTGAATGAGTTCATGGATACGGATGTCTAAAAGCCCACTGATCCTGCTGAAGTCGAAGCTTGGCAAAAGAAGATGGCGAAATGTCGAAGGATTCTATTGGAGGGCGTTAAGGATCACATCAGAATCCAGCTCGCATGGAAAAGATTCTCCATATTTGATGTGGAAAGCGTTGACAGATCTATTCCAGAGTAAGAGCGACCAAAGGAAGCGGGCGCTCACGGATAAGCTCAGAAACATTAAGATGGAGAAAGGCGACAGTATCGCCAAGTACCTCACGAAGTTCACTCAATGCAGAGATGAGCTGGGAAGTGTGGGGGTGACTGTCGAAGAAGAGGATATTGTGGACCTGGCTCTCCTTGGTCTTCCGAAAAGTTGGCATGCATATCAAGATAGTGTCAATGGTCGGGAGAAGTTGCCGGGATGGGAGCGCCTTTGGGCGGATCTCATGCAAGAGGAGATAAGGAGGATTACCAGGGACGGATCTTCATCAAAGGTATCTGATGAAGAAAATTGTGCTTTGGCTACCAAAGCAAAGAAGGGGAAGAGCAAGAAAGCTTCTCAGTCTGGTGCGAAAGGCAAGAAGAAAGACATGTCCAAGGTGAAGTGTTTTCACTGTCACCAGCATGGACACTATGCCACAAATTGTCCGCAGAAGAAGAAAACTCCGCAAGAAGAAAATAAGAAGGCCGCCGGATCTGCAGCCGAGAGAAGCATTGGCTTCTCAATTCGAACCGGATTTTTCACCGATCGCATGCTTTGGTTCCAAGTGTGGCGGGATCATTGTTCTTGGACAAGGTGCATCATTTCACATGACCCGAGATCGAGATCCGTCGTATCCGGAGGAAAAAGATCTTGGAGTGCACATCGAGATGGGCGATGATGGTAGATACAGTGCGACCAGTATCGGTACCATTTCCTTTGAGAGGGAGTCTGGTAAACCCTTCGTATTGAAGGAAGTGATGCATGTTCCAGGATTGAAGAAGAATCTGATCTCTATGACGATGTTAGAAGACAAGGGGTATGATGTGGTCTTCAGCGAAGGAAAAACTTTCCTGCGCAGTAAGACAACTGGAGAGACCCGGAAGATAGGGGTTCAAGTCAAGAACCTTTATCAGTTGCAAGTAGATGGTTGCGCAGCAATGGCATGCAAGGCAGAAGGAGTGGTGAGCCGGGATGATGGCGAGCCGTGGCACCGGAGATTGGGCCACCTTCACCATGGAGCTTTGAAGATACTGCAGCAGATTTCTACTGGGATTCCTAAGGGCACTCTTGCATAGTCAGATCAGTGCAAGGGGTGTACCTTGGGGAAGTATGTGAAAGCCACCTTTCACGAGAAGGATAGTTGTGCCACGACGATCCTTGAGAGAGTTCACATGTACGTGTGTGGACCTTTCTCAGAGCTTCGACAAAGAAAGCACAAGTACTATGTGATCTTTGTTGATGATTTCTCTTGGAAGTGCTAGATCTTCTTCATGCAGAAGAAGAGCGAGACATTTTCAAAGTTCTGTGAATTCAAGGCGCTGGTTGAGAAGGAATCGGGGAAGCATGTGAAGGCTCTCAAGAGCGACAATGGTGGTGAATTCATCTCTATTGAATTCAAAGACTTTTGTAGCATAGAAGGGATTCGGATAGAGCTCATCGCACCCCATAACCCACAGCAGAACGGGGTGGCTGAGCGGAAGAACACAACGATCGTGGATGCTGCACGGGTGATGTTGCATGATCAAGGCCTACCCCTTCACTTGTGGGCTGAGGCAGGCAATAAAGCAGTGTATGTGTAGAACCGTTGTCCTCACAAGGTTCTTGGCATGAGTACACCGGAGGAGGCGTTTTCTGGCAAGAGACCTGATATTTCTCATCTGAGAATTTTTGGCTCACCTATCTACATGCATGTGACGAAGGACGCCAGAAGGAAGCTGGATCCAACCGTAGAGGTTGGAATATTTGTGGGGTACACTGATACACCTCACAACTACCGGGTGTATTTGCCAGACAGTCGCAAGACTGTTGTGCGACGGGATATTAAGTTTCAGGAGGAGAAAGCCATGCAGTGTTCGCTTGAGAGGGAGCCACACTTGCATGCAGATGAGGAGCTGTTAGTTCCTAAGGAGGAGCTTCCGGATGTGGATCAACCACAAGAGGAAGTTCAGGAGGTGGAAGAAACCACCCATGTAGCGCCAACCATCAGAGGGCGCATGCGCACTACAGAAGCTGAGCGACTGGCTCGAGATGCAGAGAAGGTTGTAGGACCACCTACAACACAGCGCAGACAGAGGCAGTCACCGGATCGGTACATTGGATACATGGCTCTTGTGAGTCAATGTGTTGTGACGGAGCCATCCTCTTTTGAGGAAGCTGTGGAGGAACCCGCATGGGTTGATGCCATGATCGAAGAATATGATTCGATCGTCAGGAACAGTGCATGGGAGATTGTCCCAAGACCGGTGGGGAAATCGGTGGTGGGTTCGCGATGGATCTACAAAGTGAAGCAGGCAGCTGACGGGAGTGTGGAGAAGTACAAGGCGAGATTTGTCGCCCGTGGCTTTTCACAGATCGAGGGGATTGATTATGAGGAGACTTTTGCACTTGTCGCAAGGTACTCTTCCATACGGACGATCCTTTCTCTCTCAGCGCAGATGGGGTGGCACATTCATCAGATGGATGTGAAGACTGCGTTCCTCAACGGAGTCATTGAGGAGGAGGTGTACATAGAGTAGCCTGAAGGTTTTGAGATCTTTAGCAGTGAGTCGCATGTGTGCCGACTCAAGAGAGCACTGTACGGGCTGAAGCAAGCACCTCGTGCTTGGTACACTCGGATAGACAGCTACTTCACCGGGCTTGGATTTTCCAAGAGTGAGGCGGATCTAACCTGTACCAGATTGTGGTGGAGGGGAAGCTGTTGATGATCGTACTGTATGTAGATGATCTGATTTTGAGTGGCAATGAGCAGTTGATACTTTCATGCAAGGAGGATCTTGCACGAGAGTTCGAGATGAAGGACTTGGGCATCCTTCATTATTTCCTGGGATTGGAGATTTGGCAGCGCAGCGGAGGACTGTTTGTTTCTCAGGGCAAGTATGCCCGGGAGATTCTGGAGAGGTTCAACATGCAAGGCTGCAAGCCTGTTGACACTCCTCTTCCTGGTGGTTGGAGGAAGGAGGATGCTACTTCAGCGGAGGTAGTGGATGCCACTGTCTATCGACGGTTGGTGGGGTCGCTTATGTATCTGGTCAATACACGACCCGATATATGCTATGCAGTTAACCAGCTTTCGCAAGCTATGGTTAAGCCTACCAAGCTCTTTTGGAAGGCAGGCAAGCATGTATTGCGCTATATTAGAGGCACATCGGGATATGATCTATGGTACAGACAGGAGGATGGAGCGAAGCTTTCTGGCTTCACTGATGCAGATTGGGCAGGGAGTCCAACGGACCGGAAGAGCACATCTGGAGGAGTTTTCAGCATTGGGTCGACAGCAGTTTCCTGGTACAGCAGGAAGCAGAGATCCGTGGCACTCAGTTCAGCAGAGGCCGAGTACATGGCAACTAGCTTGGCTGCATGCGAGGCTATTTGGATGAGGAAGATCCTCGCAGGTTTGTTCAGGTTGCATTTGGAGCCTACAGTGATCTACTGTGATAACCAGAGCTGCATCAAGCTCTCGGATAATCCAGTATTTCATGATAGGTCCAAACATATCGACATCAGGTACCATCATATCAGAGATTGTGTTCAGCGGAGAATCATGATGCTTTCATATGTTCCCACGGAGGATCAGGATGCCGACATCTTGACGAAGGCGCTCACTAGGAGCAAGTTCGAATTCCACAGAGGCAGGATAGGGGTTGCATATAATCCATATCTTGCTGAGAGGGAGTGTTGAAAATGCAGCAAGATGATGGAGCTTAGTGAAATGAAGTCGCCTTCACTAAGTGGGCCCGCAGGCTATTTTTGGCGCAAAGTCTATTTTTAGACATATGGAGCATGGTCCAGGAGTTGCAGTATGCTATTCTTGGAGTATTGGCCATGCTGGTAAAAATAGATGGACCTCTATTTTTATACATTTAGGTCGAAGTCTATTTTTAGACTGCCTAGCTAAAAATAGAAAATTCAAATATTATTTACCCTTAATAATATTTGGACTCTAAACTTCAGTTTACTCTCTTGGAGCACTTCAGTTCGAGCTATGGAAGTGGCTCATGCATCTGACAGAGGAATTACGCTATTCCTAGGGGTTTGGTGAGCTCATGCATGGTTGACTTCAGTTAGGACTTCAGTGTCAGAAGTTTGCTAGAGTTAATGAGATAATTGGTGGAGTTGTGTTCGGTTTAACTTAGTTGAACTAGTTGAGATTAGTTTAACTAGCTAATCAACTAGTAATGAGTGGATTGAATTAAATATTATTTAATTCACTAATTAGTAACTCATTATTCAACTCAAGAACACATCAGTTCACTACAGTGCATGGACAGTTCAGTGGAGACCAGTGAAAGAGGTAGATGAAAGGGTGAGTACAGCTATCAGTTGTGACATCAGTTGTGCATGAGATTTGCACCACACTTGGAGGAAATTTCCAATGATGATTGCGCTGTCAAGCCAAGGAGATTCGAACCTTGGATCTCTATTTAGACAAGCCTTGATTGCGCAATAGAGGCAGGCAATTAGTGGATGTGTTTTGAACCTGTGACTTGTTCAAAACCAAGCTAGTTTGTGTGTAACTTCATGAGACAGTACTGAGTACTTGTGAGGAGTATTGTACTGAGATTGTTACATGTTTCTCTTCCATTTATAATATACTATAGCTGGGGGTTTTCAGCTATAAGCTTTCCCCATACATACTGTGTAATGTGTGTGATGTTTTGATGATCTTTTGATCGCATACCGCTTGTTTTATTTCCGCATGTGCGATGATCTGAGTAGAAGAGATTATGTGTTGCATATGAATTCGAATTGATATTTGATCAGGATAATCTTGGTGGATAAATCTTCTTTATTCAGCAAATTTCTACAACGCAAACCAAAGTTTGGGTTGGAAATTCAAATTAGTTTGCAAGGAATACTATCTAGCTACTTCAAGTGAGATCTCCTATCTCATTCAAAAGATCAACTCAATCAAGAAAATAATCTTTTCCATCAAATATTTGCACTCAAGACATTGTTTGAAGAGAACCTCAACTTCTGAAGTTATTATTTATAATCAAGGGTTCAAGTACACCAACATTGAAGAAAGGAAACCCTGACTTCATTCTCAATCATCATCAAGGAAGTTACAAGCCAATCCACTCAAGTAAGTATTCATGGCCCTATCTGTCAAGATGGCTTATTGTAAAGAAAGCAACAATTTGGTTGGGTCATTAAACTTTAGTGCATGGAAGAAAAGGGAAAACTTGAATTTAATTGAAGACAAAGTAATGGAATATATCGAAGGATATATTGTTCAACCTCCAAAAGAATATGTTCCAGCCCATGCCGAGTACATTAAAGGATAAATTAGAGCCCAGAGGATTCTCATAGAATTCATCAAAGACTCTCTCATTCCCTATGTATCAAAGCTAAAGACTACAAAACAAATATATGAGAAATTGGTGGAACTATTCTTTGTGAGTACTGCAGGGGAAACAATCTCTATGAGATAAGAAATATACAAAATGAAAATATCAAGGGAAGAAGGAATAACTCCATAATTTCTAAGGATTTCTGAAATAAGAGATCAACTACAGGAACTAGGAGAAGTGATGTCTGACACTGAGATGACTACAGTTGTGTTGAATGCTCTACCAAAGGATTGGGGAAACTTCACTTCTAGTCTATACATGAAGAAAGAAGCCACCCCATTCCATGATTTATGGTCTCTATGTAAAATAGAGGAAAACAAGAATAAAATCCAAAGCTAATACAGGACCAAGTGAAGAAAATCATGCCTTTGCAGCCTCATACAGGAAGAAAGGAATATTCGGAAAATTTGGCCCTCGAAATAAAAGAAGAAATATGGACAACGTACAATGCTTTGGATGTAATGAACTTGGGCATTATAAAAGATATTGTCCTAATTCTGGAAAGGACAAGATGAAAAAGGAATAAGTTCATGTCACTAATGAAAGAGAAGAACATGATGCTCAAATATCTAAGAAGGAGGAAGTGAGATATATCTATTATGATTGAGATCATCTTTCTCTTTAAGTGATCTCTGATTGGTTGTGAATTAGTAGGATAGGAAGCAATGTACATTAAGAAGCATCTCGATAGAAGCATGGGAGGAGATCTCGATGAAACAACCTCTAGAAAACCTCTCTGATAACATTGCTAAAGTAAAACAGTCATCAAGATCAAGGGTCATCATGGAAACAGTATTCTAGAGGTGATGACAATATTCTCTAAGAAGGAGGAAGTGAGATATCTCTATTATGATTGAGATCATCTTTCTCTTTAAGTGATCTATGATTGGTTTAAATTAGTAGGATAGGAAACAATGTACATTAAGAAGCATCTCGATAGAAGCATGGGAGGAGATCTCGATGAAACAATTTCTTGAAAACCTCTCTGTTAACATTACTAAAGTAAAACGGTCATCAAGATCAAGGGTCATCATGGAAACAGTATTCTGGAGGTGATGACATATTGATGAAGCAGGCCAAAGGAATGAATCTCTTCATTCTAGAGAAATTTCTACAGGATGACTCAAGGAAATAGATATGAGGTATGCAGACATATATGTTGATATTGGATGTTGTGAAGTCATGTCATATGATTGCAGGTAATAAAATTCCATATTTAGAAGTATGATCTATGAAGGAGGATCTCTCAGTGCACTAATAGGTGAAATCAACATAATATGTCCTCAAAGAATATGATGTGGTTGTACATAAACAAGAAATTGGGAAATTTGTAATATCCTGGGAATGAAGAATGTGCAGAGAGGAAGAGATCATGAAATGAAACCATATCAAGAGGCGGTTATCATCCAGAGGCCAAGAAAATGTGACTAGGAGATCTCCTGGGAAGATATGTAGACTCTAAAGGAAGTCTGGTAAAGAAGAAGACCCTTGGAAAAACATGGCATTAGGAGATGTGTCAATCTGTATGAAGGATTTTGATGCCTACAGGAAGATATCATGGTGAAAGATCATCACTAGGGTAACATTGTTCTAAAATTTCATATGTATATGTTTATCTGGATGAATTTGTGCAAGGCTGCTAATCATAAGAAAGGATGTATGATATTTGGTGATGATTGGAAGGAAAGCAGCATGGCATAACGGTGGACCAAATGAGGAAGACTAATGAATCACTTTCTGATAGTGGACATGAATCGTGACTAAAAGTGATGGATGATCTGTGCCATATGAAGCCAAAAGTTGAAGATTCCTCAATATCGAAAACCATGACATCGAGGGGAGGAACTCTTCATGAGTAGCTGGATTGCTACTGTAGGACCTTGGTTGAGAGGGAGCCTGGTGGTAAGTTTCTTACTTGGAAGAAACTTGAAGTATGTATGTAATTCTCTATAACATGTGTCATGCACTAGACCAGGACTAACAGCAGTAAATCTTAGTGAAGGCCATGTGAAGCAAATGGATAGACACATCATTCTGGTATTCACCTGGAAAACAGAATGGAGGATTGGGTAATCATTTTAAATTCGATACACTTTGAGAATGGGATAGGGAATTCAAGATAAGAGTAGTCGTGGACCGATATTATTTGAGGGTTGGCTACCTAAGAGAAAAATATTCCAAGAAGGTCATACTCTGAGAACACCTAGGTGGGGTATGTACCTTAGAGAGATAATGACTATGGTGTCTATTAGTCATATGTCTCACTAACATTGTAGCCCATTGTCTCGTTGAGAGATGCGGCTGTTAGTCAAGGCCTTGCACTAGGACAATGTTGGTTGATATGATGTTATATATATGCAATTACCAATCTGATTCTTCTTATGAGATTCTTCAGTTTGAAAGTGACCATGTACCTATATGAATACCTCCCTAGTTAAGAGGGAGTGTTGAAAAGTGTAACTAGGTCGGTCTTCATGTTGACTATGTAATTATGTAATTATGTAAAAGAAGAAGTCAAATTATTATATATATTTTTTTTTGTATGTGCTACATGGGTTTCATGAGCATGATTTATTATGTAGAAGGACTTCTTCTTGATGTCCATTAGGTTTAAATTTAAGTGCCCGATCTAGTCTTTTTCATATGCTCCAACACCTTGTATATCAAGCTTCATGATATAGTAAAGACAACCTTCAAAACAATGCTGAAGAAACACCCCTCGAAATGTTGAAGAAATTACAATCCTAGTCGGCCTACATGTTGTCTCATAGTCGGCCTATAGTCATTGGTAAAGTCAGACTACAGGCCGGCCTAAAAGCTAAACATAACACTATTATAACCCAGTCTACTGTGGCTCATTTACATACAACACACTGCGGTTGTCTCTAATATTTTACTGTGATAAGTTTGCGGATATCAAAAGAATAAATTGCAGTATACAACAGTGAAACTAATGCAGATTCCTCTGATAAAGATTGCAGGCAAATATGAGGAGCTTGCGAACTTTTTTGTGAAAAGAAATATGTGGATTTCTTGAGACTGCTTCAGAGAATGAAATGCGGATTGTTGAAGATCAAGTACATGGTTTTCAGTGCGATGGTTACAAGTGTTAAACTACAACAAATTTACCAGTAACTGAAATGTGGATCTAAGGTGGAGATTCTAAAGTGCAGAATAGTGTTAAGTTCAAGAAAATGATGCGGATTCACATGTTGATCACAATGGTAAATAGTCCAAGTTTGTAAGGAAATAATAGTGAATTAAGGGATGTGAATTTATCTAAATTGTCAACAGTGAATAATTTTGAACTCTAATGAAGTGTGGAATTCATCAAGAATGATATGCGGATGTAAGAAGTGATCAAGTATGGATCGTAGAGGTATGGAAGAAAGTTCACATTATGAAAAGGTGATATGCAAGCAAAGGATAAGATGGAAGATCTAGAGATAAACCTAGAGACCGAGTTCTCTAAAGCCAATGGAGGTCAGTATAGATTGAAGAACGAAGAAGTAACAAGGTCTTGAAAGCATAACTAGTTCAAGGGTATGAGTCATGGTCATGGTACTTGTTATTTGAAGATCTATAAGAATAATTCTTTGCGGGTTTTCCTCTCCAAGAGGGAGAGGTTTTTCCCTGGCTCTAGGAGCCTAATTTTTTGTCTTGTGTATTTTGATAATTGACTTGATGAAAGAATAAATAAGACAACGAAGACAAGACATAAGTAATTCAAGTAAGCTCACAAGTAATTATCAAGAAGAGAATTTGTATTAAGCTCCATCCCTCCAAATTCTCAACAATCGATGCACAGAATCTGTTCCATATTTACACTAAGGTCGTTGAGATCATCTGCAGATTTTGTGGGATCGTCTCGCCAAAATTTATGTTGCATCCAAATCTGCATTGACTGCTGAGTATGATGCTCCATCAACTGCATGATATAGAACATAATTTTTTGAGGACGTGGCTCTATTCATACATAGGAGCATGAGCTAATGCTCAGGTTGTTTGTGGCCACACTTTTGTTCCTGTATGAGACAGTTGCCCCATCATCAGGAATGCTAACATTCGGTGTGGAGGCATGGGCACCCTAGGTATCACCAGTTCTTCGATCGCTGCGACCATTGTCGCCAAAGGGGGCTTGCAGTCGGTCAAGTCTGTGCTCCTTGAATGGTTAAACACAGATTTCTCTCAATCTATTGGACGGCTTCATGAAGTACGGGCTTGAAAATGTCGAATTTTGACATTCTCATATGTGACGAGGTGTAATTGTACACGTCACAACTTTTTGATATTATTTTTCACAATTACAGTATCAGAAGATCGGTCAGGATACAGACTTCATACCGTTTCGTCTGTCTCGAGGTGTTGGGTTCTGATCACAGGCTTTACAGGGGTTGGTAAAGATGGGGGTCATGTCAAGAAAAGTGTTGCCAATCTATGGAAATCTGTGTTTATTTTTCTCTAGTTTCAGGGTGCACTCTAAACAGCCTGTTAAAATATACAATAAGATTTTGGCAGAAAATTTTCCTAGATCGCAAGTTGAGGAACCAAATGATCGAAAGATTTCCAAGTTGTACGAAAATGCATCGATCTGATTTTCCACTAATGGCATAAAGCATGGTGTTCATTAACTTTTCTTCTTATTTTGATTTTTTTTTTACGTAATGTTATACTCAAAAGCCAGAAATTGGATTTGGATCGTGTTGAAGAGTCTTCGACTTCAAAGGGAATTTGTAGCTTGATATCGCAACTTAAGTGAGAGCGATGCAAATTGAAAGAAGTATACAGAGACCTACAGGTTCAGATTGCTACTTTTGGAGGAGAAAATTTTTTTCTATTTGGAGGATTGATCCAAGAGGATCTCCATACACGCAGAAGTTTACTTTGTACACCATGAAGAAATTTTCTCATAGGTGACAAAGCATGGAATAAGAGAGTAAAGGGTATTAATAATTTTATGCCTTATTTCATTTAAAATTATAAAGTGGATAATGTGTAAGTGAGTAGAAAATGACTCACAAAATATTCACTTATTTTCCATTTGACAAATCAGTTTTATGTGAGAATTGAACTCACAACTAATTTTCTATTTCTTAATGAGAGGTTAAGGTCTCTTGGCATGGTTGAGATCCATGAAGTTGTATTTTACCATTTTTGCCTTGAGTAAGTTTTAGACCCTAGAATCATGGAGCTTCTCTTTCCTTAAAATGCCTTGAGATCCTACTATTGTGGATTGAGGAGTTATGGGGAAAAAATATACAAACTCATGATGTGAGCTTTTGAAGGGGGGGAAGTCTTTAGGAGAGTTTTTTTTTTGTGAATTTTTGGAGGAGTTTTGTAAGATCCTACAACCTTGTTCTGAGAGAAAATGTAGCCCTTCTCGTAATGAGGAAATGTCTCTTATGTGAGTTCCTATGGCCCATTTGTGAGAAGGTAGCTCTTTAAGGAGCGTGATCCACATATTTGTGAGATGTTTCAGCCCATTGTAAGAATGAGAATGTCTCAGAATTAATAAAGTGATTCGTAGTTCCAAACGAATCCGGAGATGTAGCCCTTTCCCCCCAAGGGTGAACTCCGTTATCATATTGGTATTATGAGTATTCATGGTTGTTTGTGTTGTTTGTTTCTTAGTTGTTGGCTTTCTTTGAATAATGTTTGAGGGGATGGTAAATAATTATTTAAAGTATGTGGCATTCATGTTTGCAAAATCATGTTAGTAAAAGGTCCTGTAATGAGTATTTTTGTTTAAGTGTTAGGAAAATTCTCAGATCATTCAGTCCTTACAGCAATATATCTATGCACTTAACATTCATGTAACTATAAAACTGGTACGCAACCAATCCAACCATAGGTAATATAAACCATAAGCATGAAACAGAAATCATACACAGAAACAGATCACAGATTACAGATGCATTTAGTACTCAGAGTTACCCAAAACATATCTTTATTCATTAGATGTTCTCAGAAACCCTTTTCAGTCCACAGAAACCCTAACGCTTCTTTGGATCTACCCGCGCACACATCCAGCAAGGTCCGCACACAGCCGGACTAAGGTCTTCATGCACACAGCCAGCAGGAGCCTTTTAGACAAGTACGCTTGCACAAATTCTCTTCAAAGCTCATTCACTCATCAAAACTTACATAAAAACTGCCTTATCCAACTCGATCTAGACTTCTAATTATACATTCCGCTTGCGCTCACACTATGGTCCTCAAGATGTGGTTTGAGACCCCTAGTTTACCCATTAGCTTGATTACAACTCATGAAGGTGCTTTGACCCACCCCAAAATCCCTTGGCTCTTCATAGCGCATTGCGCACGACTCAAAACTACAAAAATTATTGTTATTTAGCCCCAAAAATGCGGTCCTAAGGTAACTTGCTCTAACATTACATAAAGAAATCAATATACTTCAAGATAAGAGAAAGCCCTTAAAAATGAATCCCTAAAAGTTTTGTAAAAGAATAATTTCAAGGTTTGTATAAAGTTTCGTAGCTAAACTTCATCATTAACAGGGTATAATTTTTTGAAATTTGCCTTGTATTACTAACTTTCTTATGTTTAGAGTTTTGAATCATGAATATTCTTGTTAGGGTGATTAATCACTAGATTGGATCTACCCTTGTCATATTATTTCTTACCACTTGTTCATTTTTGTGAAACCCTAACCTTTAGGGTTCACTGTAAAACCCTAACCTTTTAGTGCTTAGGGTGTGTTGAAAATAATGATGAAACCATAGTCTTCTTGGGGTTTTTTGATGAAATATAGAACATATAATGATATCCTACTTGCTTAATGATTAGGATTTTAGTAATATGAAGAAACCCTGGCCTTTTAGGGTTTGTCAAGGATATATGATAAAACCCTAGATTTTTAGGATTTAATGAATTGAGGTTTGTGACAAAACCCTTGTAATAGTCAATGTGAATTCCTAAGAATGAAACCCTAGGTGTACATACTTTTGTTTGATTGAAACCCTAGCTTGGTCAAAAATAGTTGAATGTCTAACATTAAATTTTTTATGTTTTTATCTAGGGTTTACTACAAAAACCCTAGTAAATATTGATATGATATTTTAGGGTAATGAATCCCTAGATATAAAATGTTTTCACTATGATAGAAGCCTTGACTTATTTTAGTTGTTTAGTATTAATGATGAAATCTAGGGTTTGTAACAAAACCCTAGTTAAGGTTGTTGTAAGAAAATTAATTCATGAATAACCTTTGTATATTGTAAACCTAACTAAATTTAGGTTTTGGATATCTAGAGTTCAATTGTTTTGATGCTCCTATTATAACATATTAACCTTATATTAATAAATTTTTACTTCATGCTCTTGTACATACATGTTTTTGTTTGGCTATACTTGTTGTTGAAGGTTTGCAAGTACATAGTCTTCTAGTTGATGCAGATGCTTACCTCAAATTTGATGATGATGTTGATCATGATGGAAAGAGGGAGTTCTGAGAATGAGAGGTTTTCTTACCCTTCCCCTTCTTTGCTTTGGCCACCAAAGCGCAGTTTTCTTCATCAGCTCCCTTTGATGAATATCCATCACGAGTAGTCCTCCTTATCTCCTCCTGCATGAGATCCGCCCAAAGGCGCTCCCATCCCGGCAGCTTCTCCCGACCATTGACACTATCTTGATATGAGTGCCAAGCCTTCGGAAGACCAAGGAGAGCCAGGTCGACCATGTCCTCATCTTCGACGGTCACCCCCACACTTCCCAGCTCATCTCTGCATTGAGTGAACTTCGTGAGGTATTTGGCGATACTGTCGCCTTTCTCCATCTTGATGTTCCTGAGCTTATCTTTGAGCTCCAGCTTCCTTTGGTCGCTCTTACTCTGGAATAGATCCGTCAAAGCTTTCCACATTAAATATGGAGAAGCCTTTCCATGCAGGCTGGATACAATATGATCCTTGACGCCCTCCAACAGGATCCTTCGACACTTCGCCATCTTCTTTTGCCATGCATCAACTTCAGCAGGATCAGTGGGCTTTTGGACATCCGTATCTACGAACTCCTTCAGACCATTATCTTCTAATACTGCCTCCATGCGATCCTTCCATGCAACATAATTCGAACTGCCTTCAAGAGCATATTCGAGTCGCAAACCGTTGAAAGACATTTTCAACACTGGCACCAAGAAAACAAAATTGCTGCAAAATTTCGAATTTCATTCCTCAAAGGCCGCTTAGATTCGCGGAGAACAAATTATTTACACAGACGACGCAGCGCATTTACCATACCTTCAATTTCTCTCTTCAAGAAAGATGAATAGGTACAGCTGTCAAGATAAAATTTCTTCATCAAATGTTTGTAATCACTGTGATGATCAATCTGAACTTCAATAGCTCTGATACCATGTAGAAATTTGCTGAATAATGATTAATTATCCATCGAGACTATCCTGGTCACATACTATTTGAACTTCATACACAACACATAATCTCTTCCACTCAGATCAACTCAGATCATCACACATGCGGAAATAAAATCAAGCGATAACATATCAAATCATCATACACATTAACACAGTATGTATGGGGAAAGCTTATAGCTGAAAACCCCGCAGCTATTGTGTATATTATAATGGAGAAATCATGTAACAAACTCAGTACAATACTCCTCACAAGTACTCAGTACTTTCTCATGAAGTTACACACAACTAGCTTGGTTTTGAACATGTTACTGGTTCAAAACTCACCACTAATTGCCTTGCCTCTATTGCGTGTTTCAATGCTATGGGATGGCCTCTTTATATAGATAAACCACCAGCCTGAACTGCGCAATCCTCATGGGCTTACTCCACCTATCCGTGTGTTGCAAATAGCATCAGTATAGTCACAACTGATAGCTAACTCTACCCTTTCATCTACCTCTTTCACTGGTCTCCACTGAACTGATCATACACTGTAGTGAACTGATGTGTTCTTGAGTTGAATAATGAGTTACTAATTAATGAATTAAATAATATTTAATTCACTCCACTCATAACTAATCGATTAGCTAGTTAAACTAATCTCAACTAGTTCAACTAAAATAAACAGAACACAACTCCACTAGCTGTCTCATTAACTCCACCAAACTTCTGCCACTGAAGTCCTAACTGAAGTCAACCATGCATGATGCCATCAAACCCTGGGGAATAGCGTAATTCCTCTGTCAGATGCATGAGCCACTTCCAAGGCTCGAACTGAAGTGCTCCAAGAGAGTAAACCTGCTGTTTAGAGTCCAAATATTATTAAGGGTAAATAATGTTTGACTTCCCTATTTTTAGGAGAGGCAGTCTAAAAATAGCCTTCGACCTCTTCGACCTAAAAAATAGAGTCTCATCTATTTTTACCAACATGACCAATGCTCCAAGAATCTCAAACTGGAATCCCCGAACCATGCTCCATATGTCTAAAAATAGACATAGTCTAAAAATATACTTTGCGCCAGAATTCGCTTGCGGGCCCACTTGGTGAAGGCGACTTCATTTCACCAAGCTCCATCATCTTGCTGCATTCTCAACATTCACTACAGTGCATGGACAGTTCAGTGGAGACCAGTGAAAGAGGTAGATGAAAGGGTTGAGATAGCTATCAGTTGTGACAGTAGTTGTGCATGAGATTTTCACCACATTTGGAGGAATTTCCAATGATGATTGCGTTGTCAAGCCAAGGAGATTCGAACCTTGGATCTCTCATTAGACCAGCCTTGATTGCGCAATAGAGGCAGGAAATTAGTGGATGTGTTTTGAACCTGTGACCTGTTCAAAACCAAGCTAGTTTGTGTGTAACTATTGGAGATAGTATTGAGTACTTGTGAGGAGTATTGTACTGATATTGTTACATGTTTCTCTTCCATTTATAATATAATATAGCTGGGGGTTTTCAGCTATAAGCTTTCCCATACATACTGTGTAATGTGTGTGATGTTTTGATGATCTTTTGATTGCATACTGCTTGTTTTATTTCCGCATGTGTGATGATCTGAGTAGAAGAGATTATGTGTTGCATATGAATTCAAATTGATATGTGATCAGGATAATCTCGGTGGATAAATCTTCTTTATTTAGCAAATTTCTACATGGTATCGGAGCTATTGGAGCTATCGGAGAAAAGATTGATCATCACAGTGATTACAAACTTATTTCGGTAGACAGAGTCTGCATGCGGGCCAGGTAGCCTCTGGATCCATCCTTTCCTTTGAAAGGTGATACATCCAGTAAATGCCCCTGCAGTCGATCTCTGTGCTAGAAATAATTTGTTCTCACAGATCAAGAGCGGTTGAGCTTTGAGTTTGGAATTCGAATTTTGCAGCAGTTTGTTTTCTTGGTGCCAGAGTTGAAAATGTCTTTCAACGGTTTGTGACTCGAATATGCTCTTGAAGGCAGTTCGAATTATGTTGCATGGAAGGATCGCATGGAGGCAGTATTAGAAGATAATGGACTGAAGGAGTTCGTGGATACGAATGTCCAAAAGCCCACCGATCCTGCTGAAGTCGAAGCATGGCAAAAGAAGATGGCGAAATGTCGAAGGATCCTGTTGGAGGGCGTCAAGGATCATATTGTATCCAGCCTGCATGGAAAGGCTTCTCCATATTTAATGTGGAAAGCTTTGACGGATCTATTCAAGAGTAAGAGCGACCAAAGGAAGCTGGCGCTCAAAGATAAGCTCAGAAACATCAAGATGGAGAAAGGCGACAGTATCGCCAAATACCTCACGAAGTTCACTCAATGCAGAGATGAGCTGGGAAGTGTGGGGGTGACTGTCGAAGAAGAGGATATGGTGGACTTGGCTCTCCTTGGTCTTCTCCAAAAGTTGGCATGCATATCAAGATAGTGTCAATGGTCGTGATAACTGTCGATGGGGATGCTTGGGCAGATCTCAGAGGAGATAAGGAGGACTACTGACTCGATCTTCTATCAAAGGTTACCGAGAAGAAAAATTGCGCTTTGGCTACCAAAGCAAAGAAGAGCAAGAAGGTTTCTACCGGTGCGAAAGGCAAGAAGCAAGACATGTCCAAGGTGAAGTGTTTTCATTGTCACTACCACTGATACTATGCCACAAATTGTCCACGTAAGAAGAAAATAAGAAGGTCATTTCTCGGATCTCGGGCATGGGAGAAGCATTGGATTCTCAATTCGAACTGGATTTTTCACTGATCGCATGCTTGGTTTCAAGTGTGGCGGGATCAGTTTGGTTCTTGGACAGTGGTGCGTCATTTCACATGACCGGAGATCGAGATCTATTTTCAGATCTGGAGGAAAAATATTTTGGAGTGCACATCGAGATGGGCGATGATGGTAGATACAGTGCAACTGGTATCGGTACCATTTCCTTTGAGAGGGAGTCTGGTAAACCTTTTGTTTTGAAGGAAGTTTTGCATGTTCCAGGATTGATGAAGAACCTGACCTCTGTGGCGATGATGGAAGACAAGGGGTATGATGTGGTCTTCAGCGAAGGGAAAGCCTTCCTGCGTAGTAAGACTACTAGAGAGACCCGGAAGATAGGGGTTCGAGTCAAAAACCTTTATCAGTTGCAAGTAGATGGCTGCGCAGCAATGGCATGCAAGGCGGGAGAAGTGGTGAGCCGGGATGATGAGGGAAAATTGTGGCACCAGAGATTGGGCCACCTTCACCATGGAGCTTTGAAGATACTGCAGCAGATTTCTACTGGACTTCCTAAGGGCACTCTTGCGCAGTCAGATCAGTGCAAGAGGTGTACCTTGGGGAAGTATGTGAAAGCCACCTTTCACGAGAAGGATAGTCGCGCCACGACGATCCTTGAGAGAGTTAACACAGACGTGTGTGGTCCTTTCTCAGTAGCTTCGACAGCAAAGCACAAGTACTATGGGATCTTTGTTGATGATTTCTCTCGGAAGTGATGGATCTTCTTCATGCAGAAGAAGAGTGATACATTTTCAAAGTTCTGTGAATTCAAGGCACTGGTTGAGAAGGAATCGGGGAAGCATGTGAAGGTCGGTGAGTGATAACGGTGGTGAATTCATCTCGGCTGAATTCAAGGAGTTCTGCAGCGCAGAAGGGATTCGGAGAGAGCTCATCGCACCCCATAACCCACAGCTGAACGGGGTGGCTGAGCGGAAGAACAGAACGATCGTGGGTGCTGCACGGGCGATGTTGCATGATCAGGGCCTACCCCTTCACTTGTGGGCTGAGGCATGCAATACAGCAGTGTATGTGCAAAACCGTTGTCCTCACAAGGTTCTTGGCATGAGTACACCGGAGGAGGCGTTTTCTGGCAAGAGGCCTGATATTTCTCATCTGAGAATTTTTGGCTCACCTGTCTACATGCATGTGATGAAGGACGCCAGAAGGAAGCTGGATCCGACCGCAGAGGTTGGAATATTTGTGGGGTACACTGATACACCTCACAACTACTGGGTGTATTTGCCAGACAGTCGCAAGACTGTTGTGCGACGGAATATCAAGTTTCAGGAGGAGAAAGCCATGTAGTGTTCGCTTGAGAGGGAGCCACACTTGCACGCAGATGAGGAGCTGTTAGTTCCTAAGGAGGAGCTTCCGGATGTGAATCATCCACAAGAGGAAGTTCAGGAGGTGGAAGAAACCACCCATGCAGCGCCAACCATCAGAGGGCGCAAGTGCACTACAGAAGCTGAGCGACTGGCTCGAGATGCAGAGAAGGTTGTAGGACCACCTACAGCACAGCGCAGACAGAGGCAGTCACCGGATCGGTACACTGGATACATGGCTCTTGTGATTCAATGTGTTGTGACGAAGCCATCCTCCTTTGAGGAAGTTGTGGAGGAACCCGCATGGGTAGATGCCATGATCGAAGAATATGATTTGATCGTCAGAAACAGTGCATGGGAGATTGTCCCAAGACCGAAGGGGAAATCATTGGTGGGTTCGCGATGGATCTATAAAGTGAAGCAGGCGGCTGACGGGAGTGTGGAGAAGTACAAGGCGAGATTTGTCACCCGTGGCTTCTCACAGATCGAGGGGATCGATTATGAGGATACTTTTGCACCTGTCGCAAGGTACTCTTCCATATGGACGATCCTTGCTCTCTCAGCGCAGATGGGATGGCACATCCACCAGATGGATGTGAAGACTGCGTTCCTCAACGGAGTCATTGAGGAGGAGGTGTACATAGAGCAGCCTGAAGGTTTTGAGATCTTCAGCAGTGAGTCACATGTGTGCCGACTCAAGAGAGCACTATACGGGCTGAAGCAAGCACCTCGTGGTTGGTACACACGGATTGACAGTTATTTCACCGGGCTTGGATTTTCCAAGAGTGAGGCGGATCCTAACCTGTACCAGATTGTGGTGGAGGGGAAGTTGCTGATCATTATATTGTATGTAGATGATCTGATTTTGACGGGTGATGAGCTGTTGATACTTTCATGCAAGGAGGATCTTGCACAAGAGTTCGAGATGAAGGACTTGGGCCTCCTTCATTATTTCTTGGGTTTGGAGATTTGGCAGCGCAGTGGAGGACTGTTTGTTTCTCAGGGAAAGTATGCCCAAGAGATTCTGGAGAGGTTCAACATGCATGGCTGCAAGCCTGTTGACACTCCTCTTCCTGGTGGTTGGAGGAAGGAGGATGCTACTTCAGTGGAGGTAGTGGATGCCACTGTCTATCGACAGTTGGTGGGGTCGCTTATGTATCTGGTCAATACACGACCCGATATATGCTATGCAATTAACCAGCTTTCGCAAGTTATGGTTAAGCCTACCAAGCTCTTTTGGAAGGCAGGCAAGCATGTATTGCGCTATATTAGAGGCACATCGGGATATGGTCTATGGTACAGATAGGAGGATGGAGCGAAGCTTTCTGGCTTCACTGATGCAGATTGGGCAGGGAGCCCAACGGACCGGAAGAGCACATCCGGAGGAGTTTTCAGCATTGGGTCGACAGCAGTTTCCTGGTACAACAGGAAGCAGAGATCCGTGGCACTCAGTTCAGCAGAGGCCGAGTACATGGCAGCAAGCTTGGCTGCATGCGAGGCTATTTGGATGAGGAAGATCCTCGTTGGATTGTTCGGGTTGCATTTGGAGCCTACATTGATTTATTGTGATAACCAGAGTTGCATTAAACTCTCGGCTAATCCAGTATTTCATGATAGATCCAAACACATCAACATCAGGTACCATCATATCAGAGATTGTGTTCAGCGGAGAATCATGTTACTTTCATATGTTCCCACGGAGGATCAGGATGCTGACATCTTGACGAAGGCGCTCACCAAGAGCAAGTTTGAATTCCACAGAGGTAGGATAGGGGTTGCAGATAATCCATATCTTGTTGAGAGGGAGTGTTGAAAATGCAACAAGATGATGGAGCTTAGTGAAATGAAGTCGCCTTCACTAAGTGGGCCCGCAGGCTATTTTTTGGCGCAAAGTCTATTTTTAGACATATGGAGCATGGTCGAGGAGTTGCAGTATGCTATTCTTGGATGATTGGTCGAGTTGGTAAAAATATATGGACCTCTATTTTTAGACATACAGGTCGAAGTCTATTTTTAGACTGCCTGTCTAAAAATAGGTCAGTCAAATATTATTAGCCCTTAATAATATTTGGACTCTAAAATTCAGTTTATTCTCTTACAACACTTCAGTTGGAGCTACGGATGTGGCCCATGCATCTGATAGAAGGAATTACGCTATTCCTTGGGGTTTGGTGAGCTCATGCATGGTTGACTTCAGTTAGGACTTCAGTGGCAGAGTTTGGTGGAGTTGATGAGACATTTGGTGGAGTTGATGAGACAGTTGGTGGAGTTGTGTTCGATTTAACTTAGTTGAACTAGTTGAGATTAGTTTAACTAGATAATCAACTAGTAATGAGTGGAGTGAATTAAATATTATTTAATTCAATAATTATTAACTCATTATTCAACTCAAGAACACATCAGTTCACTACAGTGCATGGACAGTTCAGTGGAGACCAGTGAAAGAGGTAGATGAAAGGGTTGAGATAGCTATCAGTTGTGACATTAGTTGTGCATGAGATTTGCACCACACTTGGAGGAATTTCCAATGATGATTGCGTTGTCAAGCCAAGGAGATTCAAACCTTGGATCTCTCATTAGACCAGCCTTGATTGTGCAATAGAGGCAGGCAATTAGTGGATGTGTTTTTAACCTGTGACCTGTTCAAAACCAAGATAGTTTGTGTGTAACTATTGGAGACAGTACTGAGTACTTGTGAGGAGTATTGTACTGAGATTTTTACATGTTTCTCTTCCATTTATAATATACTATAGCTGGGGTTTTTCAGCTATAAGCTTTCCCCATAAATACTGTGTAATGTGTGTGATGTTTTGATGATCTTTTGATCGCATACCAGTTGTTTTATTTCCGCATGTGTGATGATCTGAGTAGAAGAGATTATGTGTTGCATATGAATTCGAATTGATATGTGATCAGGATAATCTCGGTGGATAAATCTTCTTTATTCAGCAAATTTCTACAGCGCAAACCAAAGTTTGGGTTGGAAATTCAAATTAGTTTGCAAGGAATACTATCTAGCTACTTCCAGTGAGATCTCCTATCTCATTCAAAAGATCAACTCAATCAAGAAAATAATCTTTTCCATCAAATATTTGCACTCAAGACATTGTTTGAAGAGAACCTCAACTTCTGAAGTTATTATTTATAATCAAGGGTTCAAGTACACCAACATTGAAGAAAGGAAACCCTGACTTCATTCTCAATCATCATCAAGGAAGTTGCAAGCCAATCCACTCAAGTAAGTATTCATGGCCCTATCTGTCAAGATGCCTTATTGTAAAGAAAGCAAAAATTTGGTTGGGTCATTAAACTTTAGCGCATGGAAGAAAAGGGAAAACTTGAATTTAATTGAAGACAAAGTAATGGAATATATCGAAGGATATATTGTTCAACCTCCAAAAGAAGATGTTCCGGCCCATGCCGAGTACATGAAAGGATAAATTAGAGCCCAGAGGATTCTCATAGAATTCATCAAAGACTCTCTCATTCCCTATGTATCAAAGCTAAAGACTGCAAAACAAATATATGAGAAATTGGTGGAACTATTCTTTGTGAGTACTGCAGGGGAAACAATATCTATGAGAAAAGAAATATACAAAATGAAAATATCAAGGGAAGAAGGAATCACTCCATAATTTGTAAGGATTTCTGAAATAAGAGACCAACTACAGGAACTAGGAGAAGTGATGTCTGACACTGAGATGACTACAGTTGTGTTGAATGCTCTACCAAAGGATTGGGGAAACTTCACTTCTAGTCTATACATGAAGAAAAAAGCCACCCCATTCCATGATTTATGGTCTCTATGTAAAATAGAGGAAAACAAGTATAAAATCCAAAGCTAATACAGGACCAAGTGAAGAAAATCATGCCTTTGCAGCCTCATACAGGAAGAAAGGAATATTCGGAAAATTTGGCCTTCGAAATAAAAGAAGAAATATGGACAATGTACAATGCTTTGGATGTAATGAACTTGGGCATTATAAAAGATATTGTCCTAATTCTGGAAAGGACAAGATGAAAAAGGAATAAGTTCATGTCACTAATGAAAGAGAAGAACATGATGCTCAAATATCTAAGAAGGAGGAAGTGAGATATATCTATTATGATTGAGATCATCTTTCTCTTTAAGTGATCTCTGATTGGTTGTAAATTAGTAGTATAGGAAGCAATGTACATTAAGAATCATCTCGATAGAAGCATGGGAGGAGATCTCGATGAAACAACTTCTGGAAAACCTCTCTGATAACATTGCTAAAGTAAAACAGTCATCAAGATCAAGGGTCATCATGGAAACAGTATTCTAGAGGTGATGACAGTATTCTCTAAGAAGGAGGAAGTGAGATATCTCTATTATGATTGAGATCATCTTTCTCTTTAAGTGATCTATGATTGGTTTAAATTAGTAGGATAGTAAACAATGTACATTAAGAAGCATCTCGATAGAAGCATGGGAGGAGATCTCGATGAAACAATTTCTTGAAAACCTCTCTGTTAACATTACTAAAGTAAAACGGTCATCAAGATCAAGGGTCATCATGGAAACAGTATTCTGGAGGTGATGACATATTGATGAAGCAGGCCAAAGGAATGAATCTCTTCATTCTAGAGAAATTTCTACAGGATGACTCAAGGAAATGGATATGAGGTATGCAGACGTATATGTTGATATTGGATGTTGTGAAGTCATGTCATATGATTGCAGGTAATAAAATTCCATATTTAGAAGTATGATCTATGAAGGAGGATCTCTCAGTGCACTAATAGGTGAAATCAACATAATATGTCCTCAAAGAATATGATGTGGTTGTACATAAACAAGAAATTGGGAAATTTGTAATATCCTGGGAATGAAGAATGTGCAGAGAGGAAGAGATCATGAAATGAAACCATGTCAAGAGGCGGTTATCATCCAGAGGCCAAGAAGATGTGACTAGGAGATCTCCTGGGAAGATATGTAGACTCTGAAGGAAGTCTGGTAAAGAAGAAGACCCTTGGAAAAACATGGCATTAGGAGATGTGTCAATCTGTATGAAGGATTTCGATGCCTACAGGAAGATATCATGGTGAAAGATCATCACTAGGGTAACATTGTTCTAAAATTTCATATGTATATGTTTATCTGGATGAATTTGTGCAAGGTTGCTAATCATAAGAAAGGATGTATGATCTTTGGTGATGATTGGAAGGAAAGCAGCATGGCATAACGGTGGACCAAATGAGGAAGACTAATGAATCACTTTCTGATAGTGGACATGAATCGTGACTAAAAGTGATGGATGATCTGTGCCATATGAAGCCAAAAGTTGAAGATTCCTCAATATCAAAAACCATGACATCGAGGGGAGGAACTCTTCATGAGTAGCTGGATTTCTATTGCAGGACCCTAGTTGAGAGGGAGCCTGGTGGTAAGTTTCTTACTTGGAAGAAACTTGAAGTATGTATGTAATTATCTATAACATGTGTCATGCACTAGACCAGGACTAACAGCAGTAAATCTTAGTGAAGGCCATGTGAAGCAAATGGATAGACACATCATTCTGGTCTTCACCTGGAAAACAGAATGGAGGATTGGGTAATCATTTTGAATTCGATACACTTTAAGAATGGGATAGGGAATTCAAGATAAGAGTAGTCGTGGACCGATATTATTTGAGGGTTGGCTACCTAAGAGAAAAATATTCCAAGAAGGTCATACTCTGAGAACACCTAGGTGGGGTATGTACCTTAGAGAGATAATGACTATGGTGTCTATTAGTCATATGTCTCGCTAACATTGTAGCCCATTGTCTCGTTGAGAGATGCGGCTGTTAGTCAAGGCCTTGCACTAGGAAAATGTTGGTTGATATGATGTTATATACATGCAATTACCAATCTGATTCTTCTTATGAGATTCTTCAGTTTGAAAGTGACCATGTACCTATATGAATACCTCCCTAGTTAAGAGGGAGTGTTGAAAAGTGTAACTAGGTCGGTCTTCATGTTGACTATGTAATTATGTAATTATGTAAAAGAAGAAGTCAAATTATTATATATATATATATTTTTGTATGTGCTACATGGGTTTCATGAGCATGATTTATTATGTAGAAGGACTTCTTCTTGATGTCCATTAGGTTTAAATTTAAGTGCCCGA
Source organism: Pinus albicaulis (assembly GCA_034641835.2). NCBI lineage: Eukaryota > Viridiplantae > Streptophyta > Pinopsida > Pinales > Pinaceae > Pinus > Pinus albicaulis. The sequence goes on along the minus strand of CM076580.1, from coordinate 1,545,929,163 downwards.
TCTAGTCTTTTTCATATGCTCCAAGACCTTGTATATCAAGCTCCATGATATAGTAAAGACAACCTTCAAAACAATGCTGAAGAAACACCCCTCGAAATGTTGAAGAAATTACAATCCTAGTCGGCCTACATGTTGTCTCATAGTCGGCCTATAGTCATTGGTGAAGTCAGACTACAGGCCGGCCTAAAAGCTAAACAAAACACTATTATAACCCAGTCTACTGTGGCTTATTTACATACAACACACTGCGGTTGTCTCTAATATTTTACTGTGATAAGTTTGCGGATATCAAAAGAAGAAATTGCAGTATACAACAGTGAAACTAATGCAGATTCCTCTGATAAAGATTGCAGGCAAATATGAGGAGCTTGCGATCTTTTTTGTGAAAAGAAATATGTGGATTTCTTGAGACTGCTTCAGAGAATGAAATGCGGATTATTGAAGATCAAGTACATGGTTTTCAGTGCGATGGTTACAAGTGTTAAACTACAAAAAATTTACCAGTAACTGAAATGTGGATCTAAGGTGGAGATTCTAAAGTGCAGAATAGTGTTAAGTTCAAGAAAATGATGCGGATTCACATGTTGATCACAATGGTAAATAGTCCAAGTTTGTAAGGAAATAATAGTGAAGTAAGGGATGTGAATTTATCTAAATTGTCAACAATGAATAATTTTGAACTCTAATGAAGTGTGGAATTCATCAAGAATGATATACGGATGTAAGAAGTGATCAAGTATGGATCATAGAGGTATGGAAGAAAGTTCACATTATGAAAAGGTGATATGCAAGCAAAGGATAAGATGGAAGATCTAGAGATAAACCTAGAGACCGAGTTCTCTAAAGCCAATGGAGGTCAGTATAGATTGAAGAACGAAGAAGTAACAAGGTCTTGAAAGCATAACTAGTTCAAGGGTATGAGTCATGGTCATGGTACTTGTTATTTGAAGATCTATAAGAAGAATTCTTTGCGGGCTTTCCTCTCCAAGAGGGAGAGGTTTTTCCCTGGCTCTAGGAGCCTAATTTTGTGTCTTGTGTATTTTGATAATTGACTTGATGAAAGACTAAATAAGACAACGAAGACAAGACATAAGTAATTCAAGTAAGCTCACAAGTAATTATCTAGAAGAGAATTTGTATTAAGCTCCATCCCTCCAAATTCTCAACAATCGGTGCACAGAATCTGTTCCATATTTACATTAAGGTCGTTGAGATCATCTGCAGATTTTGTGGGATCGTCTCGCCAAAATTTATGTTGCATCCAAATCTGCATTGACTGCTGAGTATGATGCTCCATCAACTGCATGATATAGAACATAATTTTTTGAGGACGTGGCTCTATTCGTTACATAGGAGCATGAGCTAATGCTCAGGTTGTTTGTGGCCACACTTTTGTTCCTGTATGAGACAGTTGCCCCATCATCAGGAATGCTAACATTCGGCGTGGAGGCATGGGCACCCTAGGTATCACCAATTCTTCGATCGCTGCGACCATTGTCGCCAAAGGGGGCTTGCAGTCGGTCAAGTCTGTGCTCCTTGAATGGTTGAACACGGATTTCTCTCAATCTATTGGACGGCTTCATGAAGTACGGGCTTGAAAATGTCGAATTTTGACATTCTCATATGTGACGAGGTGTAATTGTACACGTCACAACTTTTTGATATTATTTTTCACAGTTACAGTATCAGAAGATCGGTCAGGATACAGACTTCATACCGTTTTGTCTGTCTCGGGTTGTTGGGTTCTGATCACAGGCTTTACAGGGGTTGGTAAAGATGGGGGTAATGTCAAGAAAAGTGTTGCCAATCTATGGCAATCTGTGTTTATTTTTCTCTAGTTTCAAGGTGCGCTCTAAACAACCTGTTAAAATATACAATAAGCTTTTGGCAGAGAATTTTCCTAGATCGCAGGTTGAGGAACCAAATGATCGAAAGATTTCCAAGTTGTACGAAAATGCATCGATTTGATTTTCCACTAATGGCATAAAGCATGGTGTTCATTAACCCTTCTTCTTATTTTGAATTTTTTTTTTACGTAATGTTATACTCAAAAGCCAGAAATTGGATTTGGATCGTGTTGAAGAGTCTTCGACTTCAAAGGGAATTTGTAGCTTGATATCGCAACTTAAGTGAGAGCGATGCAAATTGAAAGAAGTATACAGAGACCTACAGGTTCAGATTGCTACTTTTGGAGGAGAAAAAGTTTTTCTATTTGGAGGAATTATCCAGGAGGATCTCCATACACGCAGAAGTTTACTTTGTACACCATGAAGAAATTTTCTCATAGGTGACAAAGCATGGAATAAGAAAGTAAAGGGTATTAATAATTTTATGCCTTATTTCATTTAAAATTATAAAGTGGATAATGTGTAAGTGAGTAGAAAATGACTCACAAAATATTCACTTATTTTCCATTTGAGAAATCAGTTTTATGTGAGAATTGAACTCACAACTAATTTTCTATTTCTTAATGAGAGGTTAAGGTCTCTTGGCATGGTTGAGATCCATGAAGTTGTATTTTACCATTTTTGCCTTGAGTAAGTTTTAGACCCTAGAATCATGGAGCTTGTCTTTCCTTAAAATGCCTTGAGATCCTACTATTGTGGATTGAGGAGTTATGGGGAAAAAATATACAAACTCATGATGTGAGCTTTTGAAGGGGGGGAGTCTTTAGGAGAGTTTTTTTTTTTGTGAATTTTTGGAGGAGTTTTGTAAGATCCTACAACCTTGTTCTGAGAGAAAATGTAGCCCTTCTCGTAATGAGGAAATGTCTCTTATGTGAGTTCCTATGGCCCATTTGTGAGAAGGTAGCTCTTTAAGGAGCGTGATCCACATATTTGTGAGATGTTTCAGCCCATTGTAAGAATGAGAATGTCTCAGAATTAATAAAGTGATTCGTAGTTCCAAACGAATCCGAAGATGTAGCCCTTTCCCCCCAAGGGTGAACTCCGTTATCATATTGGTATTATGAGTATTCATGGTTGTTTGTGTTGTTTGTTTCTTAGTTGTTGGCTTTCTTCGAATAATGTTTGAGGGGATGGTAAATAATTATTTAAAGTATGTGGCATTCATGTTTGCAAAATCATGTTAGTAAAAGGTCCTGTAATGAGTATTTTTGTTTAAGTGTTAGGAAAATTCTCAGATCATTCAGCCCTTACAGCAATATATCTATGCACTTAACATTCATGTAACTATAAAACTGGTACGCAACCGATCCAACCATAGGTAATATAAACCATAAGCATGAAACAGAAATCATACACAGAAACAGATCACAGATTACAGATGCATTTAGTACTCAGAGTTACCCAAAACATATCTTTATTCATTAGATGTTCTCAGAAACCCTTTTCAGTCCACAGAAACCCTAACGCTTCTTTGGATCTACCCGCGCACACATCCAGCAAGGTCCGCACACAGCCGGACTAAGGTCTTCATGCACACAGCCAGCAGGAGCCTTTTAGACAAGTACGCTTGCACAAATTCTCTTCAAAGCTCAATCACTCATCAAAACTTACATAAAAACTTCCTTATCCAACTCGATCTAGACTTCTAATTATACCTTCCACTTGCGCTCACACTATGGTCCTCAAGATGTGGTTTGAGACCCCTAGTTTACCCATTAGCTTGATTAAAACTCATGAAGGTGCTTTGACCCACCCCAAAATCCCTTGGCTCTTCATAACGCAATGCGCACGACTCAAAACTACAAAAATTACTGTTATTTAGCCCCAAAAATGCGGTCCTAAGGTAACCTACTCTAACAGTACATAAAGAAATCAATATGCTTCAAGATAAGAGAAAGCCCTTAAAAATGAATCCCTAAAATTTTTGTAAAAGAATAATTTCAAGGTTTGTATAAAGTTTCGTAGCTAAACTTCATCATTAACAGGGTACAATTTTTTGAAATTTGCCTTGTATTACTAACTTTCTTATGTTTAGAGTTTTGAATCATGAATATTCTTGTTAGGGTGATTAATCACTAGATTGGATCTACCCTTGTCATATTATTTCTTACCACTTGTTCATTTTTGTGAAACCTTAACCTTTAGGGTTCACTGTAAAACCCTAACCTTTTAGTGCTTAGGGTGTGTTGAAAATAATGATGAAACCATAGTCTTCTTGGGGTTTTTTGATGAATTATAGAACATATAATGATATCCTACTTGCTTAATGATTAGGATTTTAGTAATAGGAAGAAACCCTGGCCTTTTAGGGTTTGTCAAGGATATATGATAAAACCCTAGATTTTTAGGATTTAATGAATTAAGGTTTGTGACAAAACCCTTGTAATAGTCAATGTGAAATCCTAAGAATGAAACCCTAGGTGTACATACTTTTGTTTGATTGAAACCCTAGCTTGGTCAAAAATAGTTGAATGTCTAACATTAAATTTTTTATGTTTTTATCTAGGGTTTACTACAAAAACCCTAGTAAATATTGATATGATATTTTAGGGTAATGAAACCCTAGATATAAAATGTTTTCACTATGATTGAAGCCTTGACTTATTTTAGTTGTTTAGTATTAATGATGAAATCTAGGGTTTGTAACAGAACCCTAGTTAAGGTTGTTGTAAGAAAATTAATTCATGAATAACCTTTGTAGATTGTAAACCTAACTAAATTTAGGTTTTGGATATCTAGATTTTAATTGTTTTGATGCTCCTATTATAACATATTAACCTTATATTAATAAATTTTTACTTCATGCTCTTGTACATACATGTTTTTGTTTGGCTATACTTGTTGTTGAACGTTTGCAAGTACATAGTCTTCTAGTTGATGCAGATGCTTACCTCAAATTTGATGATGATGTTGATCAGGATGGAAAGAGGGAGTTCTGAGAATATCAATGACATAAAAGTTTATATTATAGTTTGATAGATGACCTTGTTTCCATGTGAATGAATGATGAATTTTTGCAAGGTATAAATTCTCTGATGAAAAGTTGATGTAAAAGGAAGAGCTTATGTGACTAGAAGAAAAATATAGTTGATGGACATGTCCCCTAGTTACTTGGATAAAGGAAAGTGTATATCTCCCTAGTTTAGAGGGAGCTTGAAGAGAAGTGAATGACTTTATGAAAATGCCATGAGGATGTTTGAAATCGGAGAATAGTTGAAGCACTACTGATGGTTATTCATTATTGATAAAGTTGTAAACATGACCTAGTTGTTTTTGGAAGAAGTGTTATGGTTGAATTTAGTGTTGCTGAAAAATTTAAAGAAGGAAGATTATGAAAAGAAGTGTCTGGATAATATGATGATGTCCTAACCAGCATCGTTATATTTGAGAACCTGAGAAGTTTGAGTTAAATTATATATATATATGTGTGTGTGTGTGTGTGTGTGTAGATATTAAAATTTATTACTAATTAAAGTTGTGATTGTGCACGGTATCTCCATAAGCTGCTTGGGAGGATATTTGGTCGACCTGTGATGATGTCTAGATATCGCAGTAGGGAGGGTGGCATTGGACTTAGAGCTCAAAACTTGGATGCACACCTAGATCCCTAGGTTGGTGTTAGAGTCGAAGCTTAACGGTACCTAGAGTGGCTAAATCTTGGAACACACCTTAGTCCCGATCAGTTATATAAATTTTTCAAGTATCTAATATGTAGCACTGTGTGTGTTGTGACTCTTCATAGAACATACCATTTTGATATGTTCCATGTACCTTTGTATATATCTAATTATGAATACCTCCCTAGTTAAGAGGGAGTGTTGACGAATGTAACTAGTGTAAGTCTTCATAATTGTATTTGAGTCATGATGTAATGTATTTGTCAAAAGAAAAGAAAAAAAATTTAAATTTAAATTTAATTGACTTATTAAAACATGGGTTTCATGCTTGGTTCAATGGTCAATAGTTCAAAGCACCCATTGAGTGCTATAGGATTTTTGTATTGTATCAAAGTCAAATTCATAATGTAAAAAACCTTTCATGGGAACCTAAAGTCAAAGAAGGAGAATTATTTTATGTTAAAGAAACTCCTCCACCAATTCATCTCCATCTCTTATATGTTAGCCTACCTTTCCTATAAGTCAGCCTCAAAAGAGCCACAATCACCTATATATATATATATATATATATATATATATATATATATATATATATATATATATATATATATATATATATATATATACACACATACATTCGAGGCCTCGTAGTGCCTCGAATATATATATATATATATATATATATACACATACATTCGAGGCACTACGAGGTTCACCGATCTGGCCGAGTCACCTTGCGAAAATCAATCAGATTTTCTTCAGCATCCTAAGCCATCCAATGGGCCAAAAAACCCACTATTGTTTCTCCACGCTGCCAAAGCACTGATTTTCAATTGATCCAACCCCATTTTTCTCAATTAGCCAAGCCAAAATTTCCATTGAGTCACCGTTTGTCAACCTATATCCATTCCTCGTTCTAGCAAACGAAGCCATTAGTTCAAGCATCTAGTTTTCATATGAATTTCCTTGTCTTGGTTCAAGATATTTAGTTTTACAACATGAAAAATCATGCAGTAGCCAAGAATATACACTAAGTCAAGAGACATTTATCTAAGTACAATTATGGCCCCACGTAGTTCACGAGGAAAAATACTAAATCTTTACTCAGTTAAAAGGTGTTATTAGTTGAAATCGAATGTTTATTACTTTCATGGAAAGTCAGAGACATGTTACCCAAACAAAAAACTCAATTTCCAACCCACCTTTCACACGAAAATCCAACCCCTCCCCTCCCCACCAAAAAGAAAGGAGGTGAACGCTATAGCGAAGAGCTGATTTCAACAGAGCCAACGAGCAACCAAGGGGCACGAGAGCGACATAGCGAAGAGTCGATTTCAACAGAGCCAACGATCAATCAAGGGGCACAAGAGCAACATAGGCTAGCATCCATTCATCTCCAGGACCCACATACAGCAACCCCATCCAACTTAGAGAACATAAAGCAAAAGGGGAACTTGGTTCACATATGCCTCTTAGGACAAGCATGGCCAACATTACCGCTCATGTGCTACCAAGTGGGGATGGAGAGAAGATGAAAGTTGGAAACCCTACAAATGACCCTAGGTCGAGTCCATATATATATATATATATATATATATGGACTCGACCTATTGAAAAGAGAAGACAACAAGTCATTCAACGATGAAGAAAAGGGTTCGATTTTCAATTCAAAAGGATGTGAATTTCAGGAAAGGAAACATGTGAAGTAAAAATTCAAGAACCAAAGTTTCAATTACACATGTAAAGGAATATAAGCTAATTGCGGGGGCCAAAGGTATAAGGACAGTTTCAGAAATTGCAGTGAAGGATCTGAAATACTAGAAGACTTGATGTGAAGAAATATGTGCTAACATTAGGGGAAGGAGGAACTCTTTGTTTCAGTAAAAGGTCTAGGTTGTTTCAACTTGATTTAATTCTAATAATGGAAGAGTTTAACTGGGTTTTCCTCTCCATAAGGGTTTTTCCCTGTGTGCATGCCTATCTCTGGTGTCTCTATTGCTTGCATTGTGATCTTCTTGTTTGTAATTTGTCTTGATGATATTCAAAACATAATAATGATGATGAACTAATGTAATAAAAATCACAAGCATATTTCAAAGTATAAGAGAAATCATTAATAAAACCCTAATCATGCACTGCCCTAGATTTCTCAACAGTTTCTTGATTTAATAGCCTCATTCACATTGAGTCACATTTTCCCTTTGTGTATGTTTCTTCAATGCTTTATGCAAGAATACTGAACCACTACCAAGCTAGTGCTTGATAATCAAAACAAACATTAAAAGGTGAGAAACCAAAATAACACTAATAACATGAAGCCATGAATGCTAAACCCCAACAAAAAACCATAAGAACACTAAGAGCACAAAGCCATGATGAAATTATAAATCCAACAAATTGGTAACAAGAATATAATGGAACCCTAACCAAGGATAATCAAGATGTTGAGTTAAGGGTACAACAAACCATGCTCTATTATTCTACATGTGGAAATAAGGCTGCAACAAATCCTACACCTATTGCATATACTAGTTTAAATAGAGTTTATCAATATGCCTTGGAATCTGTGATACAATTGTGAATATGTTCCTATGAAAACACTATTGTCATTTTATTTTGAAATTGGCCATTGCATCTTATGCCCATAAAATTCCCATTTTTCCATGTTCTGAAGACGTGCAAAAGAATTGTTTTTGTGTCGTGTTGTTGATAGTTAAGATTTCCATTGGCTTGACTACCATAGCCTAACTGTGATATTTTTCAATACTTGATATAGTGAAACTTGTTTCTAGTCCATGCATGGGTGAATATCTAGTTAGTGATGCATTGAATAAGATTATGTTATTGTTTCTTCAGTTATTTATTGTCTTAGCTACTATAACGTAAGTGTTGGAACACCTAATCCTCCATGGGTAGGTGTGGAATATGAAAAGTCACAATGGAGTCCAAGTGACCTTGGAATGTGAAACCAAGAGTCACACCATTGTATTATAAATGTAGATCATGTATAATGGAGAAAATAAGAAAGCCTCACGCTTATCTTTCATTGTGTTGAGTCTCTTGTGTGTGTGTGCTCATCTTCCTCATACACCATGTGTGTGCTTCAACATGGTGTTTAACATGGTATCAAAGCGGGCGATTTCTGGCCCTGCTTCAATTTGAGTGAGCCATTTGTGTTTATGGCCTGCATATCTGCAAAAATCCTTGGCATTTTTGCAGCACTCAGAAATTGGGAGCAGCACTGCACATCTGAAGCACTCAGAGATTTCTGCAGCAGTGTTTTTGCCGCCATTCAGAAGTGGTTTTGGAGAAAGAGCAGCATTCAGAAGAAAGAGCAGCATTCAGAAATTTCATTTTGGAGAAAAGGCATTACTGCCCATCTGAAGGTTTTCATTCTAATGTTTTCCTGCAATTTCCATTAAAATCTGCAATTTGAAGAGCTGCTGGATATTATCTAAAGTTGGTTCTGAAAAAGTTTATGAGTTTTGTACTGGAAATATTTCTGGGTTTTGTCTGCTGAAATTTTTCAAATTCCACTGTGACAAATTGTATGCTGCTGAAATATTTTATTGCTTAAAATTCTGCATTCTGCTGCTGGAAGAAAATACTCTCTGTCCTAGCACATTTAAGAAATTTTTGCTCTACTCTACTCTCTCTGCAGTTTTTAAATTAAAATAAAAAAATAAAAAAAAAATTGTTTTCAGGCCCTTTCGGCCTCCCCTTTACCAGCCATTCCAACGCAGACCACACCTGCTATACCCTCTTCCCATACGCTTCCCAAACCAAACGCACCTTTCCTCACACTCCTCCCCCTTCCACACGCACTCCTACGACTCGACACCTGCCCACACTCATCGATCCTGCTCTCATAGTCCGCTCCTAATATACCTGCAGCCCATTCGACATCTACCTGCTACAGATCACTCCCTTCGGCATCTCTATACGAGTTACCTCACCCCGCGCACAGTACGCCCTTCTCCCTACAGCAATCCCATCACTCTCAGCTGCATACGCTCGACCTGACCCTCTGCAACATATTCAACTCTCAATAACAGAACCGCCTCTGCTACACGCTCAGAAACTTCCCTACGGATGCCCTCTCCCTCACGGCGGCTCCCCCCATACGCTCCACCAACTTCAACGCCTCTTCCATTCTGCTATACACACCTGCTATACGCCTCCCTCCCATAACGCTCGCCCCTTTTCAAACTGCTCACCTGCCCATTTTAACTCAATGCGTTTTTTTTAAATTCGATTTTTGAAACTCATTAATCCCCTCCTCATATTAAATTTCCCACCTTTCATTTCCCCATTCCCATTATAATAACTCTCTATTTTAAATACATCTTCCTTTTAAAAAAAAAAATCGATCTTATATTCCTCCATTTTCAAATTACCCCCATTCTCCTATATAAAAAACCGCCCTCCATTTATATTTACTAATACGGCCCCATTTCAATAAAATCTCCCCTTTCCATTTTTTCCCATTCCCTTTTTAATTATTTCCCTTTCCCTTTTTAATCCTAAATAATTATTTTTTAATTAATTTTCAATTAATTAAAAAAAAAAAAGAAAAAAACAGTAGAGAGAGAGAGGAGAAAGAAAATTTGAACAGCAGAAATGAAGAGAAAATGACATGTGAAGCAAATGGACAGATAGAAGAGAAAAGAGAAGTCTTGCATTCAATGATTTGTGACATTGATTTGAAGGGTGATTTTTTTGAGAAAATTGACATTTGAAGACAAGGTTGAAACAGCTATTTGAAGAAGAAGAATTCAGCTGCCTTAAAGGCCTTCTACACAAGTGTTTTGCTGCACATTTTTGCTCCATATTGTATTGTATTGATTTGCATCTTCATTCAAGATTTAAAGTGTATTTGAGTTTTTGGATTGTTGATTTCCCTCCATCATTTGAGGAGCACACTTTGTACTTTGAGAATTTCTTGAATCATTTGTATTTCTTGTTGAATCACATTGTAAACGGGTGCATTTTCGGTTGAAACCGACACCCTTTCATTCATTTTTGAGCCTAAATTGTTGAAAATGGCCAAAATCAATGAGGCATTAATGTTGTTGAATGCCCTCATTCATTCAAATGTTCATGATATGATAGAAATGAGCAAGGATGCTCTTTGTAAAATTCACAGTTGTTTGCAAGATGCACATGAAAAGATTGAGTTTTTGCAGTTGGAAACTCAGCTTCAGCAAGAAGAACTTCAGCAAAAGAGTCACCATTCTGAACCTGTTTCTGTTCAGAAGATTGAGATTGACTCCCATCAGCAGCAAGAACATAAAGTTCCAGATGATTCCCATTCAGTTCATTGTACTAGAGCAGATTTACATGCAGATGCAGCAGCACAACCTGCACTTCTCAAGCCCATCATCAGACCTTGGGAAGAGCTTGTCCACAACAAGCACAGAACTGGTCTTGGATATGACAAGGATGTGTCCTTTCATATTCCGGACTACACAAAGCCCATCATATTTAGAGTGCCGGATTCTTATATGACAGTTCACCTGCAGCTGTTCCAGATCCTGTTCCACTTCCACAACAGATTGAGAAATGCCAACACTGTGATCGAGTTGGTCATATGAAAGATCATTGTTTTGATCTTCATCCATGCAAGCATTGTGGTCGGCACACCCATTCTTCAGACAGATGCTTCAGACACAAGCCTCCTGCAAGAACCAAGATTCATCTTGGATGGATCGCTTCTTGGCAATGGGCATCAGCAGCCAAGAAGATGTTTACGACACATGTTAGAACTTGTTCACGCATATTGAGCAAACTTGCAGTTGAGTTTTCGCCATCATCTCACCTTGTCCCCGACAGGGGGGAAAATGGTGGTCATATACAAGCTTCGACGACAGATCAAGCGAGCCTGAGCCACAATCTCTCATTCCATGTTCAGAGTTGTAGCCAGCAGTTCAAGCGAGCCTGAGCCACAATTCGTCATTCCGGATTCAGAGATGTAGCCAGAGATATGGATGCCCATGAGCATACCTTCGGTTGGTGGATAACCTAAAACCATCATTTTCGGTTGGTGGATAACCTAAAACCACCACAAGCGAGGAACACTTCCTCTAGCAGAAGCCTTCAGCTTAGCAGCCTTCAGCTTCTTGCCAGCATTGGTTGAGTTCCAGGAAATGCTACAAGCATTCCAGAGTTGTTGGTAACCCTAAAACCATCACAGGTCGTAGACCTCCCTTCTTTTAGGTCGAAGGTCTCCCTTTTTTATGAGGGACAATTCCTCTAGCAGAAGCCTTCAGCTTCTTGCCAGTTTTGGACGAGTTCCGGGAACTGCAACAAGTTTTGCGTTCCAGTGTTTGTGGTCATCCTAAAACCACCTCCTTTTTCCAACATTTCAGAGAGTTGATTCAGCCCAAGTGCTGCCATGTATACTTTGCAGATTTGTATTACAACTCTTTTCTTGGACTCACACATACCCCTTCGGATCAAGGGGGGATGTTGGAACGCCTAATCCTACATGGGTAGGTGTGGAATGCGAAAAGTCACAATGGAGTCCAAGTGACCTTGGAATGTGAAACCAAGAGTCACACCATTGTATTATAAATGTAGATCATGTATAATGGAGAAAATAAGAAAGCCTCACGCTTATCTTTCATTGTGTTGAGTCTCTTGTGTGTGTGTGCTCATCTTCCTCATACACCATGTGTGTGCTTCAACATGGTGTTTAACAGTAAGTCTATTATTTTTCTATGCAAGGTCGAATTATCTATGAAATTTTTTATATTCACATGAGAAAAAATTATATCTTAACCAAGTAATTACTAAACTTATGAACTACTTTTGCTTCAACTCATAATTGCCACTTTGAATAGCAGATTCCCATATATATATATATATATATATATATATATATATATATATATATCCTAGATTCTAATACAATCAAATATATAACATTATTCAATCCTCAAAATTAAAGTTACACTAATTCACACATTGGATGTAAACCTCATCACATACTAATTTTGTATCACACCAAGCTTGCTTTCTCTTTTTTTCTTTCTTTCTTTCTTTTTCATTTTGTTTTTTTCTTTCTTTCTTTCTTTTTCTTTTTTCTTTTTTCAAGGAAAATATAGATAGATCAACGAGAAGGGATCACATCTGATCGTCCAAACTACAAGAGCCTAACCTTAAGGGCGTCAAGGAGAATTGACTCTGTGACCTCCCATTGGCGAGTTACCTAGAAACAGGAACTAGACCAACTGAACTAACCCTTGGGACTATCACACAAAGCTTGTTTATAATCCAAGCATGAACAAAATCTAATTGGTGATTGATTGGATAAACTTATGTTATTGTTGGTTGAGATTTTTAATAAGACAATTCTATCTTGTTTGATTAGTTGTCCCAACAACAAAAAATTGCATCACTTTTATTTATATTTTTATGATTTTTTTTTTGCTCACATGACAAAGTCTTAATAAACCATTCATTAGTAAACTTATGATTTTTTTGTTTTTTGTTTTTTTATTTTGGTCTTATATTTGTATTTGCTTCTTTGAATATATATATATATATATATATAAACAAATTGATATTTTTCACAAGTTCATCTAATGTGTATACTTTTAAGTAGTATAAGGAGAAAGAGGAACACAAAGAATATAATGAAGCCATGTGAAAAACATAACTCCAATGGATTTAAGAAACGAGAAATTGAACTCTAAAAAAAGATATTCAAGATGCAAGTTAAAGGTGCAATTAATCATTTATTGTTTTGCAATACACATTGTTAAGGCTACACCGAATGTTAAACGAAATAGATATACTACTTTGAATAAAGTTTGTGGTTGTCTTTGAATAAGTGATACAGGTGTGAATGTGTTTGTAAAAATAATCTTGTCATTTGAGTGGGCCTAACCGTTAAGAGCATGTGTTTCCTCCTAAGAGGTCACAGGTTCAAAATCAAAGTGGGGTAGAGCTAGTATGCCTTCGTAGACTTAGCAGTCAACGGGTAGAGTTAGTATTCCTTCGTAGACTTAGCCGTCAAATCGTCAAATTGTTGTGCAGAAAATGTTTAGTAATTACTGAACTTTCTGGAAGCATGGGTGACACGCTCTCAAACTATTGGCGACATCTGTTTAGTGCCTTACACGTGTGAATCTCAGGTTCTCCCCTGTGCTGAAGACTTCTTCTTTATAAACGACCCAACCCAATCTGCGGTGAGGACTTCTCAGGGAATGGGTCAGTCCGCCATGGATGAAAACAGAGTGGCTCCTTCACACAGAACTTGGGATTGCGGGAGTTAGTGCGGAATTTGTGGCATTAAGCGATAGGGGATTTCATACCTTGGCAGGATTTGCAGTGCATCAGAGGGCGCAGGAAGAAAATGCGCGGAGAATTCGATTCGTTAATGGATGAGGCACAGGGCTTTTGCTGACAGAGGAGCGACTCTTTTCAAAGTCTGAAGTTGGGACGCTCAGTCGTCGGCTTCTCTGCCGAATCATGGCTGCCGATGGTGTTCTGGAAAGAGACCACCCTGGGCGGATAAGTTAAAGTTATCAGGTTCATAACCTATTTCGCGGATAAGTAGTTTTTTATCGGCAGGCCGAGAAATTATCACCATATAAATCATTATGTGCACTGCCTATTCGGCGCATAGGTTATTGAAAAATAGCTTATCTGTGCATAAATTATCTATCAGGAACTTATCAGCTGATAGCTTATTGAAAATAACTTATAGAAATCTTTTATACGCTATCATATCATAAGCTATCATATCATAAGGTATCAACAGATAACTTATAATCAGATAAGTTATGATAGATACGCTATCATATCATAAGCTATCATATAATACGCTATCATCCGAGAAGTTATCATCGATAAGCTATCATGAGATAACTTATCATAGATACGCTATCATCCAATAAGCTATCATAAGCTATAATCAAATAAGCTATCATCCGATAAGCTATAATAGATATGCTATCATATGATACGCTCTCATCAAATAAGTTATCATCGATAAGCTATCATGAGATAACTTATTATAGATACGCTATCATCCAATAAGCTATCATTTCAAACGCTATCATTCGATAAGTTATTTTTGTATACGCTATCAGCCGATAGGCTATCATACGATAAGCTATCATCCAATAACCTATCGTATGATACGCTATCATATCATAAGCTATCATCATCAGATAAGCTATCATCAGAGAACCTATCAGAGCATAAGCTATCATCATATACGCTATCATCAGATAGCCTATAAGGGCATAAGCTATCGTCAGAAAACCTATCAGACAATAACCTCTCAGACATATACTATCAGATAGTATAAGGTATCAGCCAATAAGCTATAATTAGAGAACCTGGATACGCCATTGAACGATAAACCCAGGTTCAATTCCTGCGGGGGGTGGATTTCTAGAATCTGTACGCTATCCAATCCTGCGACGAGCCATCAACAATAACCACAGTGTTTTCTCTTCTCAAACCGCTCCTGTCTACCACCATTTAAATACATTCATCACAGGGATTATCGGAACTCAGCAAAATTGGAGGATCAGGCTCAATACATTCATAACAGGGGTTTCCGGCCTGCTCAGAGGATTTAGGACCAGCAATTCCTGCAGTGGCCGCCCATTGTTGTCCCTCTTGGCCAGATTTTGGAGATGGTAAGTGCGTGCCAGTGGTTTGGTTGAGCGAGATGTCATATAAAAAAATTGCAGGGTCGCAGAGAAATCGCCTGTGACGAACCATCATCTTTGGTGGTGGTTCTGTTGGTCGTAGGCTCTGGAGAATTGCAGGGATTTGATGATTTCATGAAACTTCATGATTACAGTTGGATCCATCATGAAACTTCAAAATTCTGATCTTATCTAACCCAAATGCAGCTTACAACGAAGTTAATTGCAGCTTCCTTACCTGACCCAAAATGCAAAGTTTTGTTTGACAAAGAGGCCTTTACACATACTTCTGCAATGGAACCCGAAAGTGTGCGTGCTCTTTTGGGGTTTACTTATTATGGAACTTATTGGGAATTGTCAAATCAATTTAATATATTAAATTGCCAATCAATTTAATATATTCAAATTATTCACCACGTAATTTAGAAGCTTTATATTCAGATTATTCACCACATAATTTAGAAGCTTGATATCCATGTCAAATAAATAATTTAGAAGCTTTATATTCAGATTATTTACCACATAATTTAGAAGCTTTATATTCAGATTATTCACCACATATTTTAGAAGCTTGATATCCATATCAAAGGAATGATTTTTTTTTCACAATTAGGTTATTTAATCAAATTTAATATATTCAGATTATTCACCACATAATTTAGAAGTATTCAGATTATTCATTAGAAGCTTTATATTCAGATTATTCATCACATAATTTAGAAGCTTGATATCCATGTCAAAGGAATGATTTTTTTTTTTTTCATAATCAGGTTTAGATTAACTGTAAGTTTGAGTCAACATTCTAACTTTTTTTCACAATTAGGTTTAGAAAGTATAAGTATGAGTCAACATTCTAACTACAACATTTCCACTAACCACAACATTTTCATCCTGCAAGTTGTCATAGTTCTTTATTAATTGGATAGGGATGTTAAAATTACTTAATTTATAACTGCATTGGTTTCATAATTATAGGTGGGTGACTTGAGCAGTTAGGTTTCATAATTATAAGTGGGTGACTTGAGTAATCTGTAACTGAGTTGATTTCATAATTATAGGTGGGTGACTTGTATGCCACTTCAAAATATAAGTAAATTGGGGATTTGAACCTTGAATGAAGAGTTGCCCTATGGGCACTTGAACCTAGAATCAAGGCCATTGCCTTATGGGATTTGAACCTAGAATGAAGGTGGGGATTTGAATCTAGAATCAAGGCCATTGCCATATGGGGATTTGAACCTCAAATTAATGGGATTAGGGATTTGAATCTAAAATCAAGGTCATTTCCATATGGGGATTTGAACCTCAAATTAATTGGATTGAAATATGATTTCATCAATCTCATCTTGTTTTAGTGATCAACCATAATTGGCTTTAATGGAAATCCATTATTATCTTTCTTATTGTTCAATAAAAATAAAATGAAATGTTATCAAGTTATTATCCTTCACATTATTCAATAAAAATAAAATAATTTGTTATTAAGTTTGAGTTTGATGTTAAAAAATAAAATAATTTGTTATTAAGTTTGAGTTTGATGTTAATAAATTGATCAAATGTGATTTTATCCTTCACATTATTCAGTAAAAACAAAATATTGTTTTATCCTTCACATTATTCAATAAAAATAAAATATTGATTAAATGCGATTTTATCAATTTTGCTTATGGGTAATCATAATTGATTTTAATGGCAATCCAATATCATTCAAGTTGTTCAATAAAACAAACAAACAAACAAAAAATTGTTATCAAGTTTGTGTAATCATAATTGACTTTGATGGCAATCCTATATCATTCATGTTCTTCAATAAAAAGAAAAATAATTTATTATCAAGTTTCTGCCCGAGGTTAATGATATTAGCAAAATGTTATAATTGATATAGATGTTAGCAGAATGTTATAATTGATTTGTAATTCACGTTGTTCAATAAAAAGAAAATTAATTTGTTATCAAGTTAATGATGTTAGCAATATGTTATAATTGATATATCATTCATGTTCTTCAATAAAAAGAAAAATAAAATAATGTTATCACGTTAATGATGTTAGCAAAATGTTATAATTGATATATCATTCAAGTTCTTCAATAAAAAGAAAAATAATTTGTTATCATATTTGTGTCAAGTTAATGATGGTAGCAAAATGTTATAATTGATATATCATGTTCTTCAATAAAAAGAAAAATAATTTGTTATCAAGTTTGTGTGCAAGGTTAATGTTAGCAAAATGTTATAATTGATATCAAACAATGTTGTCATTAAAGTTAAAAGTGGTTAATGGTTGTTTAGACTTTGCTATTTGTTAGTGTTATTGGTGTTAAGTAAGTGTTATTTGTTGGTGTTATTGGTGTTAAGTAAGTGTTATTTGTTGGTGTTATTGGTGTTAAGTAAGAGTGTTGAGCATGTTGATAGTTGCAGTTATGAAGCCTTGGTCAAATCCAGAAGCAAAGTTCAAAGTGTCGACAAATGCAGTTAAGTGTGGAGTTTTGGTCAAAGCCAAAATCAAACGTCAAAGCATAAGTGTTATGGTTGTATTTATAGTTTCTATTGATTTAGCATTAGTATAAGTTGAAGTTACCAATAGAAAACTGCAAAAACAATCATGAAAAAATACAGTAATTCAAAGATATTGGACAAATATACTTCTTGACGCAGTATGAGCTTACAACATCACCCACAAAACTATACTAAGTTGAAGTTACCAATAGAAAACATCAGAAAAAATCAAGAAAAATACAGTAGTTTAAAGATATTGAGCAAGTATACTTCTTAAAGCAGTATGAGGTTACAACATCACCCACAAAACAACTACAAAGTATACTTCTTAAAGCAGTATGAGCTTACAACATCACCCACAAAACAACTACAAAGTAAACTCTTAATGAACCATTAATGAAGTGATCTTTGGAAATGAAATAATGTTAACCATAACAATTTTTTATTAAAAACATTATGGTATTTTTTCATTCAAATATATATATATATATATATATATATATATATATATATATATATATATATAAACTAACAATATTTTATTTAAAAAATTATAGTATTTTTCATTGAAATTATATATACATTGAAAATTTTGAAAGCAAAAACAAAAAAAAAGTAATCATATTATTATAAATAAAAAAACCTAACAGTGAAACCGAATTCATCCCAAAAAGTCTAAATCATCCTAAAATATTACTTTATTTTAATCCAAATATAAAAATAAAAAATCAACTGAATTATAAACAAATGTGACCCAAGCAAACAGTCTCATGGTGGTGGTCAACTAAAAGGCTGATGAAGGAGCATTAGGCACAATAAAATACTTTGTATCTAAGTAGACATAGGGGGGTCTTATGTTTTTAAGTTCTCATGTAATTATTAGCATTTTGAATAAAATGGAGAGGAATTGTAAATGTTCCCAAATCACTGGAAAACATGAGAGAATTTAATTAGTTAGGAATATGAAGAGACAGTTCAGATTTAGGCTAAAATTAGGACTTGAGAATGTCAAGAATTTTGTTGAGTCATTGAAGGAGTTGAATCGATTCATGATCAATTTGTATAAATGTGAGCCAAAGGCATAAGATCATCAGATCTGGAGTTGCTCAGAAACAGAGTAGTGAGGTAGAAGGCCATCGAATTGAAGATCTGGCCAAACCAAAAGTTTTGTAAGTAATTCATTTGTACATATGAAAGAATTTGTTTCTGGATTCTATGAGATGTGTATTGATTGATTTTGCATATGATGTGGAGAAATTGATTAAATTGTTTGTGTAAAACCTCAGAGGAAGTTAAAGAGGTTTACGTTGTTAATTAGGCATATGTGATAACAAATCTCTGTTTGTTAAACATATTAAAGCCCTATATAAAAGGCCTAACATTGATCATGTTCCTGTGTTGATTGAGATCGATGGAATCGATTGATTTTGTGGGTCATAACACTAGAGAGGGTTGTAGCATTATATACAGAACTAAACGCATTTGAATACATGATCTCTATTTATAAGTTACCTGCGGGTTAATCTTGTATGGAGGGTTCGATAGAAGTTGAACATGTTTTGATCTTTTCTACTATAGAACGCAGGCAATATCACAGTCTTTGATATTGAATGTATTTGAATCGGTGGAGAACTCTGGTCTGTTTGAACCAGTGGAAGACCAAATAGATCAACCCTTGGGTCGATCGGTGGGATAGAATTGTAGCTTTTAAATGAAACCGGGAAGCGCAGAGACGAATGATGAGGGATTGTTAAACTCTGTTCGCATTAAGGAAGCGATGGTTCGTGGATAAGCAATGTGTAACCAAAGAGCAAGGGCATGTTAATTTAATAACACGGAGGAACCATATTGAATGGAATGGTGCGCAACCTTGAAGATAAGTAGTGTAACCGACATTGAACAGTGAAAGCAGTCTCGAAGAGCAAACCGACAGTATCGCGCAATTTAAAAGTGGTAAATTGTTTTTGTGAAAAAAACGCGATATGGGTCTGCGTTTGACACGTAAAGCAGAGGTGGTATTTTAAAACTGCCTATTTCGCTTTTTTTTTAGCGTTAAACTCCGAAGGTTGAAAAACGCGATTCTCATCCGATCTTGAGTCGAGAAAATCAATGGTGGTCGCATCTGGAAGATGCGCGAAGGTTAAATGGTAAGTTAAAAGGATGTGGGACCCAAGCTATACGCATTGGGTTATATTATATAACCAAAGTTGAGCGTTAAATATATGTATTGACACGGGGTCTTAATTAAGGTCGTACCTTTGATATGGAATGAGTTAACGAATGCGTTGACATTTGAAATAAATGGGTTGATATGCTACAGAGCGAGTTGTCGATACTTTGGTTTTAATGAAGGGCGAAGGTTTATATCTGATATAATATATGTTACCGGACCATAGAATTATAATTTGGCTTTGATGTAAAGTCATATAATACATTCAGAGTGATGGTGAAGTCCGAAGACTTTTGGGGCTAATGTCTATTTGAATATTAACCCGAAGATCATGAAATGGGTTATTTATATGGTTCTAACCATTGAAGGAAAATTAAAGCTTCCGCATAGTGTTAGAGATTGCCCAGATTTAAAATTAT
This sequence comes from Pinus albicaulis, assembly GCA_034641835.2. Classification (NCBI taxonomy): domain Eukaryota; kingdom Viridiplantae; phylum Streptophyta; class Pinopsida; order Pinales; family Pinaceae; genus Pinus; species Pinus albicaulis. The sequence goes on along the minus strand of CM076580.1, from coordinate 1,545,908,885 downwards.
TTGGGTAAACTTGAAGTGCATTATTTTTATATAGATAGAGATTGGAGTATGTGGTTTAAGTAAGTTAGCCCGGGCATCAAAGGCTAAAGATAAAAATTGCAATGATCATCTTACACATGCCCCTCAATTATTACTTTTAAGTCAACTAAAATATTTACAAAAAGCCAGAATTACATGCCTACCTAACTACAAATAGTCTCATAATAACTTAGGCTAAAGATAAAAATTGCAATGATCATCTTACACATGCCCCTCAATTATTACTTTTAAGTCAACTAAAATATTTACAAAAAGCCAGAATTACATGCCCATATTACCATGCAATGACCATCTTACAAATATGCACCTCAATTATGACGTTTAAGACAACTGAAATAAATATGCAAGTTATTACCATCTTACAAATATGCACCTCAATTCTTACGACGTTTAAGTCAACTGAAATATTTACAAGTCAGAATTAAATGGATTTCAAGAAGCCAGACTAATATGCAATGATCATCTTACAAATATCCACCTCCATTATCATAATTATCATATTTTAAAAGTTTCAAGTCAACCGAAATATTTACATCAATCCAAAATTAAATGGCTCGGATTTTAATAGACATTAGTATGTTTGCAAGTAAATGCACAGGCAAAAGAAAACTTTTCCAGGCTTATTTTGGCCACAAAATATACAAATAGTATACATTATGAAACAAGGAGGATGCAAGAAACTACTAAACGGTTCCAAAAACTCCATCAGAAAAGAAATAAAATTTGGCAAGAAGTACCAAGCCTCTGTCTTTGATTTAAACTTGTGATTTTGTATTTAAACTTGTGATTTTCCTTGAAGGAAAAGCATTTGGTAACAGCTTCTGAAGTATCAATAAACAATCACTCATATCTGAGACTTTGATATGGTATTCAGTCATGGCACTTTGCTCATGCCCGCTTTGAACTGCTCCAGTAGCCAAGACTCCTACAACCCTGATTTTTCTCTTTGAGTAACTAGTACATCTCAGTGATGTCTCTTTAAGTGCCTAATAAATCTCACGGATGCACAGAGCACTGCAGACAAAAAGCCTTTATGGTTCAAAGAGCCCTTTCCTGCATTCACCACTGGAACTGGCTCCTGCATTTCATTTCCTTCTTCCATCTTTGAAAGTGGACTCCAGCATCATCCTCGAGGAGTTTTTGGGGAAGGCCAGTTTGATGCAAATGAAGATTTGATACCTCCTTGACAATTTCTAAGTGTCCCTTATGAAACAGGAGGAATTTGTAGATCATTTCTTTCAGAATTGGTTAAGCAAAAACAAGGAAAGAATTGTGGGACTCCACAGTACTCAGGCACATTTAGAAACTTGTTAAAATGATTTGCTCCCATGGAAGCCAGCCTGTTGTTAAAACTTCCACACGACTCCTTCACCCAACCACTGATAACAGAGTTCATGTAACTGAAAGTGGACTCTGGCATCATCCTCTAGGAGTTCTTGGGGAAGGCCAGTTTGATGCAAATGATGATCTGATTCCTCCTCGACAATTTCTAAGTGTCCCATATGAAACAGGAGGAATATGTAGATCATTTATTTCGGAATTGGTTAGGGAAAAACACGGGAAAATTTTTGAGACTCCACTGTACTCAGGCACATTTAGAAACTCGTTAAAACGATTTGCTCCCATGGAAGCTAGCCTGTTGTTGAAACTGCCACACGACTCCTTCACCCAACCACTGATAACAGAGTTCATGTAGCTGAAATCCCCAACATCTTCATAATCCATATCAAAATGAAATTGTTCAGGAAAATGTTTCTCTTCTGAAATAGGTTCCGAGGGAATATACTCTCCCTCAGATTTAACGACAGACATTTCTTGATCAATTTCCAACTTGCACATCACTTGACTAACAGCAATCAAGTAAATTGCTTCAAGCTCACTGGTTTCCTCCTCTACTCCATAAAACTCACGACTCATCATTGCACCGATTTCTGCAAAACAAAGACCAGCTTCGGCAACCCTTTTTTAAGGAAAATACTGCACAGCTTCAAAACCCTTCAACAAGCCTCTCCTGCCATGGTCAACTCCCGTCTCAGTATTTATGCATCCAACGAACAACTCTGAAAATCAATCAAACTTGATTTCACAGCCTCTCAAAATTGGTGACAATGGCTCCACAAATACATCCTAAACATGAATTTCCAGGAAGGTATTGAAGGGAGTATCCGAAGCCCCTACTCTCACATCGGAAATGTCAGCTGACTAACCTCCAAAGCATCCTCTACCTGGAAACAGAGAAAACAATCACATTTTGGCTTAAAAATGAAAAATAAAGTCAAACATATTTAAATATGATTTCTTTCTAATCAAATTCGATTCAATAACCCAAATGAGCAAAATGTTGTCATTTCTAATTCCCATAATTGATCTGATCGTAGCTTTTCTAAACATAAAATGTTGTAAATAAACCCTATCTGAAATGGTTTTCAGAACCAGAATTATTCTAAATTTCCAATAACTGGAATGGACCAATATATATAAAATTTAAGCGAATGAAAACCGGATGAGTTGTTCAAATAATTTTAAACAAAAGATCTACATTCTTTCTTCCCCTCCCCTCCCCTCTTGTGCGCAATTTAGAAGAAACAGCAAAGCATTTTCATGGAGATTTACTACCACCGGCTATTGGCAAGCAAAAGTCGGCTCTTTGAATGCGAAAACATAAATACATGCCTATTTGAGGAGCTCCAAAAGAAGATAAACGTGAGTGTAAATGATGAGATAAACTAGCGCAATCTTGTCCAACAGAATGAAAACGCCTCTGTATGCAAATTGATAAAAGCATAAAAGCTTCTGTGCAAGGTATTTAACACTGCTACTAATTGCCAAGTGAAAATGAGACTAATGTTTACCATACTAGAGCCCAGAATTAACATATAGATGCAAAATGATAACAGCATAAAAGCTTCTGCGCAAGTTATTTAACATTGCTAGTAATTTCTTACAAATACTGCAAGCTCAAATAACCATATTTCATATTCTAAAGAGAAAAAAAATGAATAACTACTTTTATAATAAATCTCAGCCTTTTGATATGTGATTATTATTAAAACTATCCCAAAATATCCCATTAATGTTATATCTCTACCATTTCCTAGCATGCCCTGTTACAAAATAGACATGTAAATTTGAAAATGGTATGCATGTAGATATTTTATACAATCCCCTTTAATAATGAAACAGCATTAAATAATCTCTAAAGCGTATGTTAGATTTGCTCATACATAGATCGTTGACTGATGCACAAAATTGGCATTGCCACAGCCAGGAATGCTAGGAATCTCTGGTATTGGGTTTTTCATAAGATGAAGAACCTTTCAAGGTTACTTGAGGCAAAACGGTAAGGGATCGTGAAACTATCCCTAACATTCTTTCTGCTCCACCTTGCGATGATCATGGAAAGCGGTGGATAGAGATGGGCCGTGTGGCTTATCTTCAGCATTGCTCACCATCTGCATATTTTCAACGGAGATTGCCATAAATTAAAATGTAACCCATTTTTGCTTAGGATTGCTACAGCCAAAATATCTAAATATCAACAAATGACCAATTGGTTCTGCCAACCAAAAATGCGCATGGTGATTAGAAGAAATGACAATGGAAAGAATATGAAGGAAAATATGTATATGCATACCTTGGATGCGCTGCCAATGAGAACTGAATCACATAGATGAAATTAGAGTTCGTTCTCTGAACAGAATTCAACGAGGAAGGTCGCCCTGGGAAGGACCTAGTTTGTTTGTTCTGGTACAAATTCATTTCAAATAAAGTCATCACAAGCAATAGATTTCTGTAAATGATGCAACCATCCATCATTTCTACCTGCTGCTTTGTTTTCACATGTTCTGTCCGAAACCATCAGATTCAGAGAACATTTCGTTCCCATCAGATTGTAATTGTTACTTCCGTGACAAATCAATTGGGAACAGCTTTTGTGCTGAGGTGCTGGAGGCTGATTCTGGTGAATCTCTCCCTAGACCATAATATAAAATACGCGAACAATCAATGAAAGCGTGAACAATGCATCTTAAACCTAGATGCAACAGTGAAAAAAGATGAGGATGACAAACAACCCATTAAATTTTCTTTACCTGTACTGAAAACGTGGCCATACAGTTAGAAGAAACCACGATAATGCGATCACCTGAATATAGACAGACATGGCTACTAAATAAGGAAACAACTAAGATGGAAATGCTCAATATTTTCCATCAAAAACAAAGCAATACAGTATACCCTTAGTTGGAGAAGAACAGGTTTCACCCTTGAAGCTTTTGACAGTATCTTCTTCATTCAGACTCTGCAGTGTTGACTCAATGAATTGACGAGAATAATTACATCCTCCATTCCATCGTTATCCAACAATCCATCAACTCTGAAACCATTAACTGCCATTAAAAACCCTATTCCAAGACAATCTGTCATACAAAAATATGAAGATATATACAAGGAAAACGCACACCAAACTCGAACCGATTACTCAGTTGCACAATCTCTCACTAAATGTCATGTAATTGCTAGTTGGATGTTTGCCTGGTTTCTGAACAGCATACGACACTATTTGAGTTTGAGATGAGGTCAGCAATTTCTAGCTAGTTGGCAGACTGGCATAATACATATTTAAAATATTATGCAGACTTTCAATTTCTGTCGCATTGGATTCTTGGAATAGGGCAAGGCTAGTCTGTGTGATAATGTTTTCTAGTAAAGTAAGCTGCGGTGTTTATTGAGTGAAAGAGATCAAATGGTTTCACTCATTAAAGCAGAGCATTTGCGCTTTTCATCGGAAAACAGCCACCTGTCAACGAGATCTCCCAGTCACTCTGTAATTACAAGTCAAAACTACGCATCATGTGTCTCGCCTCTGCGATAAATGTAAATAAATTTTATTTTTAATTAAAAAAATGAAATATCATCAAATCTGTAATTGGCACCAGATAATGCCCTTACCGCCATTATAACTTTTAGGCAAATACGGTAGATGATTCATAAGGTGGACGTAGCACTCCAGAGCTGCATGATTTTAACTTTTAGGCAAATACAGTAGATGATGATTTATAGAGTGCTAGATGATTCATAAGGTGGATGATGATTTATAGAGAGGTAGATGATTCATAAGGAACACTCCAGAGCTACATGATTTTAAGAAATTTTTGAAAAATAGAGGGTATGGTAAGTCAAGCTATAAAAATAGATTTACTCAAGAAAAATTAAATTTTCCGAATAACTAAAGACACAAAGAGGAGCATGCCAGCTAAAGAAAAAGTATAAGAAAATTGGAAAGAAAATAGATCAAAAAGGAGATATGTTTAGCTTTGCAGGGTTTAAACTTTATACCAACAAGCTCATCGTAAAACAATACGAACACTCCTATATGACAAAAGAAACAAGAAGCCCTTGGCCACGCTATGAATATAGAGTAAAAATTACCTTTACAGTCCAGCATTTCCTTATGACACTGTATGGTCCATCATGAATTTCCATCAGCAATTGGCTGTTTCTTTCCAGATTGCTCTTTTTGAGGATTCCTTGATGTGTTGATTCTCTACAACTCTTCTAGTATTTCAACCACATCATTCATATTAGGCCTAAACTTTGTTCTTGTGCAAGGACAATGATAAGCAATCATTGCTGCTTTTCGGACACTTTTTGGACACTCTTCATTGAATATTGAGCCTCCAATCCATAATATGAAACCATTTATTTTTATTCTTCAAGTAACGCTTAACTCATTCCACTAGATTCTGCTCACCAACAAAACAGTTCTAATATAAAGCATGGCAGCCTGATAGCATTTCTAGTAAAACTACTCCATACCTGTACAAGTTACTTTTGGTTGTCAGATGACCTATTAAAAGCTTTAACATTTGGAAATAACGTCACTAATAATTTACATAAACTTTATGTATATTTATGAAAACAGACTATGAAAAGCATCTTCCTGAGACAAATTCAGTAGACTGTATAAATGCAAAAACTAACATAATGCCTAAAAACATGTGACCTGTAGCTACATACCCAGGAGCAGCATAACCATGAGTCCCATGATCCTTGTAGACACGTGTTTTATCACGTGTTGGTCCAACCCTTGGGAAGGCCAAAGTCAGAAAGTTTGGCATTGTCATGTTGCAATGACCTTGTGGAAAAAATGAAACAATTGGATTAGCTTTCCAAAGGCAAGCCACTCCACAAACGGATAACACTTATCCTTCAGAATTAGCTTTTGACTGCTTTAACTGCCTCTGTTCCTTCCAACTTTGATCCTGCTATTACCTACCTATATCTTGCCCTTTAATTGGCAAGTACTCATTTGGCACGGGCATTTATGAGTAGGAAATCAGAAAATCGGACAATTGGAAGTGATACTTCAGTTGCAAAACAACAGTAACGACAGTTAACAAACTGAATCAAAAAGGATATTTATGTCTTGAAATCACGATATATTATTACTTGTTTTTCTTTACTGTGTAGGGAAGCAAACCCTTTTGGCAGCTCCAATGGCTACGTTCATTCTTATGGCCCAAGAAAGGGATTGATAGATACAGTCAGACATACAGCTACAAAGGTACATTCGTCCATCTACATTGATGGGTAGAGTAGGGTGCTAACAGCTACAACAATGGGTGTACAATAGCGAAGTCTCTTTTTTCTCTCGGGAAGATGGCATTAAACTGTCGTGCGTGTGAATTTACAGTGTGTATTGGCCCAAGAAAGGGGTTGATAGCTAGAACTCCCTGAGACACATAAAAAATGATAAAAACATTAGATCCCCACAATGAAAACCCAACAAAAACCATATCATAAAATATTAAATACAGAACATAAGATTTTATGAAAAAATCTAAAAACGCCTAAAATCTCATGAGAAAAATTAAACAAATATTGAAATATGTCATGAAAAATCCTAAACACTAGTGAAAACTCTTATGCAAAACTAGGTAAGCCTCATACAAAGGCCAAAAATAAAACCTTTAATAGCTAAGGAGGTAGGACAATCATTATAATTGAAATAACATTTCATAGTAAAGCATACATGTGTTTTGCAATGAAAGAGAACTCACCATCTACATGTGCTTCTACTACACTAATCCCTCTCTTTCTCACATATTTCAGTAGCTTCATCAGCTTCATCAATAACGATCCAACTGCGATATATCACTCTAGGTCTACAATTGGGCTTTGTGTTCTCGACAGATAAAAAGAGGAAGATTTCGTTGATGCATCACCTCAATTGGGTGAGTTCTAGGTCATTTTGGAATTGGAACCTACAAAAGTAACATCAATTAATGAAAAAAAAAAAAAACTAGAAGAGGGTTACAGTATCCTCGACATCAAGATCTTGAGATATGTCATAGTTGGCAGTGAAAGAACAGTGTTGTAAGGAACATTCAAGAATTCTAAAGATGTTACCTCCAAATCCTCCATCATCTCAAACCCAAAAAAACAGGGCAAGAACAAAAGAAAACGTGCAAAATGGAAGCAAAATTCAACAAGACATTACTAAGAAAAAAAGAGAAAACTAATGGTTGATGAATTGAACCCACCTGTCCCAACAAAAAGACTTCCATGAATTTATGTTGCCCAGACTTGTATTCGTAATCTTGAAAGGTCAACCCTAATCTATTTTGAAGTGTCACTATAAATGAAACGATAATAAGGGTCTATGTGTGGTAAGCTTATGATGAGGGCTTTTGGAGTGTGGAAGCGCCCAGGCCTATTATAGTCACAACATAAAATATTATCTCAAAACAATCTTCCTCTTGATATCAAACATATAAGGTTGCTACAAGACATAGAACTCTACAAAGGAATCCACAGTTTTAGTGCTCTATAGTAGTATTATTGATCTAATCTACATCAAGCATTTGTAGCGTTAGTTTAATCTACCAATAGAAACCAGCATAATAAGTGAGAGCCCTATTATCCTTCGAAAAGTGGGTAACCCATAGGAGAAATTTTTCTCCTCCTTGGAGAGGAAGCCAGCTAACACTTGACATGATGCCATGGAACCTCCACATATATGCTCTAGTGAGATTTCTCTCTCCCAACTGTCATTTCTTCTTGAATCAAGATGCCCATCCATCGGTAGGTACCTTTACCATTTTGTAATCATGTGTTTTTGCCAATTATTTTGAGGCATACTAATATGAATCAATGGGTGATCCAAATGATTGACCAATCTTGACTGTATTCTTGATCCCTCACTTTATCTGGGTGGTTAGTCTTTGATCCCAGTCCAACAAGATCTCCTCTGAGGCCTTAGGACTATAAGAAGGACAATACTAGGGAACCTATAATTGAAGTAGAATGTTTTTGATATTCCATACTTGCCACTTTCCATCACTTCCTGTATTCCATATCCATTCTTATCCATTCTTTGGGCAAGTGATCATCGGCCATGGAGATTAAAACACTCATCCTCATCCTTGTGTTTGGGCTAGAGAACATTTCCCTAGAGGTTGATGCAACTAAAATAATGATGAAAGCAAAGAAAGCCACAATAAAGGAAAAGCTAAAAGTCCAAAAATGGTTGGGACAAAAATTAGCATGTGAGCAAAATCCTAGCATGAGCTCTACCCCATAGGCATCACCTAATTCCTAGAACACTTGATGATCCACACATAAAAAGGAACCTTGTATTGTTCCAACCCTAATGAGCAATAAATCACCCCATCTTAAGGCATTATAAATGTTAAATCTCTCAAATGCAAGCCAGGGCTCCTGAGTCATGCAAACATATCAAAAAATTATGATAAAGAAGTAAAAGGCGCACTAGAGGGGTGAAAAAAGCAAGACAAGGAAAGGGATAACTCATGCCTCCACGATTGTGTGAAAATTCCAAGATCCCAGATCTAAGAATCCCTACTGCTACAATTGAACTACTTCTCCTACTTGTAAATTCAGATTTAACAAGTTATTAACAGATTCCTTCTAGAAATACCAAAGCAGTTACTGAAGCAGCCTTCTCTCATTAAAATACATCTGTGAAAGGGAAATTGAGCAAGAAAGAATAATGCAAACACAAGACACCGTTTTCTTTGGACAAACGTCCCTAGAAAAACCCAATGCGGGAAAAAATCTGGGATGCCTTTCTGGGAATCCCTGCAGAGAATATGACTGACAAAAAGTTCGTGAGAGAAATGTCACACTGACCTGGAAGCCTGACAACCAATAACCCCGAATCTGCAAACTCTCCACTATGTTGTGCAGTCTCTACATCACTCTGCATGGGGACTGCGTGGCTTCTGCGTCATTGGTCTTCTCCTGGATGGATCTGCTCTTCTGGCCTCTTCGAGTCTCACACCCTGGCTATCCGACATTGGATTTGGCTGACCCTCAACTGAATCTCGAATTCCCTTGAGGCTACAATGTTGCCTCTACGTGGGACTATGATGGCTCTGCGTAGTTGCTACGCTGCCTTCGTTGATCTGCTCTCTGCCTTCTCTGTTGTGTATTCTCCGACTCAAGAAAATCTTCAACCGGAATTATTGCCCCTCACTGCAATCAAGAATCACTTAGATTTGATTCTCTTCTAAGCACTGCTCCGTCAGAAATATTCAATCTCTAGATCCTCTCAGTGTGTCTTACAAATAACCCTCAAGCCTTCCTTTATAGTCTTCTCATTGACAAACAAACAACCGAGATTACATCTCAAATCAACGGCTAAGATTAAATTAGACTTGATCTGCTTTCTCTAGAAGTTTCATCCACAGTTTACATTAATATTGATTAATTATTTTAATTTCCTAAGTTAGACTTAGGGTCCTCATTAAAAATAATTAATTTTTCTTATAAAACTATTTCTGGAAGGAATTTCCCAAAACGAATTCTAGGTTATTTATAATGCATGTGTCTAAGCCTCTCCACAAAATTTGGGGCTTAGAGCACATATGATGCTACCAAAAATCTACATTCCCTCTTAGCGAGGACTGTGCTCTAACAGATATGCCCTGTTGCACACTGCTCAGACTCTGAAGCATCTCCTTCTGCGCTAATGATGTCTGACATGCTGCCCATCTATCACTGCACTGCTACTAACCCTGCCACGATCAACACTGCATCTATACTGCAACTCCCTCTCAAATGTTGCATCTGCTACTAGCACTGCCACTGCTAACACTGCACTGCAACTGAGCTGCCCAGAGAAGCAATTGAATAACGTCCAAAAATATAAACAAGTGTTCAGGATGCATCTTGATGTTGAAAACATTGACGGTTTATAGCTACTGCATTGTCCCTCTGATGCATTGTGATGATGTTGCTCTACACTATGTTGCGCTATGCAACTCTGTTCTGCACTGCTCAGAATTTGGTGTTGCTATCCACTGCAACTGTCGTCTCTGCACTCCTCTGCACTGACTAAAAAAACTCCTCTAGCCCGCTACTTCAAAATATGGGCACCTGTAGCAAGGTTGTGATCCAAGAGGTGGACTCCTCCAAGATCGTGCCCAACTATAGTTTTGTTGAACTACAACTAATTGTCGCCCCAACTCCATCATGGAGATGTGTGAGAACTCATGGTGTACTCATCCTCATCGATCTTCATGGTTGCAACCTTTGGATCATGCTTCTTTTTCTTGTCCTCGTGCTTCAAAGGACATTGGGACGTCTTTCTTACGTCTTCATTGCTCCTGCTGCCCTTTGGATGCAAGGGTGCCGTCTTCCCCCTGCTACACCTTCGATCCATTGCCACTGCTGCCATCAAGTTTGCATTTGACCAAGTCTCTCCTTAGCTCTTCTTGTTGAAGAGCAGCCCACATCTCCACCCAGCCTAGCAAGGTTGCTCTGCCCAGGGTTCTTTGGACAAATACTTGCTAATCATCAGTGATTGCATTCAATGCCAGTCTCACCATCGTTGTAGGAGAAGGGGTAGACCCTACTGCTGCAAGTTGGTCATGAATCTCCTGAAGTCCCGACAAGAACGAATCAATGTGTTCCCCTTTCCGCGTCTACTCCATCCTCAGTTGCTGCTCAAGGTACATCTTTTGCTACTCGGAAGATCCCTCATACAACATGACCAAGGCTTCCCACATCTGCATGGTAGTATCTTTGCCAACTATATGGGACACAATGTGATCCTTGACTCCATCAAGGATTAGCCTTTTTGCCTTCGCCATAATAGCCTTGCATTGCTTCAACGAATCTGGATCTGCAAGGACAACTACCGCGTTCTCCACGAAGAGCTTGCGATCGTATTCATCTAGAAGACAAGTAATCCTTGCCTTCCAGATCACGTAGTTGAAGGCTCCCTCCAACTGGTCCTGATCTCTAAAGCCCGTGAGTTGCCATGGCCGTCAAATCTATCGAATCTTCTCCTCTTCTTCCCCCTCTGCACAGCACTAGACTGGCTTACGCACTCCTTGTGTAGCTCGTAGATCTGTTGCCCGGATTTGTTGCTCAGATCTTGAAGAACTGAAATTCCCCGGTTATGAATCTCCAGAGAGAGAAAATTCCCTCACTGTGCTGCTTCTTCTTACACTTTCTGCCCAGCAAAATCAAGATCTGCCTACAGAAACTGCATTCCACCAGCTCTGCGTTGAGGCTCTGCGTTGCTCCCTCTGGTTGGACAAAATTTTGATATGGAGATCTTACCTCTCTGTCGACTTGCTCAGAGAGAGATCTACCTAGAAACTTCAGCCCTCCAGGCCTGGACTGCACAATCCCTCTGTGGATTCGAACTGCTACATACTACAGCTTGTCGGCCTTCATCACGCGTTGGATCTGCTCTTCCTGTTTCACAATGCAAGCTCTGATACCATGTGAAAATTCCAAGATCCCAGATCCCGACTGCTACAACTAAACTACTTCTACTTGTAAATATAGATTTAACAAGTTATTAACAAATTACTTCTAGAAAAACTAAAGCAACCTTCACTCATTAAAATACATTTGTGAAAAGGAAACCTAGCAAGAAGAATAATGCAAACATAGGACACCGTTATTTTTGGACAAACGTCCCCGGAAAAACCCAATGCAGGAAAACCGGTGCAGCAGATATGAGGGTTTATATATTATGTAGTAAATTCCTGAATACAAATCTAGAATGCCTTTCTGGCAATCCCTGCAAACAATATGATGAAAAAAATGTTCGTCAGAGAAATCTCACACTGAACTAGAAGCCCAACTAACCAACAACCCCGGATCTGCAAGCCCTCCACTGCGTTGTGCAGTCACTGCACAGCGTCTGCGTCACTCTGCATGGGGACTGCGTCATTGGTCTTTTGCTGACTGGATCTACCCTTCTGGCCTGTTCCGATCTCACACCCCGACTATAAGGCACTGGATCCGGCTGACGCTCAATTGAATCTTGAATTCCCTTGAGGTTGCAGCACTACCTCTGCGTAGGACTGGGCTGCCTCTACATAACTACTATGTTGCCTTTGCTGATTTGCTCTCTGCCTTCTCTACTTTGTATTCTCTAGATCAAAAAAATCTCCAACCAGAATAACTGCCCCTCACTGTGATCAAGAATCACTTAGATCTGATTTTCTTCCAAGCATTGCTCCATCAGAAAGATTCAATCTCTAGATCCTCTCAGTGTGTCTTACAAATGACCCTCAAGCCTTCCTTTATAGTCTTCTCGTTAACAAATCAATGGTCGAGATTAGATCTCCAATCAACGGCTAAGATTAAATTAGCCTTATCTGTCTTTTCTAGAAGTTTCATCCACAGTTTACATTAATACTGATTAATTATTTTAATTTCCTAAGTTAGACTTAGGGTCCTCATTAAAAATAATTAATTTTCTGGAAGGAATTTCCCAAAACGATTTCTGGATTATTTGTAATGCATGTGTCTAAGCCTCTCCACAAAATTTGGGTCTTAGAGCACAACTGATGCTACCAAAAATCAACAGATTGCTACCCCCTTGCATCTATATACTCGGGATGTTGGACCACCATTAGTTGGTCACTTGCTATGACCATTGGCCCTAAAGTCTCTCCCACTCCATTACCACCATTTGCACATGCACCAATATTGATGAGTTGACTTGGAACATGTCACTTCCCCTTGGGGATTGAAAACACCTAATAGGATTATCCATCTAGCCATCCCAAACATAAGAGAGGAAACACCTATATGGGACTTGGTCTAAGTCTAGTTAGATATTTGATGGTGATCTTTGTGTGAAGTATTGGTTGTGCCCCTAACTTTAAGTATGGGCCACTATGATGCATCTATTGTTTTAGTTACCTAATGATTAATTGATTTACACTTGACCTTGACGGGGTTTTGTAAGGTGGTCCACATGACAATAGCAAAGCGTTATTGATATGTGATTGCTCACCTCTTCAACCCAGTAGTAGAAGTTGTATTATCCAATGCAAAGAGAGATTTAAACTTTGTCGGGGCAACATTGCCTACCTAGGAAAGATTGTTAGGCGATTTGAGCACTACATGTGATGCTTGACCCTCGTAGGAACCCCCAGAAGTTGAAACATTGAGCCCTTTATGCTTAGTTTTAGACATATTGATTATCTACGTAGTGGACCCAGGATGGCTTGGGCTGGCCATCACACTATTTGATGGCTATCACTTGATTCAGCTAGATGATGATGGTCATCATAGAGATGACAAGGGAAGGCTTGTATATCACCTTGGATCCCAAATGCTTTGTGATATTTGGATGTCATGTCTCTCCTTTTCCTCTTATGAGGTTGACATAGGGCACTTTCGAGCATGACATGTTGACAAGGAGAATTTTAATGGCTTGCACATGATCCGTGAGGCACTTCATGGAGTATGGAGCACTCCTTATCCCTTACCTCACTCTTGAGGGCTTATTGAGCTCATTTGGAGGGTGATGTCACAATATTAGAGCATTTATTCCGACACTTGTGGGCTTTTATAGCACATTTTTCTTGTTTTTAAGCTATGAGATTGGCTTGTAACCTCTTTCTTGTAGGACAGTGAAAAGTGACCTTGTCATTAGTAAAGTATATCACCTTGGATCCCAAATGCTTTGGGATATTTGGATGTCATGTCGCTCTTTTTCCTCTTATGAGGTTGGCATAGGGCACTTTCAGGCATGACATATTGGCAAGGAGAATTTTAAGGGCTTGCACATGATCCGTGAGGCACTTCATGGAGTATGGAGCACTCCTTATCCCTTACCTCACTCTTGAGGACTTATTGAGCTCATTTGGAGGGTGATGTCACAGTATTAGAGCATTTATTTCGACACTTGTGGGCTTTTATAGCACGTTTTGCTTTTTTTTAAGCTATGAGGTTGGCTTGTAACCTTTTTCTTGTAGAACACTCAAAAGTGACCTTGTCATTAGTAATTTTAGTGAGTGGAGGAAGGCTCATATAAATAAATCCTTCCCTTCACTTCTATTTTCATCACCACATATGTAAATTCAACCTCTCTAAAAAGAGCGCGACTAGTTTTATTGAGTGGAAGAAAGCTCATATAAATAAAGCCTTCACCTCTCTTCTATTTTCATTATCAAATATGTAAATTCGACCTCTTTAAAAAGAGTGCAACTTGCTTTCTTATTCGCTAGCTGGGCATTTTATGCATATCACTTGTTCTTGGATGTGATTTTTGCTTGGAGACACTAATGTTTTCTTATTTGCTACCTAGGTGTGATTTTCCCTTGGAGACACTATTATAGGATTGAAAGAAGAGCTATTGTGGAATATCTTGTAAGTTTATTATTTATTATTGATATTTTGCATACTTTATATGCTTTAAATAGGGTTTCTATTCCTCCATGTCTAAATGCTTATCATTGGTGAAACTTTGCTTCATTATTGCATGTAGACCTCAAGGTTTCTATTTTCTCCCTTCACAAGAATAGTAGATAGGGTTTTACAGGTGCACGCCTTAGAGCATCACCCTTACTACATCAAGATCCTTCCTAGGAATTTAACTTCATTATGATTGCATTTGCCTTGAAAGTTAATGATCTAGTCTATAAGTATGTTAATGAACCTTAAAACTAGATTAAATTTCCCTATACTCTCTCTCTCCTAAATGGCTAGGGTAGTTGCTAGGGTTTTAAAATTATATTTGTGCATAAGGTGTTATTTTATTGCATAGGGGTGGCTTTATATTATAGTATAATTTACATAAGCCATATAAAAGCAAATCTAGCATCATAAGTTGTCTTGCACAACTTATGAAGGAATGACATCAATTATATTTATTGTTGTTTGCACATATCTAAGACCCCAAAAACACTTACATTAGCCTTAGTCTTTACGGAAACCTTTTTTTCCTTTCTTGTTGAATATCATTTTAAGGTCTTTTCTAAATTTGCCATATGCCATTGCATGCTCTAATATTGAACATCATTCTAACCCTAACTTATGGCAACCTTATCACTGGTCTAACCTTGGAGAGATTAATCCTGAACTTTGAATGTTTTGGTCATATTAGGCCCTGTCAAGGCCTCTACCTATCTCGGGAACTCCAAAAAAAAATCATCTTAAGCCATAGTATTAATATACCTTGTAAGTGGCATAGCGAAGCCTCCCTTTGTCGTTGAAATCCCACTAAACAATGGAGTAATGTTGTTGAGGTAATTGTTGCAACCTAGGAAAGTATTGCCATAGGGTTTTGGCCCTTTCCCGAAGAGTCCATTCGCTTGACCTCCTAGATTTTACAACAAGAAACTTAGGCAGTACTTCTTCACACAAACAAGAAGATCAACCTATTTGAGGAGATTAAAGGTGTCTAAAAGGAAAACAATCAGCATACCATACCCACATAATTGAAAAATAGCAATTGGTTTGAGTAATATGGGTTCATGGTACATAGTTTATGCACATTGTTTATGCAATTGTGGTTGCCTATTTTTTTGCATTTATCGTTGACACGTTGTATTTAGTCCATCATTTACTGAATATTATTCACCAGAAAAAAATTATTTGCCCATAATTCCATGCATTCAATTGAAGATTGTCCACTTGAATGGGTGAAAGACTCACATATCCATGCATACTAAGGAGGCTTAACTTGCACATCTTCTCATGCTGTTGAGTTGTCCACATATCTTGTTTATCTTGATTGAATAAATTTTCTAGAAGGGCACATTTTAAGGTGGGGTTGTTACTACTATTTGGGATATTTGACATGGTTTAGGAGGCCATGCTCACAAATGCAAACAAATAAGAGCAATGGTAGTGGAAAAACAAAAACAAAATAAAGAAACTCACCCTCTATCCCAGAATATAACTTACCCTTTATGGCATGGTTGCTACCTTCGTTATAATGTCCCACATCTCTCTCACACAAAGATATTCAATGGCTTCATTAGTGCTTCTCCAACTTCCTTAACCTGCATTGCATTTAAATTTGACACAAAGATATTCAATGGCTTCATCAGTCCTTCTCCACCTTCTTTAACCTATATTGCATTTAAATTTAAACAAATGATATAATTATGAAGCAACAAATGAGTTAAATTAAAATAAGCATGGAACCATATAATTATGTACTAGCAAACAAGTAAATTCCTCAATACATACCTCCATCGTCTTTTCTCACTACACTGTTGGAAGTAGACCCGCACAATAAAGGTTGTAAAGACTTTTTTAATTTCCCCACCCACTTGACCCCAAAAAAAAACAAACGAAAGTAAAAAAATAGATAAAAGAGCACATAGGAACAATAAAATATCGAGTCACAAATTAGCATGGCCATGCTAAAAAAAAAACATAAAAGTTAAACAAACAAACAAAAACACAAAATAACAAAAGATGCAATCGACAATAGCAAAAACACAACAAAAATAACCAAAAAAAGGAAACAATAGATTGGGACATTGTTTTGCAATCCTAGCATGCATCGATGACCAACCAAGAACAACCTGCACACCAAAAGAATATTATGAATAATACATTAAACATAAAATATTCTAAGAAACATGGAACAAACATCAAAATATCCTATGAGAAATCTTACTTAGAGACCAACAATATTACAAGAAATCTTATGCACTAGAAAGTACAAGTTATTCAAACACTAGAAGTGAAAATGATTACTTAACAAATCATATATGTATTTTTCACCCAAAAAAAACTCACTTCTACCTTTGTATTCTTTGCACTCTACTATAATCTCTATCTCATAAAGATATTTTGGTAATTTCATTAGTGCTCCTCCACATTCCAATATCTATATTGTGTTGCACTGAACAAAGCGTTATGAACAAAAATTAAATACACATAAAATGTTGTGAGATATTACGAATAAGCATTAGAAAGTACATCTTATGCAAACATTAAAAGTGAAAATGATTACTTAACAAATCATACATGTATTTTTCACCAAAAAAAGAACTCACTTCTACATTTGTATTCTTTGCACTCTATTGCAATCTCTACCTCACAAGTACAATTGAGTGGTTTAGCTAGTGATTTCTCCATATTATATTTCCTGCATTACATTCTGGTCAATAATCAAATAAATGGAAAATAATGTAAGATGCCTTGAATTTAAATACACACATTTAACCATACATATCACCTCAACGTTTGTCTCAACCCACTACACCTATGGACTTATGCGTTGTTAGAACCTACCCTAATTTCTCACTCAATGTACCAAATAGAAATCAAAATAGACATGAGAATATCATAAATGAAAACAAAATGTCTTCTGAGCAATATTATGCAAAAGTACATCTTATGCAATTACCAAAAATCATAATTCCTCAACAAGAAAGAGAAAGGAACACCATTGTACTGAAGTCATAAGATATCACTAAACTCACTTTTTGGCTCTACATTCTCTTACACGTCTGCAACTCTCACACATAAATATTTTTGCAGTTTCATCAATGCTCCACCTTTTTTTACCTACATTTGAATAGCATTCATTATATAAATCAATCACAAATAATATAATATGCATTCAATTATAAGGAGCGAGAAAAATATAGTATTTGCAACAACAAATATTACATAACATACAATACATGAATTTTGCACTGAAAGAAAACTAACCTCCACCTTTGCCTCTGCACAGTACTACAATGCCTCTCTCAAGAAAAGATTTCAATAGTTCCATCAATGTACCAAACAGAATTCAAAATAGACACGTAAATATATTATAAGAATATTATAAATGAAAACAAAAAGTATTCTAAAAAATATTATGCAAAAATACAGAGAAATCATAGTTCCTCAACAAGAAAGGAGAACCATTGTATTGCAATGAGAAGATATACCTGAAATCGCTTTCTGGATCTACAATATCTTACACACCTGCAACTTTCTCAAACAAATATTTGAGTAGTTTTATCCATTCTCCTCCACCTTCCTTTACCTAAAATTGCATAGTATTCACTATATAAATAAATCTCAAATAATATAGTATGCATTCAATTATACCTGTATTCACTAAATATCTCAAATAATATAGTATGCATTCAATTATACCTTTGCTATGGTGTCTCACATCATAGAAAGGTATTTAGTAGTTTCACCATTCTTGATATATATTACATCTAAATTTCAACAAATGCACGTCATATAATAATGAATCAACAAACTCGTTCGTCTTTTCCCACTACACTTGCGAGCTCCTACACATCTAGGAGTCTCTCACACAAAAACATTTTTTTTCTTTTATCAATTCTCCTCACCTTCCTTTACCTCCATTTTCATAGCAAACATTATATAAATAAATCCCAAATAATATAATACACATTCATATATACCTTTGATATGTTGCCACAAATCACACAAATATATTAGGTAGTTTCACGAGTGGTCCTTCAGGGTTCTAGATCTGTATTGTACAAAATGTCAACAAACAAGCATAATATAAAGATGAAGCAACAAATCAGTTCAATTAAAATGGGCATGAGACCATATAATTTAATAACAAACAAGTAAGTTTCCCCATGCATACCTCTTTCGCCTTTACCCAGAAACAAGTGAATTCAACCATACATACCTCATTCGAGGTTGCCCACTACACTTGTAGACTTTGCATCAACCCTAAACCCAAAATAAATCCCAAATAATATAATATGCATTCAGTTATACCTTTGCCTCACATCACAAATATATTCAGTAGTTTCCTTAATGGTCCTTCACCT
Source organism: Pinus albicaulis (assembly GCA_034641835.2). Taxonomy (NCBI): domain Eukaryota; kingdom Viridiplantae; phylum Streptophyta; class Pinopsida; order Pinales; family Pinaceae; genus Pinus; species Pinus albicaulis. The sequence goes on along the minus strand of CM076580.1, from coordinate 1,545,889,791 downwards.
TTCTTGATTAATATTCACCTAAATTTCAATAACCATACATGAAATAATGATGAAACAACAAACGAATTCAAATAAAATGTGCATGAAACCTTGTAATTTACTAACAAACATGTAAGTTCCACCATACATACCTCTTTCATCTTTCTCTACTTCTCCATACATACCTCATTCTCCTTTGCCCACTACACTTGTAGACTTTGCATTATCCCTAATCCCACACTATGGGTTGTTAAGGTCTTCCATAATTTCCTTAGGAAAAATTTGTAACAAAAGAAAATAAGCTCAAAGGACACAAAAATAACAAAAAACCAAACCATAAGTTAGCATGGCCATGCTCACAAATACAATAATATAAGAGTCACAACATGAAAAAATCAAAATAAAAAAACAATAGAAAAATACAATGACAATACAAAGATACAACAACCACAGCATTTAAAAAACAAAACAAAACACCAATAGAAATGAAAATGACCAACAATACAAAAATGCAATGAAAAAAAAAAAACATAAAAACTCAAATAACATATAGACTTTCCACTAAAACTGCAAAAAGTGTCATTGGTCAACCAAGTGGACCCTACACATGAAATCTAGACTTTCCACTGCAACTGCAAAAAGAGTCATTGGTCAACCAAGTGGACCCTGCACATGAAAGAGCAAAAAGCATTAAATAGATACAAGAAAATATTCTAAAAAAAATTAGAAACACATTAAATATTATAAGAAAGATGAAATAGATATCAAAATATCTTATGAGAATCTCAAATGAAAACTGAAAATCTTATGAGCAGTTTCATTAATGCTCCTCCACCTTCCTTTACCTACATTTGCATAGGATTCATTGTTTAACCAAATCCAAAATAATATTATATGCATTCAAGTATACCTTTTCTAGGGTGCCTCACATCACAAAAAGATATTCAGTAGTTTCACCAATCGTCCTTCACCTTTCTTGATATGTATTGCATCTAAATTTCAGAAAACATACATAGTATGACAATGAATCAACAAATGAGTTAAATTAAAATGGGCATCAAAACAATATAATTCAATAATAAACAATTTTGTTCCCTAATACATACATCTTTCGCCTTTGTCCATAAAGAAGTAAACTTCCCCATACATAACCCATTCGCATTTTCCCACTACACTTGTGAACTCCTACACATCTGCGATTCTCCCAGACAAAAATATTTTTGTTCTTTTATCAATGCTCCTCCACCTTCCTTTAACTCCATTTGCATAGCAATTATTATGTAATTAAATCCCAAATAATATAAGATGCATTCATATATACCTTTCATATGTTGCCACAACCCACACACATATAGTAGGTAGTTTCACCAGTGATCCTTCAGTGTTCTAAATTTGTATTGTACAAAATGTCAACAAACAAACATGATATAAAGATGAAACAACAAATGAGTTCAATAAAGATGCGCATGAAACCATATAATTTAATAACAAATAAGTAAGCTTCCCCATGCATACCTCTTTCGCCTTTACCCAAAAACAAGTAAATTCTACCATACATACCTCATTCGTGCTTGCCCACTACACTTGTAGACTCTGCATCAAACCTTAAACCCACAAAATAAATCCAAAATAATATAATATGCATTCAATTATACCTTTGTTATGGTGCCTCACATCACAAATGTATTCAGTAGTTTCCCTAACTGTCCTTCACTTTCTTGATTTATATTGACCTAAATTTCGAACCCCATACATGACATCGAGATGAAACAACTAATGAGTTCAATTAAAATGTGCATGAAACCATATAATTTACTAACAAACAAGTTCGTTCCACCATACATACCTCTTTTGTCTTTCTCCATAAACTAGTATATTCATTCCTCCATACATACCTCATCCGCATATGCCCACTACACTTGTAGACTTTGCATCATCCCTAAACCCACACTATGGGTTGTTAAGGTCTTCCATAATTTCCCCAACTATTGAATACAGGAAAAAATTGTAACAAAAAAAAAAGCTCAAAGGACACAAAATAAGAAAAAATCAAACCATAAGTTAGCATGGCCATGCTCACAAATACAATGATATAAGAGTCACAACATTAAAATAAAACAACAATAGAAAAATACAACGCAAATACAAAGATACAATAGCTACAACATTTAAAAAAACAAAACAAAATAATAATTGAAACGAAAATGACCAACAATAGAAAAATGCAACAAAAATAACAAAAGCAAAACATAAAAACTCAAATTAAAAATAGGCTTTCCACTACAACTGCAAAAAGAGTTAATGGTCAACTAAGTAGATCCTGCACATGAAAAAATAAAAAGTATTAAATAGATACTAGAAAATATTCTAAAAAATAATAGAAGCACATTAAATATTATGAGAAATATGAAAGAGATATCAAAATATCTTATGAGCATCTCAAATAAAGATTGAAAATGTTATGAGTAGTTTCAATAATGCTCCTTCACCTTACTTTACCTACATTTGCATAGTATTCATTGTTTAAATAAATCCCAAATAATATAATGTGCATTCAAGTATACCTTTTCTATGGTGCTTCACATCACAAAAAGATAATCAATAGTTTCACCAATCATCCTTCACCTTTCTTGATATGTATTATATCTAATTTTCAAAAAGCATACATAGTATGACAATGAATCAACAAATGAGTTAAATTAAAATGGGCATCAAAAAATTATAATTTAATAACAAACAAGTTCCCTAATACATACCTCTTTCGCCTTTGTCCATAAGAAGAAATTTCCCCATACATAACTCATTCGTCTTTTCCCACTACACTTGCGAGCTCGTACACATCTGCGAGTCTCTCACACGAGAATATTTTTGTTCTTTTATCAATGCTCCTCCACCTTCCTTTACCTCCATTTGCATAGCAATCATTATATAAATAAATCCCAAATAATATAATATGCATTCATATATACCTTTGATACGTTGCCACAAATCACATAAATATATTAGGTAGTTTCACCAGTGGTCCTTAAACGTTATAGATCTGTATTGTACAAAATGTCAACAAACATTTTCACAAATCACAAAAATATATTAGGTAGTTTCACCATTGGTCCTTCATCTTTCTAGATTACAAACAAGCCCAATATAAAGATGAAGCAACAAATGAGTTCAATTAAAATGGGCATGAAACCATAAAATTTAGTAACAAACACATAAGTTTCCCAAAGAATACCTCTTTCGCCTTTACCCATAAACAAGCAAGTTCAACAATACATACCTCATTTGTGGTTGCCCACTACACTTGGAGACTCCGCATCAAACCTAAACTCAAAAAATAAATCCCAAACAATATAATATGACTTATACCTTCGTAATGGCGCCTCACATACCACAAATACATTCAGCAGTTTCCCTAATGGTCCTTCACCTTTCTTGATTTATATTGACCTAAATTTCAACAACCAAACATGACATAATGATGAAACATCAAATGAGTTCAATTAAAATGTGCATGAAACCATATAATTTACTAACAAACAAGTAAGTTCCACCATACATGCCTCTTTCGTCTTTCTCCGTAAACTAGTATATTCCTCCATACATACCTCATTCGCCTTTGCCAACTACACTTGTAGACTTTGCATCATCCCTTAACCCGCCCTATGGGTTCTTACTGTCTTCCATAATTTCCCCAACCATTGAATACAGGAAAAAAGTGTAACAAAACAAAGTAAGCTCAAAGGACACACAAAAATAACAAAAAACCAAACCATAAGTTAGCATGGCCATGCTCACAAATACAATGACATAAGAGTCACAAGATTAAAAAAACAAAATAAAAGAACAACAGAAAAATACAACAAAAATAAAAAGATGCAACAGCCACAACATTTAAAAACAAAACAAAATAACAATTGAAATGAAAATGACCAACAATAGAAAAATGAAATGAAAATAACAAAAGCAAAACATAAAAACTCAAATAAAACAGAGTTTCCACTACAACTGCAAATAAGCGTCTTTAGTCAACCAAGTGGACCCTGCACATAAAAAAATAAAAAAGTATTAGATAGATCATAGAAAATATTCTAATAAAAATTAGAAACACATTAAATATTATGAGAAATATGAAACAGATCTCAAAATATCTTATGAGAATCTCAAATGGAGACTGAAAATCTTATAAGGAGTTTCCATAATGCTCCTTCACCTTCCTTAACCTACATTTTCATAGTATTCATTGTTTAAATAAATCCCAAATAATATAATGTGCATTCATGTATACCTTTTCTATGGTGCTTCACATCACAAAAAGATAATCAATAGTTTCACCAATCGTCTTGCACCTTTCTTGATATGTACTATATCTAAATTTCAAAAACATACATAGTATGACAATGAATCAAAAAATGAGTTGAATTAAAATGGGCATCAAAAAATTATAATTTAATAACAAGAAAGTTCCCTAATACGTACCCTTTTCGCCTTTGTCCATAACAAAGTATATTTCCTCATACATAACTCATTCGTCTTTTCCCACTAAACTTGCGAGCTCTTACACATCTGCGACTATCTCACACAAAAATATTTGTGCTCTTTTATCAAAGCTCCTCCACCTTCCTTTACCTCCATTTGCATAGCAATCATTATATAAATAAAACCCAAATAATATAATATGCATTCATATATACCTTTGATATGTTGCCACAAATCACAAAAATATATTAGGTAGTTTCACCACTGGTCCATCTTTCTAGATCTATATTGTAAAAAATGTCAACAAACAAGCTTCATATAAAGATGAAGCAACAAATGAGTTCAATTAAAATGGTCATGAAACTATGCAATTTAGTAACAAACAAGTTTTCCCATGCATACCTCTTTCGCCTTTACCCATAAACAAGCAAGTTCAACCATACATACCTCATTCGTCGTTGTCCACTACACTTGGAGACTCCGCATCAAACCTAAACCCACAAAATAAATTCCAAATAATATAATATGCATTTAATTATTCCCTTGTAATGGCGCCTCACATCACAAATATATTCAGAAGTTTCCCTGATGGTCCTTCACCTTTCTTGATTTATATTGACCTAAATTTCAACAACCATACATGACATAATGATGAAACAACAAATGAGTTCAATTAAAATGTTCATGAAACCATATAATTTACTAACAAACAAGTAAGTTCTACCATACATACCTCTTTCGTCTTTCTCCATAAACTAGTATATTCCTCCGTACATACCTCATTCGCCTTTGCCAACTACACTTGTAGACTTTGCATCATCCCTAAAACCACCCTATGGGTTGTTATGGTCTTCCATAATTTCCCCAACCATTGAATACAAAAAAAAAGTGTAACATAACAAAGTAAGCTCAATGGACACAAAAAAATAACAAAAAAACCAAACCATAAGTTAGCATGGTCATGCTCACAAATACAATGACATAAGAGTCACAAGATTAAAAATAAAAAATAAAAGAACCACAGAAAAATCCAACGTAAATACAAAGATACAACAACCATAACATCTCAAAACAAAACAAAATAACAATCGAAACGAAAACGACCAACAATAGAAAAATGAAATAAAAATAACAAAAACAAAACATAAGAACTCAAATAAAACATAGACTTTCCACTGCAACTGCAATAAGCGTCTTTAGTCAACCAAGTGCACCCTGCACATGAAAAATTTAAAAAGTATTAAATAGATGCTAGAAAATATTCTAAAAAATATTAGAAACACATTAGATATAATGCGAAGTATGAAACAGATATCAAAATATCTTATGAGAATCTCAAATGAAGACTGAAAATCTTATGAGTAGTTTCAATAATGCTCCTCCACCTTCCTTTACCTACATTTGCATAGTATTCATTGTTTAAATCAATCATAAATAAGATAATGTACATTCAAGTATACATTTTCTGTGGTGCTTCACATCACAAAAAGATAATCAGTAGTTTCACCAATCGTCCTTCACCATTCTTGATATGTATTATATCGAAATTTCAAAAAACATACATAGTATCACAATGAATCAACAAATGGGTTAAATTAAAATGGGCAACAAAAAATTATAATTTAATAACAAACAAGTTCCCTAATACATACCTCTTTCGCCTTTTCCCATAAAGAAGTAAATTTCCCCGTACATAATTCATTCGTCTTTTCCCACTACACTTGCGAGCTTGTACACATCTGTGAGGCTCTCACACAACAATATTTTTGTTCTTTTATCAATGCTCCTCCACTTTACCTCCATTTGCATAGCAATCATTATATAAATAAATCCCAAATAATATAATATGCATTCAAATATACCTTTGATATGTTGCCACAAATCACAAAAATATATTAAGTAGTTTCACCACTGGTCCTTCATCTTTCTAGATCTATATTGTACAAAATTTCAACAAACAAGCATGATATAAAGATGAAGCAACAAATGAGTTCAATTAAAATGGGCATGAAACCATACAATTTAGTAACAAACAATTAAGTTTCCTCATGCCTACCTCTTTCGCCTTTACCCATAAACAAGCAAGTCCAACCATACATACCTCATTTGTGGTTGCCCACTAGACCTGGAGACTCGGCATCAATCCTAAACCGACAAAATAAATCCCAAATAATATAATATGCATCTAGTTATACCTTTGTAATGGCGCCTCACATCACAAATATATTCGGTAGTTTCCCTAAAGGTCCTTCACCTTTCTTGATTTATATTGACCTAAATTTCAACAACCAAACATGACATAATCATTAAACAACAAATGAGTTCAATCAAAATGTGCATAAAATCATATAATTTACTAACAAACAAGTTCGTTCCACCATACGTACCTCTTTCGTCTTTCTCCATAAACTAGTATATTCCTCCATACATACCTCATCCACATTTGCCTACTACACTTGTAGACTTTGCATCATCCCTAAACCCACACTATCGGTTGTTACGGTCTTCCATAATTTCCCCAACCATTGAATACAGGAAAAAAGTGTAACAAAACAAAGTAAGCTCAAAGGACGCACAAAAATAACAAAAAACCAAACCATAATTTAGCATGGCCATGCTCACAAATACAATGACATAAGAGTCACAAGATTAAAAAATAAAAATAAAACAACAACAGAAAAATACAACGAAAATACAAAGATACAATAGCCACAACATGTAAAAACAAAACAAAATAACAATTGAAACAAAAATGATCAACAATAGAAAAATGAAATGAAAATAACAAAAGAAAAACATAAAAACTCAAATAAAACATAGACTTTCCACTGCAACTGCAATAAGCGTCATTAGTCAACCAATTGGACCCTGCACATGAAAAAATAAAAAGTATTAAATAGATGCTAGAAAATATTCTAAAAAATATTAGAAACACATTAAATATTATGAGAAATATGAAAGAGATATCAAAATATCTTATGAGAATCTCAAATGAATATTGAAAATCTTATTAGTAGTTTCAATAATGCTCCACCACATTCCCTTACCTACATTTGCATAGTATTCATTGTTTAAATAAATCCCAAATACTATAATGTGCATTCAAGTATACCTTTTCTATGGTGCTTCACATCACAAAAAGATAATCAATAATTTCACCAATCGTCCTTCACCTTTCTTGATATGTATTACATCGAAATTTCAAAAAGCATACATAGTATGACAATAAATCAACAAATGAGTTAAATTAAAATGGGCAACAAAAAATTATAATTTAATAACAACAAGTTCCTTAATACAATGGGCAACAAAAAATTATAATTTAATAACAACAAGTTCCCTAATACATACCTCTTTCGCCTTTGTCCATAAAGAAGTAAATTTCCCCATATATAACTCATTCGTCTTTTCCCACTACATTTGCGAGCTCGTACACATCTGCGAGTCTCTCACACAAAAATAACATTGTTCTTTTATCAATGCTCCTCCACCTTCCTTTACATCCATTTGCATAGCAATCATTATATATACAAATCCCAAATAATATAATATGCATCCATATATACTTTTGATATGTTGCCACAAATCACAAAAATATATTAGGTAGTTTCATCACTGGTCCTTCATCTTTCTAGATCTCTATTGTATCAAATGTCAACAAACAAGCATCATATAAAGATGAAGCAACAAATGAGTTCATTTAAAATGGGCATGAAGCCATACAATTTAGTAACAAACAAGTTTCCCCATGCATACCTCCTTCGCCTTTACCCATAAACAAGCAAATTCAACAATACATACCTCATTCGTCGTTGCCCACTACACTTGGAGACTCTGCATCAAACCTAAACCCACAAAATAAATCCCAAGTAATATAATTTGCATTCACTTATACCTTTGTAATGGTGCCTCACATCACAAATATATTATGTAGTTTCCCTAATGGTCCTTCACTTTTCTTGATTTATATTGACCTAAATTTCAACAACCAAACATGACATAATGATGAAACAACAAATGAGTTCAATTAAAATGCGCATCAAACCATATAATTTACTAACAAACATATAAGTTCCACCATACATACCTCTTTCTTCTTTCTCCATAAACTAGTATATTCCTCCATACATACTTCATTCACCTTTGCCAACTACACTTGTAGACTTTGCATCATCCCTAAACCCACACTATGGGTTGTTCTGATCTTCTATAATTTCCCCAACCATTGAATACAGGAAAAAAGTGTAACAAAACAAAGTAAGCTCAAAGCACACACAAAAATAACAAAAATCCAAACCATAAGTTAGCATGGCCATGCTCACAAATACAATGACATAAGAGTCACGAGATTAAAAAAAAAAAACAATATAAAACAATAGAAAAATACAACGAAAGGGCAAAGATACCACAGCCACAACATTTAAAAACAAAACAAAATAACAATTGAAACGAAAATGACCAACAAAAGAAAAATGAAATCAAAATAACAAAAGAAAAACATAAAAACTCAAATAAAACATAGACTTTCCACTGCAACTGCAATAAGCGTCATTAGTCAACCAGTGGACCCTGCACATGAAAAAATAAAAAGTATTAAATAGATGCTAGAAAATATTCTAAAAAATATTAGAAACACATTAAATATTATGAGAAATATGAAAGAGAGATCAAAATATCTTATGAGAATCTCAAATGAAGACTGAAAATCTTATGAGTAGTTTCAATAATGCTCCTCCACCTTCCTTTACCTACATTTGCATAGTATTCATTGTTTAAATGGATCCCAAATAATATAATGTGCATTCAAGTATACATTTTCTATGGTTCTTCACATCAGAAACAGATAATCAATAGTTTCACCAATCGTCCTTCACCTTTCCTTATATGTATTATATCTAAATTTCAAAAGGCATACATCGTATGACAATGAACCAACAAATGAGTTAAATTAAAATGGGTAACAAAAAATTATAATTTAATAATAAACAAGTCCCCTAATACATACCTCTTTCGCTTTTGTCCATAAAGAAGTAAATTTCCCCATACATAACTCATTTTTCTTTTCCCACTACATTTGCGAGCTCGTACACATCTGCGAGTCTCTCAAAAAAATATTTTTGTTCTTTTTCAATGCTCCTCCACCTTCCTTTACCTTCATTTGCATAGTAATCATTATATAAATATATCGCAAATAATATAATATGCATTCATATATACCTTTGATATGTTGCCACAAATCACAAAAATATAATAGGTAGTTTCACCATTGGTCCATCTTTCTAGATCTGTATTGTACAAAATGTCAACAAACAAGAATCATATAAAAATGAAGCAACAAATGAGTTCAATTAAAATGGGCATGAAACTATACAATTTAGTAACAAACAAGTAACTGTCCCCATGTATACCTCTTTCGCCTTTACCCGTAAACAAGCAAGTTCAACCATACATACCTCATTCGTCGTCGCCCACTACACTTGGAGACTCCACATCAACCCTAAACCCACAAAATATATTCCAAATAATATAATATGTATTCAGTTATACCTTTGTAATGGCGCCTCACATCACAAATATATTCAGTAGTGTCACTAATGGTCCTTCACCTTTCTTGATTTATATTGACCTAAATTTCAACAACCATGGATACATGACATAATGATGAAACAACAAATGAGTTTAATTAAAATGTGAATGAAACCATTTAATTTACTAACAAACAAGTCCCGCCATACATACCTCTTTCGTCTTTCTCCATAAACTAGTATATTCCTCCATATATACCTCATTCGCCTTTGCAACTACACTTGTAGACTTTGCATCAACCCTAAACCCACCCTATGAGTTGTTACGATCTTCCATAATTTCCCCAACCATTGAATACAAGAAAAAAGTGTAACAAAACGAAGTAAGCTCAAAGGACACATAAAAATAACAAAAAAGCAAACCATAAGTTAGCATGGCCATGCTCACAAATACAATGACATAAGAGTCACAAGATTAAAAAATCAAAATAAAAGAACAGTAGAAAAATACAACGAAAATACAAAGATACAACAACCACAACATTTAAAAACAGAACAAAATAACAAATTAAACGAAAACGACCAACAATAGAAAAACGGAATAAAAATAACCAAAAAAAAAAAACATAAAATCTCAAATAAAAAATAGACTTTCCACTGCAACTGCAATAAGCGTCTTTCGTCAACCAAGTGAACCCTGCACATGAAAAAATAAAAAAGTATTAAATAGATGGTAGAAAATATTCTAAAAATTATTAGAAACACATTAAATATTATGAGAAATATGAAACAGATATCAAGATATCTTATCATAATCTCAAATGAAGACTGAAAATCTTATGAGTAGTTTCAATAATGCTCCTCCACCTTCCTTTACGTAGATTTGCATAGTATTCATTGTTTAAATCAATCCCAAATAATATAGTGTGCATTCAAGTATACCTTTTCTGCGGTGCTTCACATCAAAAAAAGATTATCAGTTGTTTAACCAGTCGTCTCTCACCTTTCTTGATATGTATTATATCAAAATTTTAAAAAACATACATAGTATGACAATGAAACAACAAATGAGTTAAATTAAAATGGGCATCAAAAAATTATAATTTAATAACAAGTTCCCTAGTACATACATCTTTTGCCTTTGGAAGTAAATTTCCCCACATTTTTCATTCGTCTTTTCCCACTACACTTGCAAGCTCGTACCCATTTGCAAGACTCACACAAAAATATTTTTGTTCTTTTATCAATGCTCCTCCATTTTCCTTTACCTCCATTTGCATAGCAATCATTATATAAATAAATCCCAAATAATATAACATGCATTCATATATACCTTTGATATGTTGCCATAAATCACAAAAATATATTAGGTAGTTTCACCACTAGTCCTTCATCTTTCTAATTCTGTATTGTACAAAATTTCAACAAACAAGCATGATATTAAGATGAAGCAACAAATGAGTTCAATTAAAATAGGCATGAAACCATACAATTTAGTAACAAACAAGTTCCCCCATGCATACCTCTTTTGCCTTTACCCATAACAAGCAAGTTCAACCATACATACCTCATTCGTGGTTGCCCACTACACTTGGAGACTCTACATCAACCCTAAACCCACAAAATAAATCCAAAATAATATAATATGCATTTAATTATACCTTTGTAATGGCGCCTCACATCACAAATATATTCAGTAGTTTCCCTAATGGTCCTTCACCTTTCTTGATTTATATTGACCTAAATTTCAACAACCAAACATGACATAATCATGAAACAACAAATGAGAAAATATTCTAAAAAATATTAGAAACACATTAAATATTATGAGAAATATGAAAGAGATATCAAAATATCTTATGAGAATCTCAAATGAAGACTAAAAATCTTATGAGTAGTTTCAATAATGCTCCTCCACTTTCCTTTACCTACATTTGCATAGTATTCATCGTTTAAATATATCCCAAATAATATAATGTGCATTCAAGTATACCTCTTCTATGGTGCTTCACATCACAAAATGGTAATCAGTAGTTTCACCAATTGTCCTTCACCTATCTTGATATGTATTATATCCAAATTTCAAAAAACATACATAGTATGACAATGAATCAACAAATGAGTTAAATTAAAATTGGCATCAAAAAATTATAATTTAATAACAAACAAGTTCCCTAATGCATACCTCTTTCGCCTTTGTCCATAAAGAATTAAATTTCCCCATACATAACGCATTCGTCTTTTCCCACTACGCTTGCGAGCTTGTACACATCTACGAGTCTCTCACACAAAATATTTTTGTTCTTTTATCAATGCTCCTCCACCGTCCTTTACCTCCATTTGCATACCAATCATTATATAAAAAAATCCCAAATAATATAATATGCATTCATATATACCTTTGATATGTTGCCACAAATCAAAAAATTATATTAGGTAGTTTCACCACTGATCCTTCATCTTTCTAGATCTGTATTGTACAAAATGTTAACAAACAAGCATGATATAAAGATAAAGCAACAAATGAGTTCAATTAAAATGGGCATGAAACCATACAATTTAGTAACAAACAAGTAAGTTTCCCCATGCATACCTCTTCCGCCTTTACCCATAAACAAGCAAATTCAACCATACATACCACATTCGTGGTTGCCCACTACACTTGGAGACTCTGCATCAACCCTAAACCCACAATAAATCCAAAATAATATAATATTCATTCAGTTATACATTTGTAACGGTGCCTCACATCACAAATATATCCAGTAGTTTCCCTAATGGTCCTTCACCTTTCTTGATTTATATTGACCTAAATTTGAAAAACCAAACATGACATAATGATGAAACAACAAACTAGTTCAATTAAAATGTGCATGAAACCATATAATTTACTAACAAACAAGTAAGTTCCACCATACATACCTCTTTCGTCTTTCTCCATAAACTAGTATATTCCTCCATACATACCTCATTTGATTTGCCAACTACACTTGTAGACTTTGTATCATCCCTAAACCCACACCATGGGTTGTTACGATCTTCCATAATTTCCCCAACTATTGAATACAGGAAAAAAGTGTAACAAAACAAAGTAAGCTCAAAGGACACACAAAAATAACAAAAAATCAAACCATAAGTTAGCATGGCCATGCTTACAAATAAACTGGCATAAGAATCACAAGATTAAAAAAACAAAATAAAACAAGAACAGAGAAATACAACGAAAATACAAAGATACAACTTCCACAACATTTAAAAACAAAACAAAATAACAATTGAAACAAAAATGACAAACAATAGAAAAACGAAAAGAAAATAACAAAAGCAAAACATAAAACTCAAATAAAACATAGACTTTCAACTGCAACTGCAATAAGCATCGTTAGTCAACCAAGTGGACCCTGCACATAAAAAATAAAAAAGTATTAAATAGATGCTAGAAAATATTCTAAAAAATATTAGAAACACATTAAATATTATGAGAAATATGAAACAGATATCAAAATATATTATGAGAATCTTAAATGAAGACTGAAAATCTTATGAGTAGTTTCAATAATGCTCCTCCACCTTCCTTTACCTACATTTGCATTATACTCATTGTTAAAAAATTCCAAATGATATAATATGCATTCAAGTATACATTTTCTATGGTGTCTCACATCACAAAATGATATTCAATAGTTTCACCAATCTACCTTCACCTTTCTTGATATGTATTGCATTTAAATTTCAAAAGAGATACATGGTTCATACCTTCGCCTCTATCCATAAAGAAGTAAATTTCCCCTTACATAACTAATTCGTCTTTTCCCACTACACTTGCAAGCTCCTACACATCTGCGAGTCTCTCACACAAAAATATTTTTGTTCTTTAATCAATGCTCCTCCACCTTCTTTTATCGCTATCTGCATAGAAATTATTATATAAATAAATCCCGAATTATATAATATGAATTCATATATACCTTTGATATGTTGCCACAAATCACACAAATATATTATGTAGTTTCACGAGTGGTCCTTCAGCGTTCTAGATCTGTATTGTACAAAATGTCAACAAACAAGCATGATATAAAGATGAAGCAACAAATGAATTCAATTAAAATGGGCATGAAACCATACAATTTAATAACAAACAAATAAGCTTCCCCATGCATACCTCTTTCGCCTTTACCCACAAACAAGTAAATTCCACCATCCATACATCATTCGTGGTTTGCCACTACACTTGTAGACTCTGCATCAACCCTAAACCCATAAAATATATCCCAAATAATATAATATGCATTCAATTATACCTTTGTTATGGTGCCTCACATCACAAATATATTCAATAGTTTCCCTAATTGTCCTTCACCTTTTTTGATTTATAATGACCTAAATTTCAACAACCTTACATGACATAATGATTAAACAACAAATGAGTTCAATTAAAATGTGCATGAAACCATATAATTTACTTACAAACAAGTAAGTTCCACCATACATGCCTCTTTCGTCTTTTTCCATAAACTACTATATTCCTCCATACATACCTCATTCGTCTTTGCCCACTACACTTGTAGACATTCAATCATCCCTAAACCCACACTATGGGTTGTTAAGGTCTTCCATAACTTCCCCAAACATTGAATACAAGAAAAAATTGTAACAAAAGAAAATAAGCTCAAAGGACACACAAAATTAATAAAAAACTAAACCATAAGTTAGCATGGCCATGCTCACAAATACAATGATATAAGTGTCACAACATTAAAAAAAAAAAAAAAGATCAGCAACAGAAAATACAACAAAAATACAAAGATACAACCACAACATTTAAAAAACAAAATAACAATAGAAACGAAAATGACCAACAATAGAAAAATGCAATGAAAATAACAAAAGCAAAACATAAAAACTCAAATAAAAGATAGGCTTTCCACTGCAACTACAAAAAGAGTCATTGGTCAACCAAGTGGACCCTGCACATGAAAAAATAAGAAGTGTTAAATAGATTCAAGAAAATATTCTAAAAAATATTAAAAACACATTAAATATTATGAGAAATACGAAACAAATATCAAAATATCTTATGAGAATCTCAAATGAAGACTGAAAATCTTACGAGTAGTTTCATTATTGCTCCTCCACTTTCCTTTACCTTCATTTGCATAGTATTCAATGTTTAAATAAACCCCAAATAATATAATATGCATTCAAGTATACCTTTTCTATGGTGCCTCACATCACAAAAAGATATTCAGTAGTTTCACCAATCGTCCTTCACCATTCTTGGTATGTATTGCATCTAAATTTCAAAAAGCATACATAGTATAATCAACAAATGAGTTAAATTAAAATGGGCATCAAAACAATATAATTTAATAACAAGCAAGTTCCCCAGTATATACCTCTTTCGCCTTTGTCCATAAAGAAGTAAATTTCCCCATACATAACTCATTCGTCTTTTCCAACTACACTTGCGAGCTCCTCAACATCTCCGAGTCTCTCACACAAAAATATTTTTGTTCTTTTATCAGTGGTCCACCACCTTCCTTTACCTCCATTTACATAGCAATCATTATATAAATAAATCCCAAATAATATAATATGCATTCATATATACCTTTGATATGTTGCCACAAATCACACAAATATATTAGGTAGTTTCACGAGTGGTCCTTAAACGTTATAGATCTGTATTGTACAAAATGTCAACAAGCAAGCATGATTTAAAGATAAAGCCACAAATGAGTTCAATTAAAATGGGCATGAATCCATACAATTTAATAACAAATAAGTAAGTTTCCCCATACATACTTTCGCCTTTAACTAGAAAGAAGTAAATTCCACCATACATACCTCATTCGTGGTTGCCCACTACACTTGTAGACTCTGCATCAACCCTAAACCAACAAAATAAATCCCAAATAATATAATATGCATTCAGTTATACATTTTCTATGGTGCCTCACATCACAAATATATGCAGTAGTTTCCCTAATGGTCCTTTACCATGCTTGATTTATATTGACCTAAATTAAAATAGGCATCAAAACAATAAAATTTAATAGCAAACAATTAAGTTCCCTAGTACATAGCTTGAAACAACATCCTTGTCAGAATTTCCTTAAGGTCTCGAAACAACATCCTATACATCGTTCGTCCATCCTTCCAAACTTGACCTTTCACATCTACTCCATTATGTTCGAGATTATCATCGGTCTTGATCCTGCTAGAGGGAAGTGGTCCCCTTGACTTATTTTTACTTCGGTGCTGTTACCCACCACTTCGTGGGTGATATCCCTAGGAGAAAAATTTTCTCCATGATGGACTTCAATCAGCCGCCAACAGCCCCTTGCAGCCTCCTACTAGCTTGTTGTGCCATTTCTCTGGCACATGAGCCAGCCATGTGTTCCCTCACCCATTTCTATTGATCGTATGTTTGAAGGTGGGCCTCTTGAATCTAAAGGTATGTCTTGTCATTTGGTAATTGAGTATTGGGTTTACTTAACATGGATACTTGTGGGCATGGATTGATGGGAGGCTTTGGCGGAAAGTGTGTGCTTAGTCTGTGCTCCTGTCCCCTTGATCTCTTTTGGGTGTTACCCTTGCATCTTAGTCCTGTGGGATCTCTTTTATTGACCATTTGGTTCTAGGGTGGTACTACTTGGGAAACCCCGACTTTGGGTGTGTGGTCTCGCTCCTTTATCCGCATGTATTACTCTCCTTCCACTCATTATACTCCCATTTATCATTTTTCCCACCTAGGTCCACATGGGGTCATCCTCCCTATCCCCTTGCCCCCACCTTGTGTCAGGACTGGAATGATGCCCCAGAGGTAGAAGCAGCTAAAAGAAAAAGAAAAAGCATAATTGGCCGCACATAATAGGAAATTGTACCACAAAATGCAAAAGATGGTCGGAACAAAAATAATTAGCACATGGGCAAAAGTCAACACATGAGCTCTGACCCTTCCTCATGGCCATCACCCTAGTTGCATAGGCCCTAGATGAGCCCCCTTTGTCATACAGGAACCCATGATTGTCCCAACCCCCTGGAGGGCAATGAACCACCCTACTTTAAAAGGGGTAATCACTGTTATATTTTGACACATCATGCTCTTATCCTTGAGCCTCGAGTAGTTAATTAAAAAAAAATCATAAAAGGAAAAAGACATATAAAGAAGGGTGGAAAAATAAAGGTTGAGACACCTCATTGCTCCCTCCTACACATTATACACCCTGGTGTGGGCTTCCCCTTATCTGGCTGCCCCTATGCCCTGATATGTGGCCCAGGATTGCCCCTCTCATTCCCTACTTTGTTTCACTTATTTATCACTTATCACCCCCATTCAAAGGATGTACCTTGGACCTATTAACCCCTTTAAGGACTGAAACCACTTAATAAGGTACATGGCTAACCCCCTTTGGGGCAGGGAGACACTAGCACATACCAAAGCCCGCTATGGAAGGGCATGCCATTGTGAAGTTCTCACTTTGTTATCCACGATTTGTAAGCTCTTTTACACGATTATTCTAAATGACTAGTCAGTTTGACTTTATTTTGATTGGAATGAAGGTTTCCCAAATAGGAGGGAGACTTCTATGTGTTACCAACACCAACTCCTTGTCAGGTACAGTTTCCCCAACTCTCTGAAATTGATTTCTAAGACAAGATATCCTCATGATGTAGGGTTGCACAAATTCTCCTTTATTCATTTTCATATCTTTGAGTTGATCTTTCAAGGAGATGATCTCATTCAAATTGTTAACTTCATACATGTCGGCCAACTTATCGTACATATCCTTAGACTTCCTCAAATTCCCAACATAAGCAAGTAAGTGATCTTGTAAACCATCAACTATAATTTTCTTTGCTTTGAACTCACCTTTCATGTACTCTTTTTTTTGGCAGCAGCGAGATCATTTTCTGAAGGCTCAGGTACTTTTCCTTGTATGTATTCTCAGACATCATTGTCATCAGCTATGATTTCCAGCCTAATCTTCCAAGCAACAAAATTTGATGAGTCACCCAGCTTCTCAGCTTCCTTGAAGAATGAGGTCGACATCTTAACTTGATTAAGTAGACTCCTTCAACTTTTCAAAGATGAGTGCTTTAGATTTTGTCTCCTTTGCGCTTGTCCTTCACCTTAGCTCTGATACCATGCTAATTTTCTATTGTTCTACGCTATTTCAATTACTTTAGTCCAATTCACTTCTTCAATAAGTAATATTTTCAACAATAATCAATAGTAACAAAAGATAGAACAATAAAAGCAATGACAATAGGAGACAATCAAAACATCAACAACAGACACCGATTTGGTCAGAGATTAGGGGAAAACCCCACAAGGGGGAAAACCCTTTGAAATTATTCTTCTATTAGATTGTCATAAAATGTTCAACAGAGAATACAATGAGCCCAAATCCATAAACAAGAATGAAAGTCAAAGTTTTGACTTGTCCAACAATTCAACCAACCAATATCCAAAAATATGTGACAATAGTCAAATCTGGACAACTATCATAATCTGCAATTTTGTCCAAGGCAACAGCGGTCAAAGTATGCCCTAACCAGTCAGAGTCAACGATCAACTTTTTCCTCCAATAGCTTGGTCGACAATCCATAAATTAGACCTCCAATGATGGTCAAAATCAACAAAAAACTGTCCAAAAACACCCAATCAAACTTGGTCAAAATATGCAATTTTCTTGGCAGTCAACACCAATCCAATAGCCGAGATCTCCTTGGTTTTGGTGCCAGACAACTCAGGCTCAAGAAAACAAATATTTCCCATTCAAATCATGTCAAATTTCGTTAAATTAGAGAGAAACCATGTGGTCAAGTCTACAATTTTTCCTACGGTCAACTTAAGTCGAACAACCCAAAATTTCTCTATTTGTGTGCCAATTAATGCGGCTTGCCAAAACAAAAAGATCCTCCAAAACAATGAAGTCGAAGCATGCCAAAATCACCCAAGTCAACATTGGTCAAAGATCCCTATTTTAAAAAGTCAATGCAAAAGTCAAAGATGCCAAGAAACCCTTAGCACGTGTGGAGAGAAAGAGATGCCTCATACCTATACGAACCAATCAGAATGAGAGAGAGAAGATGAGATGATGTGATATGATGCCCAGATGAGCTTGAGGTCACTTGTATTTATATACATTGGAGGAGGGGCAATTTGTCCTGAGGCCGACCTTGACAATTTGTGTACTTGTGGGCTTCACTTCAAAAATACATTTTCCCTTATCCAAATTCAGTGCTTTTAAGGTTAATTTGGTCCTCTCGAAAAGAGGAATCTAGTCCAATGATTGGAATTTGTCACTGAGCTGCCAAATGAACAATAAGGACGAGTTTTGGTCAGATTTGTTCACGTTTGGAAGGGTCTATTCTCTGATACAAGCCACTACCACATTCTATGCACAATAGGTAGGTCGAGTCTTTGTATTAGAGGGTCAAAAGGCCTAGAATGGAGCAAAAGAAGAGCCAAGATACATTGTAGAGTTGCGCAAGAGTGAAGGACATATAATAGAGGATCAGCGCAGTATTTGACGAGGTTTAGAGGCCAAGTTGGAGGACTGGTGCATTGTGTTCAGGTGCTCTAACCAGGGGACGTGGAGTCTCACAACAACAACCCAAAACTGTGATCTAAGAAGGCCAAAAGAAGTATGCTAAAGATGCAATTGTTTGTTGTCCTTTCAAGTTGAAATTTCTAGGTTGGTGTAGATTTGGTAGCAGGAAGTTCTATAGTATAGGAGTGATATTAGAAGTTTCCTTATTAAGCCCTAACTTCAGCATATTGTGAAGGACTACAAGGTTGTTAGTGTTAGAAAGTGTACTAGGTTTGGTCTTCATAATGACTAGTAATTATGAATTTATGTAATGAAGAAGACAAGGATAATAAAATGTATTTTGTAAATACTTGCTTCATGGGTTTCATGAGCAAGGAGTTTTTATTATAGGTCAAAGACTTCTTCTTGATGTCTTTAGGGGTTTGTCATCGTGTCATAAATGTATAACTTAGAGTCATGTAAATAAAGGATTGTTACACTTAGAAAATGTCTAGAAAGTCCTCCAAGCCCTTGGCGCGATTCTCCTCCTTGATGTCAACCTCAAAAATTATGGCCATACATAAAATAAGAGCTTTTAGAGGCATGCACTTTTGAATCCCTACTTGATCGTAGTTCATGCATTGCCTGGTTTGAGACTGCTCCCGCCCTATAGCCAATGAAAGGCTCGTAGAACACTTAAAATGAAATGTCCGCTAAACAGAACCCTCCATCGGTTGATAGGTACGCCCTAGTAGTCAAATCAATCTCAGAAGTCAGTAACGAGGATTTTGTGTATCCGAAATGATCCCCACAATCGTTATCCTCCCGATCTAGACTGAAGAAACATCCCGATTGTGTGGAAGATCCTCGCGTTAAACTTGAATACTCACCCCATCAAAACCACAAAATAAGCATGCCAACCGCAAGGAGCCCGAATAAACCGTCGCAAGTCAAATTAACCAACCATTAGTCAGATTATCCAGCCTGGAGTACGAACCAATCGCAAGGAGCCCAAATAAACCGTCGCAAGTCAAATTAACCAACCATTAGTCAGATTATCTAGCCCGGAGTACGAATTAGCAGTTCATCTATCCTTTTCCAAATACCATTCCAGATTTATTTATAACTACAAGAAGAATATATATCGTTCAATGATCTCCAACCATTAAGGCTGTTGAACGTGGGAGCTGAGGTGAGTGAGGAAAGGCACCAATTAGTCTTAACACCCATTTCTATTTATTTATATGGTGGATGATCTGATTTCATTGGTGTTGTTCCTTTCCTGACCGAAGGGGACAATTCCCTCCAACAGAAATAAGTCACAACGACTCGCTGGCAAAGGTCGACTAATAAACAGGGTCGAACCACTATAAATAGGTTGCATAGGCACCTTGCATTACAGCAAAACTGAATCTTGCATATCTCTATTGTCTCTGTGATTCTCGGGCTAGATTGCAAGAGGCAATTCGGATAAGGGTCTGTAACAATTCAGACAAGGATTGAATAAGCTTTGAATTTTAAGGACAAGTTAAGGGTACAATTGATGCGTTGAAAAGAAGCCAGAACAACGAAAGAAAGGAAGAATAACTTA
Organism: Pinus albicaulis; assembly: GCA_034641835.2. Taxonomy (NCBI): domain Eukaryota; kingdom Viridiplantae; phylum Streptophyta; class Pinopsida; order Pinales; family Pinaceae; genus Pinus; species Pinus albicaulis. Next base: position 1,545,868,678 of record CM076580.1, on the reverse strand, counting down.
CCTTTGTTTTTGGGTCCAATCTGCCACGTCAAGATCTAAGATTAAGTGTGAATATACAGGACTATAATCAAGCCAATAAAGAGACGAATCAGTGTGGAAGAAAAGGATATAGTTCAGCTAGAAATACAATCCTTAAGAAGACCATTATACTCTCAGATAAGCTCAGAGTTAAGGAGGAACATACCAGCAAGTACAAGGACTATGTCTTGGGTATCAAAGGTGCAGATAGTAGGCAGAGAAGGAGATTCTAGGAGAAGGCCAAGGAAGAAGGAACAAACAGAATTACATCAGTTAGGGACCGAGTTTAGTACAGTGCAGAGGGTAAATAACAGTGACAAGGTCTTAGAGGCATTTTGAAGTCAAGGGTCTAGATCATGGTAATGGTACTTGTCAATTGAAGATCTAGAAAAATAATTACTTTCGAGTTTTCCTCTCCAAGAGGGAGAGGTTTTGGCCCTGGCTTGAAGAGCCAAAATTTTGTCTCTTGTGTTTTGATAATTGACTTGATGAAGAACATAATAAGCTAACGAAGATAAGATCTAAGTAATATAAGCATAAAAGTATAACACAAGCAGTTATCAAGTAAGAGAATTGAATTAAACACTGCCCAACCAAATTCTCAACAGTTAGTGGGCAAGTGTTGGAGAGCTCTCTAGGGAAGCAAGATGGTGTACCAAGGATTGTGAACAAATGACTATTTAGAGGGAGCATCGAACTTCGTTCCATGAAAAGGAAGGATCATGATAGTTTTGGAGGATAATGGGGTGGGAGAATTTATGAAGCAAGTTATACCAAAACCACAAGATCCCAACAATTGTCCCAGCATACTAAGAATAATATCAAGGCAAGGAGGATTATTCTAGTAGGGGTCAAAGATCATATAGTTCGTCATATCCATGAGAAGAAGACAGCTTTTGAAATGTTCAAAACTATTTTAGATCTATATCAGAGTACCAGTGATACGAGGAAGCTTTTTCTTAAGGAGAAGTTAACGAGTATCTGATTGGGCAAGGATAAGCCCATCATCAAATTTCACTCAGGTACAAGATGAGCTAAGTGGTGTGGGTGTGATTGTACCAGATGCTCTTCTAGGATTCACAAGTCTCGGTATTGGTTCCAAGATGCTGTTAGTGGCAGGAAAAAAAAATAAAATAAAATAAAAATAAAAATTCCCTATTGGGAAAGGTTATGGATTGATTGTGCTCAAGAAGAGATCCAAAGAGGGACCATAGATGGTAGATCAATGAAGACAAAGGACGTGGAGAACTTTTCCTTGGCAAGCAAGAGTAGCAAGGCCAAAGGCAAGGAGGGCCAAGGAATTGCTGAATCCAATCAAAAGGGAAAGAAGAAAGATTTAAGCAAGATCAAGTGCTTCCATTGCCATGATTTTGGACACTATGTCACTAAGTGTCTTAAGCAGAAGAAGGAGTCTAGTAAGGATCATGTAGTTGCATCAGCGAAGATAGATGCATTGTTTGCTCAATTCGAGAAACATTTCTCATTGATAGATTGCATGAAAAGCTCAATAGACAACAGTGTATAGTGTATTGATTCAGAGCCATCTTTCCACCAAACTAGGAACAAGAAGAGTTTCAACCTCCTGAAGGAGAAGTACATGCAGTTTCAGATTGAGCTAGGAGATGATGGCATGTATGCAGCTAGAGGAATTTGTACTGTCAATTTTCAGACAAATTCAGGTAATCCTCTTCATCTCAGAAATGTCCTATATGTCTCGGGATTAAAGCAAAATCTTGTTTTGGTAACTACCCTTGAGGACAAGGGTTATGATGTCATATTCAACAAAGGTAAGGCTTGCCTTCATCACTTAGCTTCTAGATATAGAAACAAATAGGTGTAAGGAAGAAGAATCTCTACAAGTTCCAAGTAGAGATAGGTGCAACCTTGAGCAACAAGGCAAGGAGAGCTCAGAGTAGAGAAGTGATGCTTGAGGAGAGTAGGACTTAGAGGGAATCCTTAGAGCAAGAGCAAATTAGAGTACCTGAAAAGAAGCTATTCAAGATGGAGCCTCAGCTAGTATCCTCGTTTGAGTCGAAGCCACTTGGTAGTTGGGTCGACTAGTAGGATGACGAGGAGCATATCTCAGGGTGAGTGAGGGCAACCACTCAATCGATGACTGCCAATATAGGGAAAGTTTGAGCCAAGTGAGCAGAGGATATGTTTAAGGGAGATTATGAGAGAGTTGGATCTTCAAATATCACCATTAGCTAGACGAAGCAGCCATAGAGGTACACAAGGTACATGGCACTTAGGATTGAAGTGATGGACTTGCCGAGCATTGTTGGAAATAACAAGTCTTCATATCATGTTTTGCAGACGAAATCAAGGAAGTCTTCTAGTCAAGAGGGAACAATTGCAACAACGGAGAACATGGTAGTGTTGGAGGCAAATCAAGGTGGACGGGGTTCTTCCAAAAGCAGCTTCTTTGACTTGTGCCTTAGTCAAGAAGAGGGAAGTATTAATGTGGAACGAAATTCACACAAACGGGAATATGCCACTGTTTTATGAGGACTGCAGTAATGGACAGAAGCATCAAAAAGGGAACCGAGGCACAGGGGACAAACACCACAATCACCACCGACACCAGATATTAGTAGGAGACCGGGAGCAAACCTCCACCATGTGACCCCAAGGGCTGCCTCCATTGGCAAATGGTTTGGTGGGTGAAGGGCTTAATGAACCACCCAATTCTCAAGGATGCAACCAATGTTGGATTATTATTACACACACATACGATGGAGAAGGAAGTATTAATGTGGAACGAAATTCACACAAACAAGACTATGCCACCGTTTTATTTAGGACTGCAGTAATGGACTGAAGCATCACAAAGGGAACCGAGGCACGGGGGACAAACACACAATCATGACACCGACACCAGATGTTAGTAGGAGACCGAGAGCAAACCTCCACCATGTGACCTCAAGGGTTGCATCCGTTGGCAAATGGTTTGGTGGGTGAAGGGCCTAAGGAACCACCCAATTCTCAAGGCTGCAACCAATGTGGGATTATTATTACACACGCATACGATGGAGAGGGAAGTATTAATGTGGAACGAAATTCACACAAACGAGAATATGCCACTATTTTATTTAGGACTGCAGTAATGGAATGAAGTATCACAAAGGGAACCGAGGCACGAGGGACAAACACCACAATCACCACCGACACCAGATGTTAGTAGGAGACCGGGAGCAAACCTCCACCATGTGACCCCAAGGGCTACCTCCATTGGCAAATGGTTTGGTGGGTGAAAGGCTTAATGAACCACCCAATTCTCAAGGCTGCAACCAATGTCGGATTATTATTACACACACATACGATGGAGAGGGAAGTATTAATGAGGAACGAAATTCACACAAACGGGAATATGCTATTGTTTTATTTAGGACTGCAGTAATGGACTGAAGCATCACAAAGGGAACCGAGGCACGGAGGACAAACACCACAATCACGACACCGACACCAGATGTTAGTAGGAGAGCGGGAGCAAACCTCCACCATGTGACCACAAGGGCTGCCTCCGTTGGCAAATGGTTTGGTGGGTGAAGGGCTTAATGAACAACCCAATTCTCAAGGCTGCAACCAATGTGGGATTATTATTACACACACATACGATGGAGAGGGAAGTATTAATGTGGAACGAAATTCACACAAAAGGGAATATGCCATTGTTTTATTTAGGACTGCAGTAATGGACTGAAGCATCACAAAGGGAACCGAGGCATGGGGACAAACACCACAATCACGACACCGACACCAGATGTTAATAGGAGACCGGGAGCAAACCTCCACCATGTGACCCCAAGGGCTGCCTCCGTTGGCAAATGGTTTGGTGGGTGAAGGGCTTAATGAACCACCCAATTCTCAAGGCTCCAACCAATGTCGGATAATTATTACACACACATACGATGGAGAGGGAAGTATTAATGTGGAACGAAAATCACACAAATGGGAATATGCCACTTTTTTATTTAGGACTGAAGCATCACGAAGGGAAACGAGGCACGGGGTACAAACACCACAATCACGACACCGACACCAGATGTTAGTAGGAGACCGGGAGCAAGCCTCCACCATGTGACCCCAAGGGGTGCCTCCGTTGGCAAATGGTTTGGTGGATGAAGGGCTTAATGAACCACCCAATTCTCAAGGCTGCAACCAATGTCGGATTATTGTATTAATGTGGAACAAAATTCACACAAATGAGAATATGCCATTGTTTTATTTAGGACTGCAGTACTGGACTGAAGCATCACAAAGGGAACAGAGACACGGGGGACAAACACCACAATCACGACACCGACACCAGATGTTAGTATGAGACCGAGAGCAAACCTCCACCATGTGACCCCAAGGGCTGCCTCCGTTGGCAAAAGGTTTGGTGGGTGAAGGGCTTAATTAACCACCCAATTCTCAAGGCTACAACCAATGTGGGATTATTATTACACACACATACAATGGAGAGGGAAGTATTAATGTGGAACGAAATTCACACAAACCGGAATATGCCACTGTTTTATTTAGGACTACAGTAATGGACTTAAGCATCACAAAGGGAACCGAGGCACGGGGGACAAACACCACAATCATGACACCGACACCAGATCTTAGTAGGAGACCGGAAGCAAACCTCCACCATGTGACCCCAAGGGCTGCCTCCGTTGGCAAATGGTTTGGTGGGTGAAGGGCTTAATGAACCACCCAATTCTCAAGGTTGCAACCAATGTGGGATAATTATTACACACACATACGATGGAGAGGGAAGTATTAATGTGGAACGAAATTCACACAAACGGGAATATTCCACTGTTTTATTTAGGACTACAGTAATGGACTGAAGCATCACAAAGGGAACCGAGGCACGAGGGAGAAACACCACAATCACGACACCGACACAAGATGTTAGTAGGAGATCGAGAGCAAACCTCCACCATGTGACCCCAAGTGCTAGCTCCGTTGGCAAATGGTTTGGTCGCTGAAGGGCTTAATGAACCACCCAGTTCTCAAGGCTATAACCAATGTGGGATTATTATTACACACACATACGATGGAGAGGGAAGTATTAATGTGGAACGAAATTCACACAAACGGGAATATGCCTTTGTTTTATTTAGGACTGCAGTAATGGACTAAAGCATCACAAAGGGAACTGAGGCATGGGGCACAAACACCACAATCACGACACTGACACCAAATGCTAGTAGAAGACCGGGAGCAAACCTCCACCATGTGACCCCAAGGGCTGCCTCCGTTGACAAATGGTTTGGTGGGTGAAGGGCTTAATGAACCGCCCAATTCTCAAGGCTACATCCAATGTGGGATTATTATTACACACACATACGATGGAGAGGGAAGAATTAATGTGGAACGAAATTCACCTGGCAGAGAATATGCCACTATTTTATTTAGAATTTGCGATAATGGAATGAAGCATGCAAGGGAACCGAAGCACGGGGGACAAACACCACAATCACCACCGACACCGGATGTTAGTAGGAAATGAGAACAAACCTCCCTTGCTCTGTGACCCCAAGAGTACACTTCTCAGTTGGCAAAATCAGTGAGTAGGTGAAAGGCTTAAAAACCTACCCAATTCTCAGTACCCAACCAATGTATGGATGATTATTACACATGTGCGATGGAGAGAAGTAATGGGTGGGCAAGGAATTCACACAAACGGGGAATATGTTATTGTTTTATTTAGAATGCAGTAATAGGCCAGAGAGAGAAGCATCACAAAGGGTACCGAGGCACCGGGGACAAACACCACAATCATGACACCGACACCAGATGTTAGTAGGAGACAGGGAGCAGACCTCCACCATGTGACCCCAAGGGTTGCCTCCGTTGGCAAATGGTTTGGTGGGTGAAGGGCTTAATGAACCACCCAATTCTCAAGGCTGCAACCAATGTCGGATTATTATTACACACACATACAATGGAGAGGTAAGTATTAATGTGGAACGAAATTCACACAAACGGGAATATGCCACTGTTTTATTTAGGACTACAGTAATGGACTGAAGCATCACAAAGGGAACCGAGGCACGGGGGACAAACACCACAATCACGACTGACACCAGATGTTAGTAGGAGACCGGGAGCAAACCTCCACCATGTGACCCCAAGGGCTGCCTCCGTTGGGAAATGGTTTGGTGGGTGAAGGGCTTAATGAACCACCCAATTCTCAAGGCTGCAACCAATGTCAGATTATTATTACACACACATACGATGGAGAGGGAAGTATTAATGTGGAAAGAAATTCACACAAACGGGAATATGCTATTGTTTTATTTAGGACTGCAGTAATGGACTGAAGCATCACAAAGGGAACCGAGGCACCGGGGACAAACACCACAATCATGACACCGACACCAGATGTTAGTAGGAGACCGGGAGCAGACCTCCACCATGTGACCCCAAGGGTTGTCTCCATTGGCAAATGGTTTGGTGGGTGAAGGGCTTAATGAACCACCCAATTCTCAAGGCTGCAACCAACGTCGAATTATTATTACACACACATATGATGGAGAAGGAAGTATTAATGTGGAACAAAATTCACACAAACGGGAATATGCCATTGTTTTATTTAGGACTGCAGTAATGGACTGAAGCATCACAAAGGGAACTGAGGCACGGGGGCAAACACCACAATCACGACACCGACACCAGATGTTAGTAGGAGACCAAGAGCAAACCTCCACCATGTGACCCCAAGGGCTGCCTCCATTGGCAAATGGTTTGGTGGGTGAAGGGCTTAATGAACCACCCAATTCTCAAGGCTCCAACCAATGTGGGATTATTATTACACACACATACGATGGAGAGAGAAGCATTAATATGGAACGAAATTCACACAAACGAGAATATGCCATTGTTTTATTTAGGACTGCAATAATGGACTGAAGCATGCACAAGTTCCTAAAATTAGGACGAGTTCATGAAGCAATTTAACTCATGTGTATAGTCGGAGGCTCGATTTGTTTGTCTCCTAGTGTGAGTTAGTTTTGGAAAAGGACAAGGGAGAAGTCTCAAGTTCTAAATTGAGACTAGGCCGAGTTACACTTGTCAGTTAGACTCAATTAACTTAGCAATCACAAGTTCGAGTTCCAAAAATACACTTGCCAATTTTAGCATGATCGAAAAGCTTATGAGGAGGACGAAGGCACATCGTTAATCATTCTTGTATGCATGAGATTGTGTGTGTGATAGGCTTACTAGGACAGCATGTAAGGTGAAGCCTATACGCAACAAGAGAGGGACAGAATTTGTTTTGCTTGCAAGTGTGCGCTAGGATTTAGGAGGATCCTAAATAATGGGTGCCCAAATTTGTGCTAGGAAACAAGAGACTTCCTGCACTAGAATATAGGGGCAGAGAAACAATGCAAGCAAGAGGAGCTGGATTAGGATTGTGTGTAGGGTATTCAAGCTTAGTTTAAGCAGGGAAAACAAGTGTGTTTTTTAGTAAAACTGTATTGCCTTGTAAGAGATCAATTGCTCAAATTCTCTCAATAAAATCTATAGGTAGTAGAGGGTTTTCCCAGTTGGGTTTCCTTAGAAAAATCTTGTGTTTTTGTTATCGTGTGATTGTGCTTTGTTTTTGTTCTATTCCGTTGCAAATTGGTAGAGATATTTTGTGTCTGGGTGCAACAATTAGTTTCATATTTTTTCACTACAACAATTGCAGAATTTCAAGGAAATTCTACATCTGATTCCAAGAGATGACTTAGTGGATTGGTGAAACAAGGACTAGTCTTGACCCCATAATGCACAAGGCATTTGGCCAGTGGGACCCAGAAGGCCTTTGCCCAATGGGTGACTAGATCCATTTGCAAAGGGGATGTGCCTCGTAGGCAGCCAGAGCTATTTGCAAAGGGGATGTCTCTGGGGTATTTAGATTCCTTTGCATGATGCTAATGTAGATTGCTTTCCACAAGGTTAGAAACAAAACATGAAGCAAATGGATTCATCAACATAGCTAGCTCATTCAAACTTTTTTCTGGGATAGAGAAAATTTTCAACAAGAGATCATATGAAGTTATTATGAATACCTCCCTAGCAAAGAGGGAGTGTTGAATTGTGTTGAATTTTGTAACTATGGTTGATATTCATAATTTGTTTCAGCCCTCCAAAAATCAAAAGAGATAATAAATATGAATTGTATTTCAAGTCGGCTTCAAAAGAGGGAAATTAAATTTTTGAAATTTAAATCATTTCTCTCTAGAAAGTCAAATCGGCCAGCCTACATGACACACCCATTCATACTCACGAGATGACTATATAAAGGCTACTCATCCTCCTCCTCAAGGAAAACAATTCGAATCACTCAATATTCTTTTGTTAGTAGGAGTAGGAGACAAGGCAAGCCTCCACCATGGCCCCGAGGGTGCCTCGGGTGTAAATGGTTGGTTGATAGAAGGAGCTTAATGAACCACCCAATTCTCAAGGGAAATTTGCAACCAATGTGGGATTCATGTGTGAAAGTATGGAATAAGTGCAAATGAGAATGTACATTTGTTTTATTTAAATCCTTAGTCTTGGTGTGAAGCATTACAGAAACAGAGAGACACGGGGACAAACACCACAATCCAGCACGGAAGCACGAGATGTTAGTATGAGACCGAGAGAACAAACCTCCACCATGTGACCCCAAGTTTGCCTCCGTTGGCGAAAGGTTTGGTGGTGAGGCTTAATGAACCACAAAATTCTCAAGGCTGCAACCAATGTGGGATTATTATTACACACACATACGATGGAGAGCGAAGTATTAATGTGGAAAGAAATTCACAAAAACAGGAATATGCCACTGTTTTATTTACGACTACAGTAATGGACCGAAGCATCACAAAGGGAACTAAGGCACGGGGGACAAACACCACAATCACGACACCGACACCAGATTTTAGTAGGATACCGGGACCAAACCTCCACCATGTGACCCCAAGGGCGGCCTCCGTTGGCAAATGGTTTGGTGGTGAAGGGCTTAATGAACCACAAAATTCTCAAGGCTGCAACCAATGTGGGATTATTATTACACACACATACGATGGAGAGCGAAGTATTAATGTGGAAAGAAATTCACAAAAACAGGAATATGCCACTGTTTTATTTACGACTACAGTAATGGGTAAAGCAATCCCTGTAGAGGCAGAGGGAGCGGGACAAACACCACAATCACGACACCGACACCAGATTTTAGTAGGAGACCGGGAGCAAACCTCCACCATGTGACCCCAAGGGCAGCCTCCATTGGAAAATTGTTTGGTGGGTGAAGGGCTTTATGAACCACCCAATTCTCAAGGCTGCAACCAATGTGGGATTATTATTACACACACATACGATGGAGAGGGAAGTATTAATGTGGAACGAAATTCACACAAACGAGAAAATGCCATTGTTTTATTTAGGACTGCAGTAATGGACTGAAGCATCACAAAGGGAACCAAGGCACGGGGGACAGACACCACAATCACGACACCGACACCAGATGCTAGTAGGAGATCGAGAGCAAACCTCCACCATGTGACCCCAAGTGCTGCCTCCATTAGCAAATGGTTTGGTGGGTGAAGGGCTTAATGAACCACCCAATTCTCAAGGCTGCAACCAATGTTGGATTATTATTACACACACATACGATGGAGAGGGAAGTATTAATGTGGAATGAAATTCACACAAACAGGAATATGCCACTATTTTATTTAGGACTGCAGTAATGGAATGAAGCATCACAAAGGGAACCGAAGCACGGGGGACAAACACCACAATCACCACCGACACCAGATGTTAGTAGGAGACCGGGAGCAAACCTCCACCATGTGACCCCAAGGGCTGCCTCCGTTGGCAAATGGTTTGGTGGGTGAAGGGCTTAATGAACCACCCAATTCTCAAGGCTGCAACCAATGTCGGATGATTATTACACACACATACGATGGAGAGGGAAGTATTAATGTGGAACGAAATTCACACAAACGGGAATATGTTATTGTTTTATTTAGGACTGCAGTAATGGACTGAAGCATCACAAAGGGTACCGAGGCACCGGGGACAAACACCACAATCATGACACCGACACCAGATGTTAGTAGGAGACAGGGAGCAGACCTCCACCATGTGACCCCAAGGGTTGCCTCCGTTGGCAAATGGTTTGGTGGGTGAAGGGCTTAATGAACCACCCAATTCTCAAGGCTGCAACCAATGTCGGATTATTATTACACACACATACAATGGAGAGGTAAGTATTAATGTGGAACGAAATTCACACAAACGGGAATATGCCACTGTTTTATTTAGGACTACAGTAATGGACTGAAGCATCACAAAGGGAACCGAGGCACGGGGGACAAACACCACAATCACGACTGACACCAGATGTTAGTAGGAGACCGGGAGCAAACCTCCACCATGTGACCCCAAGGGCTGCCTCCGTTGGGAAATGGTTTGGTGGGTGAAGGGCTTAATGAACTATCTGACAGAGATTTTGTAACCAATGTCGACATACACACACACATACGATGGAGAGGGAAGTATTAATGTGGAAAAGAAATCTACACAAACGTGGAATATGCTATTGTTTTATTTAGGACTCGCAGAATGGACTCGAAGCATCACAAAGGGAACGAGGCACCGGGACAAAACACCAATAAGGACACCGACACTTACATGTTAGTAGGAGACCGGGAGCAGACCTCCACCATGTGACCCCAAGGGTTGTCTCCATTGGCAAATGGTTTGGTGGGTGAAGGGCTTAATGAACCACCCAATTCTCAAGGCTGCAACCAACGTCGAATTATTATTACACACACATATGATGGAGAAGGAAGTATTAATGTGGAACAAAATTCACACAAACGGGAATATGCCATTGTTTTATTTAGGACTGCAGTAATGGACTGAAGCATCACAAAGGGAACTGAGGCACGGGGGCAAACACCACAATCACGACACCGACACCAGATGTTAGTAGGAGACCAAGAGCAAACCTCCACCATGTGACCCCAAGGGCTGCCTCCATTGGCAAATGGTTTGGTGGGTGAAGGGCTTAATGAACCACCCAATTCTCAAGGCTCCAACCAATGTGGGATTATTATTACACACACATACGATGGAGAGAGAAGCATTAATATGGAACGAAATTCACACAAACGAGAATATGCCATTGTTTTATTTAGGACTGCAATAATGGACTGAAGCATGCACAAGTTCCTAAAATTAGGACGAGTTCATGAAGCAATTTAACTCATGTGTATAGTCGGAGGCTCGATTTGTTTGTCTCCTAGTGTGAGTTAGTTTTGGAAAAGGACAAGGGAGAAGTCTCAAGTTCTAAATTGAGACTAGGCCGAGTTACACTTGTCAGTTAGACTCAATTAACTTAGCAATCACAAGTTCGAGTTCCAAAAATACACTTGCCAATTTTAGCATGATCGAAAAGCTTATGAGGAGGACGAAGGCACATCGTTAATCATTCTTGTATGCATGAGATTGTGTGTGTGATAGGCTTACTAGGACAGCATGTAAGGTGAAGCCTATACGCAACAAGAGAGGGACAGAATTTGTTTTGCTTGCAAGTGTGCGCTAGGATTTAGGAGGATCCTAAATAATAGGTACCCAAATTTGCGCTAGGAAACAAAAGACTTCATGCACTAGAATATAGGGGCAGAGAAACAACGCAAGCAAGAGGAGCTGGATCAGGATTGTGTGTAGGGTATTCAAGCTTAGTTTAAGCAGGGAAAACAAGTGTGTTTTTTAGTAAAACTATATTGCCTTGTAAGAGATCAATTGCTCAAATTCTCTCAATAAAATCTATAGCTAGTAGAGGGTTTTCCCAGTTGGGTTTCCTTAGAAAAATCTTGTGTTTTTGTTATCGTGTGATTGTGTTTTGTTTTTGTTCTATTCCGCTGCAGATTGGTAGAGATATTTTGTGTCTTGGTGCAGCAATTAGTTTCATATTTTTTCACTACAACAATTGCAGAATTTCAAGGAAATTCTACATCCGATTCCAAGAGATGACTTAGTGGATTGGTGAAACAAGGACTAGTCTTGACCCCGTAAGGCACGAGGTATTTGGCCAGTGGGACCTAGAAGGCCTTTGCCCAATGGGTGACTAGATCCATTTGCAAAGGGGATGTGCCTCGTGAGTGACTAGAGCTATTTGCGAAGGGGATGTCTCTAGAGGGTGACTAGATTCCTTTGCATGATGCTAATGTAGGGTGCTTTCCACAAGGTTCTGGTATAAAACATGAAGCAGATGGATTCATCAACATGGCTAGCTCATTCAAACTTTTTTCTGGGATAGAGAATATTTTCAACAAGAGATCATATGAAGTTATTATGAATACCTCCCTAGCAAAGAGGGAGTGTTGAATTGTGTTGAATTTTGTAACTATGGTCGATATTCATAATTTGTTTCAGCCCTCCAAAAATCAAAAGAGATAATAAATATGAATTGTATTTCAAGTTGGCTTCAAAAGAGGGAAATTAAATTTTTGAAATTTAAATCATTTCTCTCTAGAAAGTCAAATCGGCCAGCCTACATGACACACCCATTCATACTCACGAGATGACTATATAAAGGCTACTCATCCTCCTCCTCAAGGAAAACAATTCGAATCACTCAATATTCTTTTGTTCATCCATAAGAAGGAGAGGAGAGAGATAGTAGACCGAAGTTTGACCTCCTGACTAATCTATTTTCTGTCAACTTCGCACGTGTGGTCAGAGGACTGAATTGATGGGAAACAAGACGAGTTTTGTGGTGGCTGACTGAAATTATGAGCATAAGGCCAAAATTTTGAGCAACTGACCGAACTTTTTGTGGAGCAAGAGACCAAAATTCGGCCTACTTGACAAGAGCTGACCAAAATTTCTGAGCAAAAGTTTGACTAGATTTTGGACAAATTGACTAGGTTTAACCTGGGTCTTCTCGCTAGTCAGTTTGACTTTATTTTGATTGGAATGATCAAATTGTATCTCTTGTTGAATTGCTTAATTTCTCTAAGAAAAGGTTGTTGGGTTTTTCCCTAGAAGAGGGTTTTCCCAGGTTAAAAATCTCTCGTGTCTTTGTGCATCGTTGTTCAATTGTAATATATACTATTCTAATGCATTTTATGGTTGAATCTTTGATGTATAATTGCTTAATACTAAGCTGGAAGTGTTAAGATAATATTCAATATCATTAGAAGTACCATTTTCAAAATTTGTGCTTGAATCCATTGCACTTGAGAAATCAACATTTGCAACAAGAAATATTACATGGCATATCATACATGAAATTTGCACCAAAAGAAAACTTACCTCCACCATTGCCTTTGCACTCTATTACAATGTTTACCTCATGAAAACATTTATGTCGTTTCATCAATGATAGCCCACATTCCTTTACCTACATTGCATTGCATTCAATAATTAAACAAACGGATAACAGTGTAAGATGGCTCAAACTTAAATAAAAATACATATGGGGCCATACATACACCACAACATTCACCTTTACACACTATACCTATGGAATCATGGGTTGCTAGGGCCTACCTTAATTTTCCACTCAATGTACCAAATAGAAATCAAAATAAACACTTAAATATATTATGAGAATATCATAAATGAAAAGAATGTCTTTGCACAATATTATGCAAAAGTCCATATGTAATCACCAAAACTCATAATTCTTCAATAAGAAAGGAGAAAGGAGAACCAGTGTATTGAAAAAAAGAAGATATCCATCAACTCACTTTTTACCTCTACACTCTTGAACACATCTGCAACTCTTTCACACAATAAAATTTATGTAGTTTCATCAATGCTCCTCCACCTTCCATTACCTATATTTGCATAACATTCAATAAATAAATAAATCCCAAATAATATAATATACATTCAATTATACCTTTGCTATGGTGCATCACATCACAGAAAAGAAAGATATTTACTAGTTTCACCAATGGTCCTTCACCCTTCTTGATGTGTATTGCATCTAAATTTCAGCAAATGCACATGATATAATAATGAATAAACAAATATTTTATATTAAAATGGGCATCAAAAACATATAATTTAGTAACAATCAAGCAAGTTCCCTCATACATACCTCCTTCATCTTTGCCCATAAACAAGCAAATTTCCCCATACATACCTCATTCGCCTTTGCCTATACACAAGTAAATTTCCCCATACATACCTCATTCGCCTTTGTCCACTACACTTGTGGTCTCCTACACATTTTCAAGTCTCTCACACAAAAATATTTATGTAGTTTAATCAATGTTCCTCCACCTTCCTTTAACTACATTTGCATACCACTGATTATATAGATAAATCCAAAATAATATAATATGCATTCAATTATACCTTTGTTGTGTTGCCTCACATCACACGAATATATTCGATAATTTCACCAGTGGTCCTTCACCTTTCTAGATCTGTATTGCACAAAATGTCAACAAACATACATTATATAAAGATGAAGCAACAAATGAGTTCAATTAAATGAGCATGAAACCATATCCTTTACTAACAAACGAGCAATTTCCCCCATACATACATCTTTCACATTTCCCCATAAACAAGTAAATTCCTCCATACATACCTCATTCGTGTTTTCCCACCACACTTGTACACTTTGCATCAGCCCTAAACTCGCATAATGGGTTGTTAAGGTCTTCCTTAATTTCCCCACCCATTCAATTCAAAAAACAATATGAACAAAAGAAAATAAGCTAAAAAAACCACAAGAAAATAAAAATACCAAACCATAAGTTAGCATGGCCATGCTCACAAATACCAAGTTATACGAGCCACAACATTAAAAAAAAAAACAACAATAGAAACAAAAATGACCAACAATAAAAATAACAAAGTAAGACATAAAAACTCAAATAAGAAATAGACTCAGCACTGCGATTGCAAAAGGCATCCATGGCCAACCAAGGGGACCCTGCACACCAAAAAAAAAAAAAAGTATTAAATAGAGGCTAGAAAATATTCTAAAATATATTAAATACACATGAAACAATATGAGAAATATGAAACAAATATCAAAATATCTTATGAGAATGTAAAATGCAAAGTGAAAATCTTATGAGTAATCTTATGCACTATAAAATACAATTTATGCAAACACCAAAATTCATAAATTCTAAATAAGGAGAGAGAAAACTATAATATTTGCAAGAAAGATTACATGGAATATCATACATGAATTTCATACCAAAAGAAAACTGACCTCCACCTTTGTCTTTGCACTCTACTACAATGTCTCTCTAGTGAAAATATTTAAGTAGTTTCATCAATGATCCCCCACATTCATTTGCCTACATTGCATTGCATTCAATAATTAAACAAATGGCTAATAATGTGAGATGGCTCAAATTTAAATAAAAACACATATGGGGACATACATAAGCCACAACATTCATGTTTACCCACTACACATGGAATCATGGACCATTAGGATTTGCATTAATGTCTGTCCCACCCACTAAACACAATCAAACCATTAAATAATAAATAAAGATTAAAAAAACCTATATTATGCACTAGAAAGTACATTTATGCAAACACCAAAATTCATAAATTCTAAACAAGGAGAGAGAAAACTATAATATTTGTAACAAGAAAGATTACATGGAATATCATACATGAATTTCACACCAAAAGAAAACCGACCTCCACATTTGTCTTTGCACTCTACTACAATAAAAGTATTTAAGTAGCTTCATCAATGATCCCCCACATTCCCAGGCCTACATTGCATTGCATTCAATAATTAAACAAATGGCTAATAATGTGAGATGGCTCAAATTTAAATAAAAACACATATGGCACCATACATAAGCCACAACATTCATGTTTACCCACTAAACCTATGGAATCATGGACCATTAGGATTTGCATTAATGTCCCACCCACTAAACATAATCAAACCATTAAATAGTAAATAAAGATTAAAAAAACCTTATGAGAAATCTTTTAAAAATCTCATGAGAAATATTGAATATATACTAAAAACATACCATGAATGATCTTAAACAAAGGCCAAAAATATTATGTAGAATTAAGCACTTTTTATTCAAGTACCAAAATCGCAAACCCTAAATTGCTAAGGGAGAAGAACCTTCTATTTGAAATGAAGAAAATGTCATAGCAAAGCATACAAGTTTAAATCAAAAAGGAACGCACATTAGATAATATGATTTTTAAACCAAAAAAGTAACTCACATTAGCCCACATCTCTCACACGGATATTTCAAGAGTTTCATCCATAGTCCTAATGGAAAACAAATGCAAAAAAAAATAGCATCAATAGCAATTAGAAAACAAAACAATAACAATAGTAAAAAAAAAATTAACAAAAGGAAACAATCATAGAGAAATGATAGACACAAAATACTCTGCAACCTCAAAAAGAAACCATGGCCCAACAACATTTACCTTACATAGCAAAAAATCAAGAATAAAAAAGGACTAGAAATCTTACACCACGATCTTACAATGAATATGAAACAAAGACCAAATTAGTCTACAAGATATCTTAAACATTTAAAAATAATAATAATAATAATAATAATAATAAATAAATAAATAAAAATCTTGTAAATAAACTTATGCAAAAATAAATACATCTCATGTAACATAAAAAATCATAAACCTAGCTAGATAAGGGGGAGGAGAGCCATTGTATTTGAAATAAGTAGGCTTTCACAACTATGTTGGACCTAGAATGTGCACCAAAATAACTAACCTTTTTTTATGCCTCAACGCTTTACTGTGATTGCTCTCACAAAGATATTTTAGAGATCTCTTTGATCACACAGACATCACACAAAAACCTCCCTCCTCACATTAACATTTGGGTCTACATTAATATCTGTATCCACTAAACAAAAACAAAAACATGAATCTTATGAGAAATCTTTAAAACGCACCAAAAATCTCATGAAAAATATCAACATAACTATAATATTACCAAAAATGGGAGGGTGTAATGGAGGAAGAACTAATGGACTATTTAAAAGAGGGGAAAGATGTCCTCCTCAAGTCCATATTTAACACTAGGGACAAACTTTTAGAGAGTTGGAAAGGATCTAAGGCCTTTAGCGAGGTAAGAAAATGTGACGGAGAGCTTCCAGACAAATCCAAAACCTTAGAAAGAAAGAAAAAATTGAGTTGAGTATCCTATGGATCTATTACTCACCAAAATAGGTAAACCCTTAAAAAGAATTTTTTCTCCTACATTTGACAATTAGTCAGACGTCTAGATAGCTAACAGCCCTAGACAGCCACCATTAGAGAATGATATGCCATGTGCCTCTACCATTTGCATCAGCCATGTGCCTCTCACCATCCGACATTGACACTTGGAGGAAGGTTGGTTTCTATTCAAAAAGTACTTTGATCATTTTGTAATCAGGTGCTTATATTTGTTTGTTTTGGGCATTTATTATGGATGACAGGGTGATCTAGAAGATTGACAAACCTTGAATATAATTTTGTTCTCTCACCTTACTTGTGGGATTAACTTTGAAACTAGTCCAATGGGGCCTCCCTTAAGGCCCTTTGGGTTATAGGAGCGGCACCACTTGGGAAGCCATGATTGGGATCAAGTATTACATTCTCCGTATACCATACAAGCCCCACATTACAAGCCCCATATCTGACCTCCATTTTTCGAGTACAACTTGTCATTGGTTCCGAGGGATTTGGCAATCATATGACCATATACCTTGAGTAGGGCTCGGAAACTTTGCCCTGAGAGCGTGATGCAGCTAAAAGAAAAGAAAAAACATATCAAGGCCATAATGAAACAAAAGAAAGAAAATAAAAATGTAAAAGATGGTCGGAACATAAATATTAGCATGTGGGCAAAAGCTTATCATGAGCTCTACCTACCTCATATGGCCATCACCTAGTTCCTAAGTACATGATGCTCCATTACATCAAAAAGGGACCCTTGCATGTGTTGAATTTTCTACAATAGTACACAGTAGAACTAATCTTTTGATCAGATAATCACTTATTAATGATTTCCAATCAATTTGTCTTATGCCACATATATCATCGAGAAATTATACATAGAAAATCTAAATAACAATGCAGTGTAAACAATAGGATCAAAAAAACACAGCCATGCACAATAGAGACAACAAATTTACCCTAGGAAAACCCAACCATGGAAAAAACCCAACAACTTTTCTTTTTAGGAGTAATTGTTCTTCAGCAATATATACAATTCCAAGAATATTCTAGAAATCTATGCCAAAATCCAAGTCCAAAAATTCCAATTTAGTCAATGTTGGTCAAATCTCCAAAACAATTAATTCTGATCAAATTTCGGTTGGGTCAACTTCGAACCTAGAGTTGACTTTCTGTGCTTAAACCCACAATCTGTTGACTTGTGTAGCTTGGGTGATACTCCGCAACCCTAGGTGTTGGACTTGTGAGAAGAGTGACCACCAAAGGACTTTGTGGGCGAAGTACCCAAGCTTGGGGTTTTGCACCCAAAGTTGTAGGCACGAAACCAAGATATTTTGATGGTTTGACCATTCTTTGCATGTCGGCAACATTAACGGACCAAGGAGACCTAAGGAAACCAATGGGTATCTTGATCAAATGGAGGAGGAAATTAATTCTCTTGGTTAGTTAGGGTTTTAACCAAAAAGTCAATCGACCTAGGCTTGAAAAAGGCCCCTTGAGGGATAACACTCACCCTCAAAGAAGACTATAAGAGGAGGACTCGATTCATTTGATCTATCCATCCAAATGGAACGCATCATAAGAGAAAGGCATCTGAGGTAGTTGCAACCCTAAGGAGCCAAGCCGAAGTGTGGAGAAGGACGAAGTTGGTTCTGTTTTCCTCAATTTTTGTCTAGTCATGTAGGAGCAGCTGCTAGCCGAGTTTGTTTGGAGATTTTGGGCACAACTTCTGGGAAAACTTCCTCTGTGTAGTCGACCACATACGTTCTGGTTTTAAGGAGAGGGTTCAGACCCCTATGAGCAAAGTGTATTAGAGGGTAGTAAGGCCTAGTTTCTTGCAGGAAGGATGGCCGCATACTCTACTGGACCAACACAACAGATGAGTGTCTATGTGAGGGGAACAACACTGGTTTTAAGGATTGTTTTGAAGGTTGAATTTATGGCTCTCTTGTAGTTGTTCAGGAACCCTAAAAGGAGGTTTGAAACTTCAGAAAAGTGTGCTCAGTTCCAAGTTCCAAGTTCTTTCAAGACAGAAAGAATACATCTTAAAGAGGTAAGGGATTGTCTTTCCAAGTTGATGGTTTCCAGGTGATGTAGGGTTTTCAATAAGGGTTATTGGCAGCATTTTGTTGTGCCCTAGTTTAGGACTCATTCAACCGTGTGTTTCCCTTAAAGGGTTGTAACTTGTCCTAAAGTCTGTGAGAATTAGCTCAAAGTTTGTGCATAAAAGAAGGAGGTTGAGATCCTAAGTGAAGTGAGGTATGATCTTCAAGTGGGCAACATTCTGCCTAAGAGAATGTACAACAACGTCAAGAAAGAAAGGTTTATTCTAGTGGGATAGAACATCAGTTTAAGGAGTAGCCTAAGAACAAAGATTTGGAGGATTGTTAGTGATTGTCCTATAACTCTAAGTGTTGTGGATAAGTGGCAGACTGGCCACAACAAGTGGACTGTACATTGGATTCCCTAAGGATTGATATTTGAAGGGAAGTCAGAAGGGCTAGTTATCAAGCCCTAGTTTTGTGATTTGTAGTGGGTCAAATCAAGAGATAAAAGGGCAACATCCAAGCCCTAAGAGCAATGATGATGGGGCATCCATATCAGTGCAAGTGGGCAGTTTGTTGAAATCCCTAAGAGTTGATGATCCTAGTGGAGCAAGAGAGAAACTAGTGGGAAGTTTGTTAGGTTAAATTTCTCCGCAAGGGTGGTTGAGTGGCAAGTTGGATAGTTGAAGATGCAGTTGCAGCGATCAGCAGATGGGGAGGCAAAGTATCTGCCAGATGTGTTCAAGGTACATGGACTAAAAGTGTTGTGGAGCGCTACATCAACAATTAGGTCAAGTGTATCTTGTTCAAGGTATATTGGTGGTCATAGTTGTTGACCAAGCCCTAGTTGTGTCCTTGTATTAGGGTTGATTGTAAGGAACATGATCCTTGGTATGAGAGCCCTAAGATTGTTGTATTAAAAATTTGTAATATAACAAGTGTTGGGTTGAAACAATTGTCTTGTGCACTAGTTGATTCACTGATGTAGGTTATTCCGCTGTACAAAGTAGTAGTGTTGAGGTATTTCAAAGTGTTTATGTTCGTTATTTTACACATAGACCTGTAGTTGAAGTTTTGTGGAAAAATCAACACAAGCAACCATGTGGACAAACAGTAATTCTCTTCAATCAAACTCAGCTTGTTTCAGCAGTCAAAGTCAGCCTATTTCTGCAGTGAAATTTAGCCTTGTTCTTAGTCAAATGCATCCAGATTCTTGGTCAAACAGAACAAGTCAAAACCTAATCAAATGGCAGCTTATAAAACTTGGTCAAACTTCAAATCTTCCTCTTGACTTTGCACATGTTTTTGGAAATATAGTAGACATGGTCGGTATTTTCATCATAAGAATTTGATAATTTGAATTTATAAATTGCCTTGAAAATATTTTAAATTCGGTTTCATATTATTTTAACTCTGTTGGGCCCCCAAAAGGTACCCGTTCGACACCCTCCTCAAGTATATAAATAAGAGACATTTGCTCCTGATTTGGACACATCGAATTGGTCTTGTGCATCTCTGATCCAGCGAGATGCACAGAGGACCGAAATTTGAGGAGGAGGCCGAAATTTCAAGGAGGGTCCAAATTTCAGGAGCTTGGTTTTTGTCTTGGCAATTGATCATGATCTTGGGTATTGGTCTAGTTATTCTCTCAATGTTGTTTTTAATATATTGATGTATTATGAACTCTCTCTCTCTCACACAAGGAAAGCTTTTCTTAGGTTTTCCCCTTATGGGTTTTGCCCTGGCCTCAGGCCTAATTTTTGTGACTATTATCTTATGGTTTCTTGATGTACCTACTGTGATTTCCTACTGCTCATTCATGCTTATGAATGAATTTTCTTAATATTGATTTTAATGATGTAAAATGATAATACTAATAATTGTTATATGTTTGGGAAATTTGTTCTAAGCATTGCCCCTAGTCAAAAATTAACATGGTATCAAAGCTTGCGGGTCATCCAAGAGCAGTTCCCTTGAAGGACAAATCTGTCTTCGGGTTGGTTGTTCAAAGAAGACTGAATTCTTCTGTGATTCACTAAGCGGCAAAATTTCCTGAGTTTAAATTATCTGAGGCCAAGCATGATTCAACATTTGACAACCAAAATTATCCGAGCCTCCTCAAATCGTAATTCTCTGAGGTCAAAAGTTTTGTTTCTCTGTGGATACAAACCTTCTTTGTATCATACAAAGGTCTACTGAATGACTATGACTCTTATGCGAAGAAACGATGTATGGCCCTGTATGAGATCTCTTGAAGACCATGTTAGGCCCAGTTACAGACCTAGTTCTTTCATGTGAAGGCCTATAAGAAATGTTAATTTGAGGCAAGGAAAGGAAGGTTTACTCTAAGCTAAGGCTACCATGATCTATGCATCGACTTGAGGATTGCCTCATTATCATACCATTTTTTCAATCATATTCATGGCAATCAAATCATGTGACTTTCAATAATAATGCACAAAAGTTTGAGGCATCTATCTCCTGTGGAAATTTACAAGCTTTGTGGTGATTCATGTTAAGGTCAAGCTGAGTTTCCTGAGGCTCTAAGACTCTATGGTTGTGCAAGTCTATATGGTTGTATTAAATCACCTTTGTGATAAATTCAAGTCCATGTTAAGGGCAAGTTTATATATGTGTGAGCAGGATATTTGGGCTAAGGAGATTATCTGGGTATGAAGGATTAAAGAGGTGAATCAGACAACAACTTCAAAGGGAACCTATGTATCCCACTGGTTGTCTAACGAAGCATACAAATTATCTAATGATACATAGAGAAGGAGAAAAGTATTTAGCCACTTTACAACACACAATGCATTTTTGTGACATAAAAAGAAAAGAAAATGCATGGGAAGGAGATCAAGCATTTTCTCAACATAAGGTGAGCCCACACCAACACAGAACAACAAACTTTCCAACAAATAATTTGTTTTGCTAATTCGTTTTTTTTGCATGGAATTCGCATTTCCATGTTTTTGTCTATGAATTATTTGAACTACCTTTGCATTTTTTCATCTCCTTCTTTTCTTGTAGCATTTTAGTTTCTTTATATAAGCATGGTATTTGTTTAAGTTATGGTTGCTAACAGTAAACCCTTGGGTTTTCACTCCTACTTTAATTATTCAGGTCTTCTCTGGGAAAATCAAGTGGGCTTTCGGATTTTCCATTGTTGGTAACATTTAATGTGCATGAATATCCAACTTCAAGAGGGATGAATAGTTAATGCCCATTTTAGATAGGTTTCTTAAAACACATTGGATATTTTTAGATAAAGGGAAAACAACTTTGGCTTTGGATCAATTTCAAGTTGCAGATCCATCATATCTACAACAAACAATATTAAAACACTTACTACAATAGATAACCATGGTACTTTGAGGAATTTTCTTCCTTATCTTATGTGTTTTGTCTCATGCATGTGTGTTCCGAAAACCAAAGATTCATCCCATTTTGTTGTGCATATACTTCAGGCTCAAAGGTGATGGTTTTAATGTTTTTTTGTTGGGTATTGCATGTAGAGTGATCACAATTTTACACTTCTATGTATTACTCCATCGTAGGGTTTCATGTTTTAGTATCAATCTAGTAAGCATAATGAGAATCGAGATGGACAAACCTATTTATTAGTTGTGAAATATGTTAAACAGAGAATGGGGTTATGAAAAAGTTGTTAGAGTAAAATGTAGACTTCATCAAACCACTGAATTAATAGTAGTCAATCATACAATCTCATCCACACCAACAACTCAATCAGTTAAACTAAAAGAGGCTAGACAAAACAATCTAACCGAATCCATTCATTGTCCTTCTTGACTTTGGATAAAAAAAACTTCCAATGTGTTGATTCTAAAAATTGTGAATATGAAAATGTGTATTTAGCATTGCTTATACTCATTGTCTTCCATAGTTTAAGTCTGCATCCATAACAAATTTTGGAAATCTGTGACTGAAAAAGGTCAGGTAAAATGCGAGAAGGAGAGTAGTGTGAAACCAAATCCCAACATATGTCACTATAGTAGAAATATTTGAAATTATTATAGAAATCAAATAGATAACAACTAGATGCCAGAGCAGGCATATAAGGCATGACACCAAAGCTCTGGGAATGACTAACATAATTTTAGTTAATTACTTCAATTAATTTTACATAATCTAATCACAAGCTTAATAACGAGAAAGTATATACTATGACATGAAAGAAACTTAAGTCAATAACAATAAGGAAACCAATACAACAATCCTGGAAGAGTAGTTTAGATATAAACTATGGGATGTAGAAAACTTGAGTCAATAACATTAAGGAAACCACTAGAACAATCGTGGAAGAGTGGTTTAGATTTTATTCAAACATCTGAAAGTAGATGGATTGATAAAGAGATTTTATAGAAGGTTTACATATTCAAGATCTACTTGTCCATGAAAAAGAGTGTTTATAAAATACCAGAGCTAAAGCTAATAAGAAAATGTTGCTCTAAAATCCAACCATCATATGCATGGTAAATACATGTTCATCGGTAAGCATATGTCCCTACTATAAAAAAAGAGTTAAAGAAGAATATAGAAAGGGCACTTTAAACCACTAAATCAAGTTTGACTTCAAGAGCTACATTATATCGATATTTTCCATCACAAAAATGTACAATCCTAAGCATTGTAAGATAAGGAAAATCTATCCACATGGGTCTAAGGGTCTTTGGTCGTCTCATCTTGAACCGACTGAAGGAAGAATTTGACAGGGTTTTCCCAAAGAGTGGGATTTTTCCCTGGCAAATGTGCCTACATTATGTGGCATCTTCTATTTGTTGCTTGGCATTAGTCTTGATGATAAGAAAAGATAAATCGAAAGTACACATAATAATAACGAAAACATCACAAGATAATGTCATAATAAGAGAGATCGATTAACTATCACCTCCTTGAATTTCTCAACATGGTATCAGAGCTAAGGTCACGATAAAAGGCAATTTGAAGATCACAAAGAGCTAGTTCAGTCTCTATTCATCATATCAAGGCACCTTGAAGAAGCAGAAGGATTTCAGTATATCTTAAAGACAAGATTCATAAAGTATACCACTTCAGAAATCATAGGCAAGAAGAGATTAAAGTTTTTTAGTCAAGCACAATAAAAGATGAGTATAAAGGTTCGATGCTAGATCTCTGAAAAGATTCCATATTACAGTGATATGGGTTCGGTGCCATCATAGCAAGAACGCTTCATAACTTTTGTACCATTATAGTTCAAATCCAATAAACTCGCAGAATCTCAGAGATTAGTCATAGGTATTGATTTGGTGTAGATTTCAGAAGGAAGTTTAAATTACAGTGATGAAATTTCGGTTTATGACAGTGGGATCATTCCAGAGAATGAGCTTGTAAAAATCTCGGTGAATGCACAAAGGAGTAACTTCACTAGTCAAAGAAAGATTCTCGACATGTACATATGGATTGACTGTGAAAAACAAGAGACGGAATCTCAATGAAGAAAACTCAGGACCAAAAGGTTTGGATATTCATTGTTTGGGCTATATCCACAATACCATTCTACAGTGTCATCATTAAAGAACTATGTCACTCCTACAATAGCAAAGACTAGGATGATATACAAGTTTATGGATACTATTGCTACGTGTCTATCTCCCAAACAAAACCAAAGTATAAGGCATCTTAATGAATTGTGTCATCACATAAAAAATCCAAAGTTTGCCCAAGGGAAAATGAAAAAGATAGTCAAAGGAACCAACTACAAGAAAGGACTCCTTAAAAGATTTGAAGCACAAGGAATCAAGTAAGTATTACAACAATTCCAACAAGCTATCAAATCACAAGGTATGTATATTCATAAGTTTCTCTTAGAAATACAGTTTATCAAATGATCACACAATCCTTGGTTATCTTCTAGGGATCACAAGTAATCTAGGACGTCAAGTAGGAGTCCTTGATTAAAAGAAAGGAATAACTTCTCATAGGATTCCATCCTCTATGGCTATCTAGCTTAAGGAATAAAATCATGTTCTTGGTATCACCAATGCAACAGAATAGCCCGAACGGAAGCTTTTTGCCAGAATCCGGTAAAAATAATTTCAAAAAATCATGTAGTTGGATTGTTTGAATTGCATTTTTTATGGTGGAAATGGATTCACCGCCATCAAAAACCCTAAGGGCACCCAAAATACTGAAGTTTAACGACTGTAACCCAGATTTTCAAAAATCTTTGCCGGAATTTTTCATAATCTTACCGGAATTTATGGGTTATTCTATGGGTTGTTTAGACTACGCCGTTTGGAAGTATGTACTACAGGTATAAAATACCATGGCTTACACTTCAAGGAATTCCTACAAGGTTTGTCAAGAAACATCTCCAGGTATGTATTAGACCATGCATCTTATAAAATTATCTTCATCCTATTTTGAAATTTGTGTCACTAACATCATTATGTCCAGCTTTCTTGAATCTTAAAGATTCTTGTTTGGTATGATTAACCATCTGATGAATCTACCCACCTTACATCTCTGATTGTTTGCATAAAAGAACCCTAAAAGGTTCTCTGGAAAACCCTAACCTAAGGGTATGCTAATAATGTATGAAACCCTAAATCTACTTAGGGTTATTAATGAAGTAATTGCTATACTGGTTGATATATTGATGATATCATGTTTGGAGTTTTGATATGATCATGGAAGCTCTTACTTATTAGGGTTGAAATAATGTTGTTCGAAATCCCAAACCTTGGAAGTTTTGATATAATAAGGGTTTGCTTTGATATGAACCAAAGCCCTAGGTGTTGGTTAGGTCTACAAGCAAAATCCTTGTTATGTACTTAAAGTCCTAGGAATGAAACCCTAGGTATGTGTTCATTTGGTTGAAACCCTAACTTGGTCGATATATGTATAATATGTTAATGCTATCTATCATATGATATGCTTATGGATTCCTAGATATGTGTGTTGACCAAATTACTAATGGCCATAAGTCCTAGGGTTTGGAAACAAGCCCTAATCAAAGTTTGAAATTCTAGGATGATATCGTTTTGGAAATCTAGGGTTTTACATCTAAACCCTAGTAATAGTTAAAATTCTCTAGTATAAAATCTATATATTGTTTGTTGAGAATTTGTAAATGGAAATATAGGGTTTACATCAAACCCTAGTAGAATTTATTCTTGCTAGTCATGATGTGATATTTTTTGTTGTATGAAATCTAGCATTCACATGAAACCCTAGTGGAAAGTCTATCATATGACTTCCAAAAGTTATTAGATACTTTTCTTTTTCTGTTGACTTATTTCTAGGGATCGTTATACGACAGAACTAATATTTTGTTATCTTGATTGAGCTGTTTATGTGATTTAGGGTTTGTAACAAACCTGGGCTAGAAGTTGCAGTATTGATGTATAGTCTCCTCGTGATTATGTTTGATGCTTCCGCTACTATAAGATTTCATTCTATAGATTTGGTTGTACTTGTTGTCTAAGTTGTGCAAGTACATCATATTCAAGTTGGTGAAGATGTCCATAAGAAAAGACGATATGTTAAGCATGATGAGAAAGATTCTCCAACACCGAAGGAAGAAGATAATCTCCCTACATTAAGAGGGAGCTTGGATAGAAGATGTCTCCATGGTTAAGAGGGAAGGTATAACATAGTCTTGATTGGAGAATACATTCTGAAGGATATGTTGCTACATGTAAAGTAGGGAAGGAAAGTGAATGATTGAGGAATCTTCTCTCAAAGATTCAATTGGTAGTCCTACTGAGATAAGTTGAAGAGCAACATCGAGACCCCAAAGGATTGTTCTTTGATGATGTATATTTGAAAGTGTATTATTGATTAGGGTTGTGTTTGTACAAATAAATCTCTCGAAGATTTTATAAGTATGATGGTTACCGGTAAGTTTGATCAGAAGAGATTTGTTGTTGAGACTTTGTGAGTGAAGCATTGCCTGGAAAGACATCGAGCAAGCACTTTGTTTTGATGTCTGGTAAGAAGGGTGGCATCAAGTGGATGTGCACCTAGTTCTCTGTGTTGATGGTTAGTAAGTAAGCCTAATGGTACCTATAGAGGCTGAAAGCTTTAGTCTCTCTCTCTCTCATAAGGAAAGCTTTTCTTGGGTTTTCCCCTTGTGGCTTTTGCTATTTTTTCCTAGCCTCAGGCCTAATTTTTGTCTCTTGTTTTATGATTTCTTGATGTTTCTATTGTTATTTCCTACTTCTCTTTCATGCTTATGAATGAATTTTCATAATATTGATTTTAAAGATGTAAAATGATAATACTAATAATAGCTATTTGTGTGAGAAATTTGTTTTAAGCATTGCCCATAGTAAAAATTAACACATGTGGATAAGAATAGAAGAGATTATGATGATAACCGAATTGGTCCAAATGAGGAAGTCAACTTTTGTATTTATACTTGTCAAATGGGTGATTTTTGACCAAGGGTCACACCCTTTCATAGTGGGGCCAACTTGACAGTTTAGGGTCTGCATGAAGCCCAAAAATAAAATTGTTATTTTAATTTCCATAATTTGTCTAAACCAACTTAAGACGCCTCTTGGCATGCAGGAATACCTTGTGATACTACACAAAACTTAACATGTCCCAACCTTGATGAGTGATAAAATGACTCATCAAAAGAGGTGATAAAACTGTTACATCATAAAAAACAAGCTCTAACCCTTAATCTATAACTTTATAAGCCATAATACTAGGAATAATCAAGAAGTAAAAGGCACACAAGAAGGGTGGAAAAATCAAGCCTATTTGGTAACTCATGCATCCACAAATGCTCCCTATGCGCATCTATACACTCAGGATGTTGACAACTCCATCAGTTGATCCCTTTGACCATGGCACTTGACCATGAAGTCTTCCCCCATCCATTACCATATTATTATACACTAACACCTATCAATTGAAGGGTGGACTAGGGAAATGTTACTTTAGGGGCTAGAAGCACCTAATAGGATTGACCATTAGCTACCCCTACCAAGGGAGAAAACACCTTTCCGAGAACTTGGTCCTAATTTTAGAAGGGGGTCTTTTTTTGAAGTATTAACATGCCTTAAACGTGCCCTAAATATTATTGACCTTAGTCTTTGATGGATAGTTGATTTCACTAGAATCCATGTTGTAAGGTCTTTGATGGATAGTTGATTTCACTAGAATCCATGTTGTTTTTGTCAGGTGGGTCATTGCAACCCAAGCCCACTCCATAGGTACCCAGCCCCTTTAAAGAAGCACATGGCCTAAGCAAGTGTGGCGTTGAGAGACTGGAGCCTCCTAACAACATGACTAGATGGCACATGTCCCGGAGTACCTCTACGACCCAAGACATTGGTCCAATTTGACCTAGTTTTGAAGATTCTTCATGATGACCCAATATGCCCCAGGGGTTGGCCTTGACACAATTTAATGGGCAGGGGTTGATTCAGAGTCCAAATGAGGATGGTCTCGCATTGAGAGACTAGGGAGGGCTTATTGCTCCAGAGGAAGCCCTAACATTGGAGAGGAGGAGACCTTATTTGACAATTAGAGACCCATGGAAACCACTTGATGGCACCCCGTGGAAGATAATGAGGTGGATTTGAGGGCCAACCCTCAAATTTTGGATTATACAAGCATTTACACACACCTCATCACACTTTTCCATGGCATTCTAAGCCTTAATTGGGCATGACACTAGTAATTTAAGAGGGCATGGCTCACATGTGTGGGCTAATTTGGCTTGTTTTTTTGTTAGCTAATGGGTTGGCTTGTAACCCAAGGTCATTTGCTGTCAAACATGATTTTAGGGGCTTCATTAGGCTAAAATAAGAGAGCTAAACCTCATATAAATAGAAGTGAGCCTCAATTCATTTTCATCATCAGTTGTGATCTAATTAGCCTCTCTTAGAGAACTCGACCTAGCTTAATAGTATCTTGTATCTTGTGGAGATGAGATCTATCGACGATTTTTGCTTATGAAGATATTTTTGGCTTTGGAAATGTCATTTTGAAGCAATAAAGGATTGATTCATGCATTCTATCATGTAAGTGTGCCTTGTATTTGATAAATCTTTATATTTTATGGCTATTGAATGGAATGGTTAATTATCTAAGGTTTCTATGTGTTAATTATTGTTGAAAATCATTCTATGAAATCTTAATAATGGTATTGCATGCATTACCCACTTGAAGAATTTGTATGACAATCCCATGGGTGAAACTTTCAACTAGCTCTCCCCATTGACTTTGCTCCCTCACCAAAATGATAGCTAGGGTTTGAAACCTAGGGTTTCATATTTCCCTTACTCCTTGATAGGGTTTAGTTGTCTTCTCCTAAAAGTTAATTATCCCATTGACTCCATCACCCAAGTTTAAGGCACTGGCCTTGGTCACATTGTTGTTCACCTTGAAAACTCACATTAAATTCTACTTTTCTTCCCGTAACCTAGATTTAGGCCTCTTAAGGAAAGTTGCTAGCTAGGGTTAGGCCATCAATTTCAACTAGGGTTGACCACGTTGCCTTCTCTAGGGATTAAACACTTGGTTGTGAGGTTTTTTCCTCAAAATCAACCTTCTCGAGGGATTAAACACTTGGTTGTGAGGTCTTTTCCTCAAAATCAACCTTTTATCATGGCTAATTTTTTCATTTTAGGGCTAACATCCTTTGCCCTAGGTAAATTATGCCTTAGAAAATCCCTAGTTTGCCATAGTGTTGAACTTGAGCCTTATTAAAGGCTTATTGTGCCATAAATTGAGTGTATACACTTATTGTAACCCTTTTCTTGGCCTTGTCATCCTAGATAGAGTTGTTAACCTTGTTTATTCACTAACCCTAGGTCACATTTTTCCCTAACAAGGCCTTTTAAAGGATGCACATTGCCCTATTTGTATTAGTTTAGCCTTGTTCCTAAGCAAGTGATCATTCCTTAGCCTACATTGTCACTTTTCCGCTTGGACTAGTCATATCCTTAGGTGACCTAATATAGGGAAGCCCATAGTATTAAAAACCGGACCAGTGCACCTAATAAACCGGGTTTCAAACTGGAACCAGTCAAACCCGAGACTGGTTAGATCTCAATGAACTGGATTCAAAAAACACATGAAATAATTAATTTTTAATGGAAAAAAATGTTTTTAAGATTTAAAACCATGATTCCAAACCAATAGACACAAAATATGCAAAGTTTGCTCATATATATACCATGTAAAGGTGAAAATATCAAAATGGCACCAAGTGCAATACACATTGCAACAAAATATATAATCAATGAGGTTCTAAATGGCCTCTAGAGTCCAAAAACAAAGTCTACAAGCTATGGGGCCATTGGCCTACTACAAGTCTACATATATGATATATGTAATCAACATTATCACTTGAAACTTTGAAAGTTGAAACTTAAGTGGTTGAGTCTCGACTCCCAAACTTTGCAACTACTTGAGTCACAAACTTCTATGTTGGTTCAATGACTTGAGTCTCAAACTTCTAAAGGTATTCTGCCCCAATATGCCCTATTACTTCATTTGGTGCTCCACATGGCTTTACATGTCCTCCTATCCCAGCCAAGTGTTTCTTGTACCTATTAATACCCCCTCCTTCAGTAGGTTTCAAGCAATATTTGCAGATCATTTTGCCATCAATCATATCACAATAAGTCCATGCAGTATCCTTAGCTGTTGGAGGCATGGTGGCTACTACTTAGCTCAAACTCTATTGTTCCACTACTCCACAAAAAATTCAACACTCTCTAAGCTCCCAATGAAACTCACAAAAACTCCAAATGAGATGTGTAAGGCAACTGAGGGGGGTGAGCTCCTTCTAAAGGCTTGGAGAGGGTGTTTTTGGAGGAAAACAACCCTTACTTTCCCTCCAAAACACCCAGGAAGCTTCCAAAAAGAGACTGTGTCGGTCTGTCACCGTTTGCCATGGCCTTGGCAATGAACCCATCGGTTTATGACCAAACCGGCTAGTTTGGTCATAAATCAGTCGGTTCGATCATAAACCAACCGGTTTGACCGGTTTTTGTGATTTTTTTGGCCAAGCCAACCATTGAACCGGTTTTTTTGCCCTGTTCGACCGAGTTGCCTAATGAAGCGATCGGTTTGACCGATTTCCAATTCATGTCGATCAGTTTTTTATACTATGGGGAAGCCTCCCTTTTCGTGAAGGCCCACTAAAGAGCAATAAGTAGTGGTGACAATGGGTCAGACCTCATATTGTTGCCACTTAGTCTAGTTCATGTCTTGTTAGCTACCCTCACAAGACCTACTAGATTTTTGAGGCAACAGGATCCATTGATCCAAAAGGATCTGTGATCACGAATTTCAAATCATCCATCCACTAATTACCACAAAAGGGGAGGCATACATCAAAATATATCAAAGAATGGCAAAGAGATTCTCTCTTTTAAGTCTACAAAAGTAAAAGGACAAAATGTCAAGGCAAACATCAACGTTGCACATTTGATGAATGAAGCTCATTACTAACATTAGTAGAGTGGGGTAAGGGAACATTCCAAAAAATCTTTTGTTCAGTGGGAGTTTCAAAACATGAGTTATGGCCCTAATATCAAGTGGTGCAAAGGAAGAGAACAAGAAAAAGGAAAATTGGGAGAAACTAGGTTTTCTAGAGAGAAAACGCAAGAAGAAATGCATCAAAACCATAAAGGAAAATGTGAGACTAGTATTAGGGGAGGACCTAGGGATGGAAGAAATCACTTCCTAAATGGAAAAACCCCTAAAAGGGAAATTCATGAGGAAACAAGTTTTGAAAGGAACATTGCATGCATGGATAGAAAGAACTTGGAACAGAATATTATGGTATACTACAATGTGAAAAAAAAATCGAAAGGAAAAGGTGACATTAGGAACTATCCTTACTAGAACTTAAGAGGTGTAAACCAAAGTTTGATGCCCAAAAGGAAACAACATATGTGCATCTTGTATGGGTGAAAATGTCATCATCCCATGGAAGTTTACTCAAAACTTTCATAACTGGAACATTTCATTTCGGTATGCCAATTATTATGAAATAAGACATTTATGGAGAGACTACAATAAATAGAACACAATATAGGTTTGAAAGCAATAAGAATGGTTGCTGGCAAAAAAAATATTAAGATAAGTTTTTTTATGTCGAAAAAATGATCATAAATAGGTCAAACGATCCTCTAGGTACAATAATGTGAGATACAGAGTGAAAGCACAAAGGTTGCTCCAAGCAAGGAAAAAAACTATATATAAGCATAACTAGCCTATGATGTAAAACACCTTAAGTCTAAAGGAAATTTTGATATAATGGAAGAAATTACAGTCGCCTTTGAATCCTCAAGGGCATAAGACATCGCTATAAAAGTGGCTAAATGTGGCTTGAGAGCTATAAAACAACGAAAAATGACAATAGCAAGAATATAACATCTCGGTCAATTAGGTATAGCTCGAGTGGTTAAGAGGAAGTGTTATCGTACCCACCCAAGTTTAATTCCGACAAGTGAAATGTTGAGCCCTTAAAGAGTATATTGTTATAATGGATTTAAGCCCTATTGTTAACCCAACCTTGTGCCCTAAGAATATAGGGTTTACCCTAGGTACTGTTACTCGCATACTTGGTGCAAAATTACCTTCAGTAATTTTGCATGTTGAAACCTCAATTTACAAAAATTGGTGAAATGAGAAAGATCCTAAGTAGATTGAAACACATGATTATGAAGAATTCCATGTCAACGATATAGAGATTGCCTTAAAATGGTGGGAGTCTGTGGATAGATATTCTTTGATGATTATGTTAATGGTTTGGAAAGCAACGCAAAACCATCTGACTTGAATGAAGTTTTATATGTGAAGGTAGAATCTGATTACGATATCAAGGACATATTGTTAACTGTTGTAGATGCTAAAAGGGAGGAAGACTCAAAATGAATAATATGGGAGGAAAGAATTTCCTAGTTCTCATTCTTCAGGTTTAGATATGAATATGGTAGCATTTTTCTTGTCCTCGAAGACCTAGTGTATGATTGTGTATTGAAGTGATTTCAATAGATTTAAATCATACCATATGTATATTTAAAGCCTACATCTATTAGCCTGCTCAAAAAAGATATCTACTTTAGGTTTTTGGTCACAGTTGGAGAAAATTAGCCTAATAGAATGGATGTGTAAGAAACAATAGCTACAAATTATGTTTTAACAACAGCATGAATGGGGCACTGGCTTGTAGGCTATTGGCTAATTTTTGTGTTGTTGATAGACACCTGCAGGTCGCAATTCAATAGTGTTCCTTGTTGTAGCAATGTTAACACCTTAACAGTGTATTGATAAGCAAATGCTTGGGTATTGCCAATTGGAAGTATGATGCATTTAACATCAATGATATGGATGGGGTGTTGCTTGCTTATGTGGCTTACCGGAGACCCATTGTTCGAGTGGGAATGGTTGAGTGTTCATTTGGGAGCCCATGTATTTTCCTGTCAAAGGAAGAAAGGCAAGTCCTTGGTAGTTTTGAAGTCATTTTTACACACTTGTAGAAGAGGTCATCGCCATACCACTTGGGGGATTGTGTGTCCACTTTGGAGGGTTTCATGGCAGATTTTGAAGACTAATTGAAGATCACTTGTGCATTGAAGGGCCTTTGGAGAATGGATGTTGTCCCAAAGCACCCCCTTCTCCCTTTACTTGGGGATATGGGTCATTGTTGAGGGCTTTGCCCCTTTAATTTTTATACATGTGGGATGAATGCCCCTAAAATTGTGTATTTTAAATTAATTAATTGAAGAGGAGAACCTGTCACCCCTCAATAGGCTAGAATAGGGGATTTTATCCAAGGGAATTAACATTTTAATTAATGTGAGGGCAGTTGAGCATCTCCATCTCCTCTATAAATAGAGTTGCACTTCCTCTCATTTTCGCATGGTTGGATTTGGGGGAGAAATACTTTGGAATGTCTGACATTTATGTTATTTTTCTCTCTTATAATTTGGTTATGGATGGATAAGTTAAGATACTTTTTGTGGCTAGAATAGTGATGTGATATGATATTTTTTCATGGATGATTATACTGGATCTTTGATGATGCATTGTGAAATTAGTTTATTTGCCTCATCCTAGTATTATGTCCAATGGAATAAATGTCCATGTGCTAAGTTAATTTATCAAGCATTTGCTTCATTGTCCTGTGTTGAGTTACACCCTTCTTCCAAGCATTTGAGGAATAGAGATAACTTTTCTTTCCCTTAATCATCTAAAGAAGTCAAGACCCTAGATCTCAAAACAGAAGCTAAATTAGACCATTTGCACTAGCGTGTGTGGATTTATTTATCACTCCAAGAAATCCCTAATTGTTTGATTCATTGACTCCATATGCCCCGCTAAAAAATATATAGTTATTGACAAACCAAGGCACTGGCCTTCTATCCTCCATCACCCATGATCTTGGAACTACCAAGCCCTAACAATCCTATCCCAGGAATAAACCATGTTGACTCAAAGGAGAGCTAGCTATAGGTGATAGTGGCCCCCTTTGAGGTGCAATTGGTTTCACATTTGAGCTTTCAAACTTTACCTCAATAAGTGTGAGAATTTGCTATAATAGGTACCATCATCATAATGAGGGACAATGCATAACAATTTTCCTTTGGATATATTACCTAGAAAAAAAAAATACCAAAAACATGATGTCAAAGAGGTTAAGTGCAAAAACAATTCCAATCAGGGAAACATCGAGTGGTTTGACAAAAAATGGCATGCTTAAAAATAATCCAAACCCCTACTCCAAGTCATCAATAAAGATGGATCATTTAGTAGAAAATTTTCAAAGGACCTCACCACAAAGAACTCAAACTCCATAGAAAAATCCAATGTCCTCAAAAAACTTAAAGATTTGAATGATTTTCCTTGATAAACAAACCCCGTGGGAGATAGGATTCCAAAGTTGTAAATGTAGCGAGTAGTTTATCTCAAAAGGTGCAAAAAGCTAAACTAGATGTGGAAGGGAGAAAAGTTGCCAGTTAAAGATTAAGAACCACAATAGAAAACTCTAAAAAGGAGGATTTGGGATAGAGGGAGGTCTTTCCTATCATTAGATAACAAATGACTATCCATGGGGGGCTCAAAGAGGGTTCATCCAGCTTCCCTCCACATGTTTATTAACCCTAGATAGACTTCTATATAAAGGCAGCTCAAGCTCCTCATTTGATAAATTCGCATTCCTCACTCAAGACAACTTATGGGCAAGCGAAGGAGGTCAAGAAGGACGAAGAAAGACAAAGAAAGAAGTTTGAGTTTCTCTCTCTCCTCTCTCATCAACTCGCACGTGGATAGAAGTCTCTCACTGTGATTCGTATTGTTTATGGGCAGTTTCTGGGGGCGGAAATTCTGAGATACTGGCAGTTGCTAGGGAGCCAAAATTTTTGGATCAAACAAGTAGAACAAAGTGCAGGATCAGTTTGGGTGACTTGACTTGGAGGAGAAGACCAGGTTTTATCATAGGTCTAGGTGTGTCTCATATTGAATAGAAAGAATTTCTCTATTGTAAAGGTTGTTAGGTTTTTCTCCGTAGTGGGTTTTCCGAGGGTACATCTTGTCTCTCTTTTGTTCATTGTGATCTCTACTATTCTACTATGGAATTATTGAATGATATATTGAAATAACATAAAATAATATCTACCTCAAAAGTATTTATCAAAATTTTAGAAATATTGTGTTAACCCTAATTAAACTAGAAAATCAACAGACTCAACAAGAAGTTGGAAAGGTAATTGCTAGCTTTTAGGTTACTCCAAAAGTGTTTACATGTTTGGGGTAGCTTAATGTTATGTCACAAGGTTCGTCGAACCTCAACCTTGAGGTTCAAATTTGGCAAACCTTAAAAAAATTTAGAGGTACCTTAAAAAAATTTAGAGGTTCGGCGAACCTCAACCAACCTCATAGCCATTGACCAAGTCCATAAATCAAAACTCATAAGCTCATGTCACAACTCAAGCTTATAATCTATCCTTGCAATTTCCATGTTCGTGATAGCATTTTTTATGTTTATTGATGTTGATATCTTACTATTTTATCCTATATTTCTTTTTAAACTTAATATATAGACGAACCTAATGGTGAACCGCATCAAAAAATTCAAACTCGAACCGAACCTAATCATTGTCGAACCCGAACTCAAACCCTAACCATGTGACTTAGGCTTAATGAGATTCAACCCTCAAATGGTCTAAGATGGATTGACACATAGGAGATGATCCACTATGCACATTGGAGATCAATGCTCAACATATGCTAGGATGTTGAAGTTCTCTTGACAAGTTGAGAGGAATCCTTTATGATGGCCTCATGGAGTGGTTTGCTTGCTTGGAGGACGCCCTATTTTGGGGTAATGTTGTGCATTTTGGAGAAGGGAACAAGGCCTAGATAGCACAGGGTAGCTCGGATTCTTGGAGGGAGGCTTGGATTTGGCATAGAGAGTCCTAAGTTACAACAATGTGTGTGCAAGGATTGGAGCCAAAGGAGTGCATGGCTTAAGAAGAGCAATGGAATCTGTGTGGACTTTTGACTTCACTTGTGTTGGCCTACAAAGGATTTATTTGTAGATTTCTTATAAGTTGTTGGGCTCACATTGTGTTGTTGGCCTCCCATACTCCTATGTATGTAAAGGAAGGAGAAAGTCGTCTCATCACTATCATCATCATACTCTTCTCTTTGTACTTATTTTCTTGTTTTTGTTCACTACGGCTTACAAGGAAACGCTAAGACAAGTTATACATGGGAGAGGGACATCTTTGATGGAGATTGCCCTTGTGAAAAAGAAAATGTTGGAGATGATCATTGTGTTCACTCTTATTTCACTATTGTGTAGATAAGTAATCTAGAGGAGTGTACTAGTCAACTTCTCTCTCTTACCTACTCATTTGTACTTGGTTTCTCTCTCACCTAGAGTCACTAGGGCGTCATTATCTTGTTGAAGTATCTTGAAGTTTATGCTTAGGGAATCATCCCTTTTGTTTCCAATGGATTCTTTAAAATTTAAAGGAGAGTTTGAGTATGATAAATCCTTGCAACACAGTTGTATCATTATCTAAAGTCAAATAAGCCAACTTCCTAATTAAGATGTCAAAAATGAACGTAATGAGAGAGAAAATCACCTAGAAAGTTACCGTGAGCAAGAGGTTGTAAGATGTAAGGGAATGAGTTATATCCAATGGTTGTCTCAGGGCCATATACAAACATGCACTAGACACTCTATTTTGACATAGGGTTACTAATCAAATGGACCCATATTGTATTGAATCATGTTATTGGAATACATAAGTTGTGTTGGAGATACTATATATACAAACTTGAATCAAGCCCTGATGTATTAAACAGCAATGAAAATAAAAGAAGGCACAACCATAGTACAGGAGTGTTTTCATTTGTAAATATAGGAGAATTTATACATACATATATATAGGTGTAAAATGTTGAGACAAAATTTGTAGGGCCGACCTGGCCTAGCACTTCTACGCCGACCTTAGATGTCTAATCTAAATAAGGATGGCGAGCCAAATTGTGTTGAATGGGCTCAAGCTTACTTGTAGTTGGGTTTGCAATGAATAGGGGTGCTGGAAAGCATGGAGTTGACCTATGTTAAGGATCGAGGCCGACCCCTATTTAGATGGTTCACTTGAATTGCAAGAGGGGTATTGTGATCACTAATTTTTCTTGTTGCATGTGTTGAAAAGTGTAACTAGGTCGGTCTTCATGTTGACTATGTGAATATGTATTTATGAAAAGAAGGCAAAGTAAATAAAGATGTATTTTTAGTGTACTTGCTTCATGGGCTTCATGAGCAAGATTGTATTTAGTATGCTCCAGGACCTTGTGAAAGAAGCTAACAAATCTCGATGCAACGATGGAAGACAACCCTTAAACGCAGTGAAGAAATACCTCTCCAACGCATGGAATTCATCATAATCTAGTCGACCTCATTCACCATGAAACTAGTCGGTCTAACTCATAACTATATGGTCGGCTTGCTTAAAAGAGATATGCTATATATATACATGTGATGTGTCGTCATGATTAGAATAACAAGCAATCAGAGATCTCAGAGATAAAAGTGCGAGTTTTCTTTGTAAAGATGGACAATACATGAAACTAAGTGTGGTCAATACATGATATAAAGGTGTGGATAATACGTGATATACAATGCAGATAAAACATGATATGAAGTGCGTAACATACAGTGCAGATAATTCAATGAATACAATGCGGATAAGACATGATATGGAGTGCGTAAAACGATGATCTTTTTATGAATAGATAGATTATAGTGCGGAACACAATATGGATAAAGGAAGGATGCAAGTACAGATAAATGACAGTATAGAATGATTAGAATTCTGAAGTGTAAAGTAAGGAAGGTAAATCTGTGATTTACCTTCCCACAATAAAAGTGTTAAATCTGCCTAACATTTGTGTCCTGTGCAATTTTGATAATTGACTTGATGAATGATTAACTAAGAGAAAACATAAGCAACACAACAAGCTCACAAGTAATTATCAAGAAGAGAATTTGTATTAACCTTAAGTCCTCCAAAATTCTCAACATGGTATCGGAGCTAAGGTGGCAATCAAAGAAGGGCATATAAGTGGCACTTAAGGATTAGATCACAGTCAACAACAACTCTATATTAATCTCAGCAAGCATTTCAGTAAAGAAATTCTGTGAAGATTTTAGAGACAAGGAAGAGGTATAAACAGGAGGCCGAGGAAGATATTAAGATTATCGTATGAGCAGTGATAAGTTTTGTGGGAGATTTGTTATAATACCATCCTACAACACTTCGGACCTTGGAGTTACATACCACAGAGAAGGGAACAGTTTTGTGGTGTATCGTTTGGGCAGTCTTCTAAAACAGCCAGTGAAGGGAAACAAACCTCGTACAACTGCCTAGAAGACATAACTCGAACTTGTGGTACCTTGGAGTTGTGGCAGTATTACACCCCCAAACCTGTCATAACAAGGTTCGGTTATACATTCGAAAGGCTCATATATATTACATCTGTGGAGGCTCCGTTATACTCTGAAATAAAGGCCCGGACCTGTAGAATTAAGCCTCAAAACAATAGCCTCGGACCAATGAAATACACCTCGGATCTGTGATTAGGAGAGCTTGGACCACCTATAGCACTTCGGATTTATTGGATTGCAGAGATTACAGTCCTTATTGAAAGCTCATCCAAGCTCGGACTTACAACAATCTCTGAACTCGTGATCATTCTTTTTCAGGACCTGTGGGCAGTGACTACTGGGGAGCTCGGATTGTTGTCTTATAGCTCGAATTAGTGGCATGATTGCAAACTTATACTCAGCTTGGATCTATTGTATTGTGAAGACTGATAAATGACATGATTATGGCATTCTTTGGAGCAACATAGTAACAATTTCTTGGGAGTTTTGAGAAAAGTGTTTTGGAGTCTTAAACAAATTTGAAGGCACCTTTGGAGCAACTTCAGAGAAGGAGTTTCGGTGTAAATCACAGTCATAGTCATGACTTCTGATTTCAAAAGAAGGATTCTCAGTGATATGTATATACAGTGAAGCAGTACGTTAAAGGATCTTGGAATAACTGATCTACTAAGATCTGAGGTATCTACAACTGATATAAGTATTCAGTTTGGAGGGAACTTGAAGTCTCAAGCCTTGAAGACCTGAATTAACAGTCCAATCACAAGGTACCAGTTCAAGGAAAATCAAGTAAACTTATGAATAAGGAATTGATTTATGTTGGTTATATGATAGGAAGCAATGTAGCATCCTGATCGAAGCATGGCAGGAGCTCCTGGTGAATCAGCTCTGGGAAAAACCTCTTTGACAAACTTTACTAATAGAAAGTAGTCATCAAGAGCAAGGGTCATCATGGAAACATACTTCTGGGATGTGATGACATATTGATGAAACAAGCCGAGGGAATGAAGCTCTTCATTCTTAAAAAATTGCTATAGGATGACTCAAGGGAAAAAGGTATGAGGTATGTATATATTTATATGCTGACATTGGATGCTGTGATGTCATGTTATATGGTTGCAAGTAACGGACTTCTGTACTTAGAAGTATGATCTATGGAGAAGTATCCCTCAATGCACAAGACAGATGAAATCAACATAATATGTCCTCATGAAAAATGAGGTGGCTGTATATGAAGGAACTGGAAAATGTGTAAGTTCCTGGGAATGGAGAATGCGCAGAAAGGAAGAGATCATGAAATGCAACCATGTCAAGAGGCAGTTACCATCCAGAGACCAAGAAGATGTGACTAAAAGATCTCCTGGAAAGATATGTAGACTTTGATGGAAGTCTGGGAAAGATAAAGACCCTCGGCAAAAACATATCATTAGGAGATGTGTCAATTTGTATGAAGGATGTCGATGCCTACAGGAAGATGTCATGTTGAAAGATCATCACTAAGGTAACTTTCGTTAATATGAATCTGTTTATCTGGATGAATTTGTGCAGGGCTGCTAATCATGAAAAAGGATGTATGATCCTTGGAAATGATTCAAAGGAAAGCAGCATGGCATAACAATGGACCAGATAAAGGAAGTCTGATGAATCACTCTCTGATAGCTGACATGACTCAAGATGGAAGTGATGGATGATCTATGCCCTATGAAGCCAAAAGTTGAAGATTCCTCAATATCGAAATCCATGACATCGAGGGGAGGAATTCTTCATAAGTAGCTGGATTGCTACTGCAGGACCCTGGTTGAGAGGGACCCTGGTGGTAAGTTTCTTGCTTGGAAGAAACTTGGAGTATGTCCTTCCTGTGTTAAGAGGGAGTGACGTATGTGATTCTCTATTACATGTGTCATGCACTAGACCAAGACTAACAGCCGTAAATCTTAGTGAAGGCCATGTGAAGGGAATGGATAGACACATCATTCTAGTCCTCACCTGGAAGACAGAATGTTGGATTGGGTAATCATCTGGCATTCGATACTCTTTGAGAATGAGATAGGGCATTCAAGATAAGAGTAGTCGTGGACCAATATTCTTTGAGGGCTAGCTACCCAAGAGAAGAATAGTCCAAAAAGGCCATACTCTGGAAACATCTAGGTGGGGTATGTACCTTGGAGAGACAATGACTATGGTGTCTATTAGTCATGTGTCTCTCCAGCATTGTAGCCCATTGTCTTGTTGAGAGATGGGGCTATTAGTCAAAGCCTTGCACTAGGACAATGCTAGTTGATATGATGCTATACAGATGTGATTACCAATCTGATTCTTCTTATGAGATTCTTCAATTTGAAAGTGACCATGTACCTATATGAATACCTCCCTAGTTAAGAGGGAGTGTTGAAAAGTGTAACTAGGTCGGTCTTCATGTTGACTATGTGAATATGTATTTATGAAAAGAAGAAGGCAAAGTAAATACAAATGTATTTTTAGTGTACTTGCTTCATGGGCTTCATGAGCAAGATTGTATTTAGTATGCTCCAAGACCTTGTGAAAGAAGCTAACAAATCTCAATGCAATGATGGAAGACAACCCTTAAACGCAGTGAAGAAATAGCTCTCCAACGCATGGAATTCATCATAATCTAGTCGGCCTCATTCACCATGAAACTAGTCAGTCTAACTCATAACTATATGGTCGGCTTGCTTAAAAGATATATATATGTGTGTGTGTGTGTGTGATGTGCTGTCATGATTAGAATAACAAGCAATTAGAGATCTCAGAGATAAAAGTGCAGGTTTTCTTTGTAAAGATAGTGCGGACAATACATGAAACTAAGTGTGGTCAATACATGATATAAAGGTGCGGATAATACGTGATATACAACGCAGATAAAACATGATATGAAGTGCGTAACATACAGTGCAGTTAATTCAATGAATACAATGTGGATAAGACATGATATGGAGTGCGTAAAACGATGATCTTTTTATGAATAGATAGATTACAGTGCGGAACACAATACGATAAAGGAAGGATGCAAGTACAGATAAATGACAGTATAGAATGATTAGAATTCTGAAGTGTAAAGTAAGGAAGGTAAATCTGTGATTTACCTTCCCACAATAAAAGTGTTACTTTTGCCTAACATTTGTGTCCTGTGCAATTTTGATAATTGACTTGATGAAAGATTAACTAAAGAGAAGACATAAGCAACACAGCAAGCTCACAAGTAATCATCAAGAAGAGAATTTGTATTAACCTTAAGTCCTCCAAAATTCTCAACAGCATGTTGGGTGACATTATCATTTTAAAGACTTAAGAACCCACTTGGAGCTCTCACATCCATTATTAAAGGAAAAATTAAAGTTATTGCCATGATTGGCAAAGGAAGTGGATTTTGGGAACTAAGCACTGACTTAGATGCCATGTTGTCACTATTGAAGAAAGCGAGCATGTGTTGAAGGACTTTTGGTGATTGGATGTTATGAGCAAATGATGTGTTTCATCTTCGAGGGCTTCTTCCAAACAGGTTATTGTACATGTATATTGAAAGGTAAAGGTATTACACTGTAATTTTTAGGTTATTTAACTAAGAAAGGGGGGTTTTACCCCCTCCATAGGCTAGATTAGGGGATTTGACTTAGGAAGATATTATTTTAATGCCAAAAGAAGTTGAGGTTGTTTCCTATCAATAAAGATACCCTTCCTCTCATTTTCCCTTTGTATCTGTAATACATTTGAAATTTTGAGGAAATAATATGAATATGTTATGATGAAATCATTTATTCCTTCCTTGACACAAGGAAATTATGGTTGGCTTAAGCAAAAAAAACTTCTATCTAATGCCCTTGAAGACAATGGCTCCCCTGATTTGGAGGACAACATGTTACAAGAAAAATAAGAAAGAAAAATATTGTTTTAAGCATGGGTTCATGCTCCATTTTGATGGTCATCTAGGCAAAGCATGTTTTTCATGCTTCTAACTTTTGTCATGTCAAAAGAATAATTTTTTTTTAGTCAAAAGAGTATCAAATGTATAAGACCTTAATGGGCAAGTTGTAACATGTAAAATATATTGATTTTGAGACTAGAATGTTCTATGAGCCTCCAAGCACAAGTCGGCCTAAAGAAGGGTATTCAAACCCCACAAATGTGTATAAATAAAAGCAGCATCAACCTCATTTGACATTAATTCGTTCTCATCATCAAGAAGTTCAATTTGTAGCAAGGAGCATCAAGGAAGCAAGAGCTAAGGTCTAGAAAGCAAGAAGAACTCAAAAAGAAGGAATAAAGTTTGGTTTTGAGTTTGTTCTCTCACACGTTCGAGATTTTTAGGATTTTTGTTGTAGCTACAAAGGCTGAAATTTCAAATCTAGTTAGTTGTAGGTCCGGAAATTTGTGCAAAAAGATTAATATTTGAAGCCAAAGAAGGCTACGAGCAAGTGCAAGGCTGAAGTTGCAGGTCGAAGTCACAGGTCGAAATTAGGGACCAAAGTTGAAGCTGGAAGCTAGTTGAAGCAGGATTGAATCTTGTTGTCTGGGTTGGCCTTTAACCTAATTGGAAGGACTTCTTGAAGATCTAACTTGGTGCTTGGAGGAGGACTTAGTCTAGTGTTTGGGTCTTCATTTTCTCATTTGAAGCAGATTTTATACGAAGAGAAGAGATTAATTTTGGGTTTTCCCATTGGAGGGGGTTTTCCTTGGCTTGGAGCCTATATCCTGTGTCCATTGGCTTTATTATTTTTGCTCTTGATAATTGTTTAATGAAAATATCTAATAATGAAACACAAGACGATAAATAAAGTTCACAAGCAATTATTAAGGTTAAAAAAAATTGAATTAACAACTGCCCTAAGGCATTCTCCAACAGAAAGTACATGGGCCAGACAAAGATCCTCAGATGTCCAACATCGAGCTTCACACATATACTTCTCCAGGGGTCTTGTCACCCAAGGGCTTAATGAGGGGTCTTGTTTTGAACATAGACCATAGTGTTTGCAGCTTCGCCCAACAGAATCTTTTCGACAACAGTGGTATCAGAGCCTTGGTCTTGGTTCAACCTGCGGGTTTTTCAGTTTCCAATTGCAGTGATTATTGTTGGAGGGTTTTAATTGCAGAGGTTTATTTTGGAAGTGCCAAAATAGATTATTTATGGAGATAGAAAGATCAAATTTTTCTACCAACATGGACGTTAGCTATTCTACAAAGTCTCTTTCACAAAGTGCTGAGGGTTTAATTTGAAGGTGTCAAATTCTTTTTGTCGAAGACATCATTTTGTTGCAAAAATATATATTTTTGTCAGAGAAACTAGAGAATGATTTTGGCCAGTTGTGGGTTAAAATCAAAGTTGTCATATTGACGTATAAGGGAGCCAAGTTTGTGGATTAAAATTTCTAAACTATTTTCTGAAAAATAATTGTTGTAGTTGTGTGATTTATTTTTTGGAGGTTTTTTATCTCATTTGAGTCGGTGATTTTGCAGTGAATTTATTGGACTGATGTGTAGGAGCATTGTGGTACAAATTTATCTTAGTTGGAGCAGTGTGCATAGTTGGGCAAAGTAGAAGACTTGCACTAAATTGGGACTTTTTGTATCTTCTGTAATCTACCCAAGATTTTTTTGGGGTTTTGTGGGTTTTTTGAGAGGAGAG
Source organism: Pinus albicaulis (assembly GCA_034641835.2). NCBI lineage: Eukaryota > Viridiplantae > Streptophyta > Pinopsida > Pinales > Pinaceae > Pinus > Pinus albicaulis. The sequence goes on along the minus strand of CM076580.1, from coordinate 1,545,823,866 downwards.
CGTGGTTAAATTTGTAGAATTTTCGAGGCAGTATTCAAGCCAACAATCTCCTTTTTGTTAAGCAGTACATTTTATTATTCAACTGGTAATTGCACCCATTTTGGGTAATTCTGGGAGGTTGGAATTAGACCAAAACATTTCTGGGTTTTGTCATCCAGGGATCAAAGAGTTGGCTCCTAATTTTGCAAAATTTTAGGGGGAGTTTTGGTGCTCCAAACATACAAAATTATTTGGCAATTAGTGGGGAAGGAGTGAGCTGAAATTTTGGGTCCTGGGTGGCCGGTAGAATTTCCCAAAATCCTTTCTCGGTTTTTTTGGGTTTTTGGTGGAGAGCCCAAGATTAATTTGGCAGAATTTTCTAAGCACTTTTGGAGGCTCAAATAGGTGTTCCTTCCAGCCAGCAATTGTAGAATTTCCAATGTTTTGAAAATCGCGATCGGATTAAATCGTCGAGGGGAAAAAATCGGAAAAAAATCGTAAAAATAGAGAAAAAATCGGTAAAAATCGGAAAAAAAATCGACACATACAAAAATATTCATTTTTTTTCAATTTTTTTAATATCTAAAGCATCCACAGCATAAAATAAATGCATTGACAAATAAATATGAAAAAAAACTAATATATAAGATGTGCAATATCATGTCTAGTGCTACATCACACATAAAACTAAATCATGTCCTGAATACTAAGTCCTGAGTCTCAAGAGTCAACTCAGCCTCAAAATATCAACAAAAAATATAATAATGTATCTCATATCATGAGTCATAATGTCATATACAAAGGAATGTCAATGCACCATATAACCTATGGTCCTATACTATTGATTTCCTCTGCCCCTCTTGCGAGAAAATGAAACAGCTTTGCCTTTCCCTCTAGATGAAGAAGCTGGCGTGGCTGGCAATGGACTTTGTTGTGCTCTAGAAGTAGAAACTGAAGCACCAGAACAAGAACCTGAAGCACTAGGAGCTAAAGGAGGCAGACCACGTCCTCTACCGGTAGCAGTGGTAGGTGGTGTCACCTCCTCCTCCTGCTCCTCGTGCTCCTCCTGCTGTTGCTCCTCCTCCTCGTCCTCCTCCCCCTCCACTACCTCCTGCTCTATCCAATCAGGGGCTGACTCCATGACAGGCCTCTCAGCCTCAACCCTCCATTCAGCAGTGGTGTCAATTGCATCTAAAGAGATGGCTTCCATATCAGGTGTCCTCTCAAGTTGTCTCACTGACAATCTAAGATTGTAGTAAACGTAAACCATGTCATTGAGGCGCTGGGCCTCCAACCTGTACTAGGGTCATAAATTAATAAATTAAATATTTTTTTAAAAAAATATTTAATGAATTCAAAAAATCAGTTGGAATATTTTAAGTTTGTTACCTGTTGCGCCTTTTGGTGTGTATTTTTTCAAATACACTCTAGTTGTGCTCGCATCCTGAAGAGCTACATGTTTAGCCAAGTATTCTAATGGCAAGTTTTTGGAGTTTTGGTAATCTACCACCGTAGCTCCTCCACCATGCATCTACAAGTTACAAGTTACAACAAATAAGATAAACTTATAAAGTTACAAACATAGGAAAAATTTTAAAATAATGAAAATCTTACCTGGCATTTTAGGAGTCCTATCCTGGACAGCCATGTCAAAGCTCAAGGTGCCACCTGCCATTCTGTATACCTCCATTTCTTTGGATATCTCTGCACGTTCTGATGGAGTTGGCACCATCTTCTGAACACAAGTGAAAAAGCCATCCATGACCTCAGCATCAAATAGGAAACTATAGTAAGCAAATCCGGGGTTCAGGAAGATCCCTGCAGCATGAATGGGACGATGGAGTGTGTTGTTCCATCGGTCATCAATCACTTCCCATAAAAGAAGTTGTTTCTGAAACCCCTCATCACCCTTATCATCATAGTAGCTGCGAACAACTTCTTTGGCCCTATCCATGGCCTCATACAAGTAGCCCATTGCGGGCTTCTCTCCATCCACGAATATAAGAACCTTTACTAAAGGTTCAGTAACGCTGCACACCTCTTGCACTCCCACTTTCCTGATATGACACCAACCTGCAGATGGCCTCTTCCTCTGGTTTGCGACTAACAGTCAAAACACGCCACTCCTCTGAAAGAAACATTCTCTTCAAATCCCACATAGAATTCAAGAGGGATTGAAGAGATATGAAACTAGTGGCAAATCATGTAATAGCAGGCCGCACCAACTCCTTTTTGTTGGTGAATGTTCTCATCAAATGAAGCACAGATGCATGATTATATATAAATTTTGTAATGCTCTTTGATGATTCTACAATATCTTTGACAAAATCAATCTTTCTGATGTCCTCCAACATCAAATCAAGGCAATGTGCAGCACAAAGTGTTCAAAATATACTCGGATGCCTCTCCATAAGCATCTTGCCAGAAGAAACATAGTTTGCATCGTTGTCCGTTATGATTTGAACAACATTTTGGAGGCCCACCTCCAGAATGAACACATCCAATAAATCACATAATAATCTTACATCTTTGACATGTGCAGATGCATCAACAGATTTCATAAACATTGTCCCTTTGGGACAACTGACCAAGAAGTTAATAAAGGTCCTATCCCTTTGATCAGTCCAACCATCTGACATCACAGTGCATCCTGTGACATCCCATGATGCCCTTAACTCCTCCAATCTCTTGGTGCAGTCAACTTTCTCATTTTGAAGAATGCGCCCTCTAAAGTCATCATATGAAGGGGCTTTGTATCCTAGGCCAACAACAGCGATAGCATCAATCGTAGCCTGATAAAATGGATTCTTCCTGACAACAGTGAAAGGAATATCACTCCAAAGAAACAATTTGCCCAACAACCTGTTAGCTTCTTCCTTCTCCCTTTTTGTAATAAGTGAGGAGATAGATGGCTGTGCCCCGGGAGTGGTTCTAGGAACAAAAAATGAGGAGGCAGCTACGGGGTTGGCTGTAGAAGATGTTGATGTTGAAGAAGCACTACCACTCTCATGGTCAACTCTAAACCCTGATATTTGACTCTGTAGAGCTGCCTTGCTGAGTTTAGTTGTTTCTATTTCTTCCAATGAGTTGATGGCTCTTCTAATTATTTCTGGATTGGTATTTGTGCAAAGGCCTACTTCACGTCCAAGAATTTGTGCCAGGTGGTATTTCAACTTGTATACCCCCCCTGTCATGTGGTGACCACATAACTTGCAACTCAAGTTTGATCGGTCAAACCCCTGGTCAGGTTCACCAAATTCCCATAAAGGATCCAATTTCCTTGGCATGTTTGCAAATTTGTTGAACTCTTCACTCTTGAGTTTTACTGTAAGATGAACTTTGAACTTTGAATGTTGAAATTTGAACCTAGGGCACAAGAAAAATTGCAAGTTAAAAAATAAAATTAAAAAATTACAATTTTACACACAACATTTTGATTTTTTTCACAACAAAAAACCCTCAACTCAATGCAAAAATAATGGGAAAAAATACATGTTGAAACACAAGCAAAAATAATGGAAAGAAACTAAGAGCACAAGAAGAAATATAAAAATAAAAAAATAAAATAAAATAAAATATATATATATTTAACAGCCAATTTTTTGCATTTTTGACCAAAATAAACCCTCTCCTCTCAATAAAACAAAAAAAACACAACCAAATGCAATCACAAATGATGAAAAATACATGGGTGATAGAAACCCATGGAAGAACAAGAAAAAAACAAAAAAAGAGTCAAATTTGATGCCCATACCTGGAAAAAACGTTTTGCCGGAATAACTTGGTCCAAATTCGATTTTTGTTGGCTTGGCTTGCTAAAATCCTTCACTTTTGTCCACTCCTGCCCTTGTAGATCACTTCTCTTCCTCCTTAGCTCTCCTTCACTCCTTAGCTCTCCTTAGGAAACCTTTCACTGCAAAAATGAGAACAAAAACATGAAAATTGCATATAAAAGTCATTGTTTCCAAACCCCACGACTTTTACTGTACGGATCACGATTTTTTGGCGATGGCAATTTTTTCAAAAAATCGTTGAAAAAATCGGCGATTTAATCTTTTGGTTGAAAAAAGCGCGATTTTTTCAGAACATCGCGATTTTATCGCGATGTTCAAACCACTGAGAATTTCCAGGGTCAGCACAGAGCTTAAGGAGCGATCATTTCCTTGCGTCTAGTGGAGCATTTTTCTCACCCAGGATTATTTGGCTTGCTTTGGCAAGCCCATGGTTGAAATTATTTTTCTAGGATGAATTCATCTTGTTGTGCGAAAATAATTTTGCTAGAACCCAATTTATTTACTAGAGCCTAGTTTATTTACAGGGGCCCAATTTATTTGCCAGAACCTAATTTATTTGTCAAAGCTAAATTTATTGTGGCAAGGTATTATATGAGTTGGTTGAATGATTATATTGGTATGTTATAGTAGCCCTACATTGCTATGTGTGTGGTATAGTCATAGTCTGAGTATGTTGATTATTGATGTCATGTAAAGTTAATTAGAGGTTGGGTCAACTTAATATACTTGATTTAATTGGGCTAAACCATGGAGGAATTCATAAACAAACTGAGGAAATTAACCGCAGAAATTGGTTCCTTGAACTACCTTGCATTAGTAGACCATCAAACAAAATTGAACAGCAAACCATTTTCAAGAGGGATCTATGCCATTCTTCAAAAAGAACAACCAAGAGATTTGCAGAAAGGGGAGGAAATTGGATACAAAATCCATGCACTTGGAACAGATTTAAAACACATGAAGGTCACATGGAAGGTTCTTTTCAAACTTGATGAACTAGATGAAATCATTTCCAAAGTGAGACAGTTAGAAGGGAAGAAACTAATCTGGGCTCTGAAACCAGCTATGCTTGCTCTCATACGACATGAGTTCTTGGAAGAATCTCGTGAATGGGTTAGAAATCTAGTTGCATCATGTCTCAGTAACATCATGAGACTAACAGCACCTATAGCTCCTTATAATGATGATGTTATGAGTAGAGTTTTCAATTTGATAGTATAAACTTTCCAGGATGTTGGAATGTAATTTCCAACTGCCCGGATCAATTCACAGGCGGGAGGACGTATGAACAGGCGCAGAGTTAAATCGGCAGCAGGTTGGCGGAGATCAGCGGTTAGCGGGAGTGCAACCAGCCCGGAAGTTAATAAGTGGTGAACCCCCGCTGTTGACTTGCCGATCGTGTGTTGACCACAAATCAACGGCCATAATTTACTGCGGGGTTTCACCCCGACAGTTGTGTACGGGCTGAGTGGAGCCCCCGCAACCACCACTATGTGGTGTCTCCGCCCCCGCGCCACCAAAACACCGCCACCACCACGAAAATCTGTCAAACGGTGCCACCATGCAAATTCGACTTCAATGCGATTTTCAAGCGGTGCCGACATAATTTATGATGCCATAAATGTTTTTTCAAGCGGTGATTTTTTGTCAATGAATGACATTAAATGAGTTTGAGATATTTTGTTTATATATAGAACATCGTTGTAATTTTTTTTAACACACACAGAACAGTTTTATTATGCACAGCGGTGCAATTGTTTTTTACAGAGCAGAATTAAAATTATACATAGCAGTGTATGTTTTATAAAAAAAACAGAGAGTTGTTTTTTTTAATAGACAGAGACAGTGAATGAAAAATTCACAGCAGAGTTTTTTTTTTAAAAAAGACAAAGAAGAGTTTTATTTTGTTTTGGAACTGTGTCTTGTAACAGTCTAACAGTTGTAATCCCTCTGTGTTGAGGAAGAACTTGTAAACATTTTTTATGGAATAAAAATTTGTTTTATTAAGTTGAAAACTCTGTCTTCTGAGAGTGTAATTTATTTCTCTGTGTTAAAGAGGGAGAGTTTAATTTCTCCATTATTAATTCTGGAATTTTCAATATTCCAACATGGTATCAGAGCCAGTCCAAGCTATTTGAAGGTCAAATAAGCTGAAGGAAAGGAGTTCTTAGTTGCAGCAGCTTCTCCAATAGTGTGAAGACTCAGCCAAGAAGAATCCAAAGGTATTTCTCTATACAGTTTTGTGTTACTGTTGCAGTACAGATAGTTAATTTAAACACACAGTCAAGTGTTTTTGAATCATAGTTAAGAGTGCAGAATTGTAAATTTTTGTAGATGTTCTATGCTTGAAGCAACTTTAATTTTCTTACAGCAATCACACAAATAGTTAAGTAAAATGCTGATAGAACATATAAGTGGATCTTATAGATGACAAACCAGAAACAGAAAAAATGTGATGGTGCGTTACGGCGGTCAACAGGATGCTTCAACCAGCAAAGTCTCCTTGATCAGCCAACCCAGAATGTGTCACAACAATCCTCCAATCAGCTACTGAGTCAACCCAAGTCAACTCCAGAAAAGTCAACGCAGGGCAGCAAGCTAAAAGTCAACGCAGCAACAGTTCGATCAACCCTTTGACCTCGATTTCTGTGCCAAAGTGTACGGCCTCTTGAAATCGAACTCTCCAACAATTTTCAGCCCTTTCAGACCATGCGTTGACCAAAGTCAACGCTGGTCAAACTACCTTCAAAACCCTAGCTGCAGAAATTCGTCCTTCCTCTTGGCCGTACAGATTTCGTCCTTCTTCTTCACACGTGTGGGCTAAACTTGTCCTCCAATGAGCTCGTACTAAATCAGATGAGAGAAGAAGATGTGTGTTGAGTTGTTGTGAAATGCTCTCCAACTTTGCCTGTATTTATATCCATCATTGGGGTGTGTGACATCTGCTGGGGGTGTGAAACCTTAAGGCCGACCTGCACATATAATTTATTATAAATAATAAATTCAAAATAAATGTTCTGCTCATCGGATTAAGATATATTTTATATGGATTTTACACCTCTCGGAAAGAGGAATCCAACAAAAATACTAGCCACTTAATCTGAGCATCACAACATGGAGTTTGGACCTAGTTGTCCAAATTTAACACTCCCTCTCAACTAGAGAGAACTCCATCCATCAGTGCAATCAAACATCGTGCGTCATCCCGCCGTAACTTGCTTTGCTAGCCTCTTTATTTCAGAACAGAAGTGGGTCAGTCACAAAGACATCATCCCCCGACTGACATAATCAGTCCAGAGGTTCAAAACCTCTATCAGACTCACAAAGAGTCTCCAACCAACCTGAAGTTGGTTCATCTGACCCGAAGTCAGGCAGAGGTCCCAGACCTCACTAAACTTGATCCCAGATCAAGTGGTTGGACCGTGCCATCCTAGATAGAGAGTACGGCAATCTCTGATGCGTCCATCAATCTTTGCTACTAGTCTCTAGCTTTTCCCACCTCATTGGCCAAATGAGAGGTACTTCCCATGAGCCCTGAACTCAATGGGTAGGATGCATATGGGGCACAGATAAATGAGAGGCGAACCAGCTCAATAATCACAACGGTGGGGCAGAAGCATTATGAGTGCTTATAGCTCCGAGAAGCTATCCCCAAAGCCCCCCAAAGCTCCCAGAGCTCATCGTCCAACGGGACCCACATCATAGGGTCGTTCCACGATACCAAGACTCTCACGGAAGGTTAGGAACTTGACCTTCCCCGGGGGCTTAGTGAGAATATCCGCGACCTGCTCATCAGTTCCTATATGATCGAGCCTTACGGCGCCTCGCTGTACCATATCCCGGATAAAGTGGTACCTGATATCAATATGCTTGGATCGGTCGTGGAACACGGGATTCTCAGTCATACGAATCCCACTCTGGTTATCACAGAGTATCACAGTGGTATCTAGCACATGTCCAAACAGCTCACTAAAGAGCTTTCGCAACCAAACTGCTTCACAACAGGCCATACTTGCTGCAATGTATTCGGCCTCGGCGGTGCTCAAAGCCACCGACTTCTGCTTCCTGCTCATCCATGAGATCGAAGCAGAACCAAGATTGAAGCAGCATCCCGATGTGCTCTTACGATCCACCACACTGCCAGCCCAATCGGCATCAGTATATCCACGGAGTGTCACACTCCCGGCAGTGTATCTCAGCCCATGGTTTATCGTGCCTTGAAGATATCTCGGAAGATTCTTGGCACCAACCCAGTGAAAATGATGAGGCTCAACCATCTGTTGACTCAAAGTGTTCACTGCAAAACATATATACGGTCGGGTGTTCACTAAGAACATCAAAGCTCCTATGAGTTGACAGTACTCAGTAGGATTGGCCAAGATAGGCCCAGCAGCACTGCCACTCAACTTCTTGAAGTTGAGTTCCATTGGTGTTGACACGGACTTGCAGTCCACCATACCAAATCTCTCTAGAAGTTTCACAATGTATTTTCCTTGAGAAAGGAAAATCTCTCCAGGTCTCTGCCAGACCTCCAGGCCTAGGAAGTAGTGCATCAGTCCTAGGTCCTTCATCTCGAACTCAGCAACGAGCTCCCTCTTACATTGATGAATGAGAGGGTCAGCACCTGTCAGGAAGAGGTCGTCCACATACAGCACTAGAATGAGAGGCTTCCCCTGCACAACCTTGAAGTAAAGGTTCGGATCAGCATTACTTCGAGTGAAGCCCGGCTTCATCAAGTAACTATCCATCCTCTCGTACCAAGCTCTGGGTGCTTGCTTTAACCCATAGAGGGCTTTCTTCAATCTGCAGACATGAGTGTCTCGATCCTGAACTTCAAATCCCAGAGGTTGTTCTACATACATCTCTTCCTTTATTGCACCATGCAGAAAAGCGGTCTTGACATCCATCTGATGAAGACTCCATCCTTGCGTAGCAGCAAGGGCTATGATTGATCGAATGGTGGTATATCGTGCCACGGGTGCAAATATGTCATCATAGTCTATTCCTTCCTTTTGAGAGAAGCCACGGGCAACAAATCTTGCCTTGAACTTTTCAGCACTCCCATCAGATCCATGTTTGATCTTGTAGAGCCATTTTGCGGTGACAACTGATTTGTCCTTCGGCCTTGGGACCACATCCCAGACATCATTCTTCATTATGGACTCATATTCTTCGTGCTTAGCATCCTTCCAGACTTGATGCTTTACGGCTTCCTCAAAAGATCCAGGTTCAGATTGTACAATAGTACTCATGGCAGCTAGATACCCTTGGTATCTACAAGGCTTCTTGCTTTCTCGGAATGTCCCCCTTGGGGCAGCATGACCCTCAGCATCTTCGAGGGTGTCCCCGAGCCATGATGGTCTCTTTCCCAGTGAAGGAGATGGATCAATAGGGTCCATTGGTCCTTCAATATCAGGAATTGTCTCATCCTGCGGTTCTTCTTGATTTCCAGGCCTTTCTTCATGATTTTCTTCGGATCTTGGAAGATCTACTACTTTCTTCAGGGAAGCATCTTCGTCAAAAGTGACATCATGGCATATCTCTACTTCCCTTTGACCAGGTACATAGACTCTATAGGCCTTAGAAGTCTCACTGTAGCCCACAAACATTCCTTTCTTCCCAAAAGCATCCAGCTTGCTTCTCTTTTCTTTCGGCACATGAAAATAAACGGGACATCCAAAAATTCTAAAATGTGAGACATCAGGTTTCTTACCAGTGAAAACCTCTTCGGGAGTTTTGGAGTCTAGAGCGGAATGAGGGCATCGGTTTTGAATATACACAGCAGTATTTGCAGCTTCTCCCCACAGAAACTTCGGTAGACCCTGGTCACATAGCATGGCACGGGCAGCTTCTACAATATTCCTATTCTTGCGTTCAGCAACACCATTCTGCTCAGGAGTATATGCAGTAGTAGTCTCCCTCTTAATGCCAGCTTCTCTGCAAAAGTATTTGAACTCATTTGACTCATATTCGGTGCCATTGTCGGTCCTCAAAATCTTGATCTTCTTTCCGGTCATATTTTCCACCAAGGCTTTGAAGGTACGGAACCACATGAAAGCCTCATCCTTCTTCTTCAAGAAGTATATCCAGGTTTTGCGAGAGAAGTCATCAGTGAATGTCATGTAGTAAGAACATCCTCCCAGGGATGTCACGGGCAACATACCGGATAGATCAGAATGGACCAGTTGCAAAATATCAAATGTCTTTGTGACACTTGAGGGGAAAGGTCCCCTTGTATGTTTTCCTTCGGCACAGCCCTTACATACACCTTCATGATTATTTCCAAAGTCAGGCATCCCTGTCACCACCTTCCTTGCTTCGGGAAGGGCCTTGTAATGAAGGTGTCCAAACCTTCGGTGCCATAGTTCGGTTTGTCGGATAGTATCACATATCATTGCTCCTAGCGGACTCCCTCCAACCTGGTAGAGTGTGCCAACTCTAAAACCAATCGAGATAACCTCCTTGAAGCTCTTCTTCCACATGAGCACCTTTCCATCAGAGAATGTTACATTGAACCCTTTGTCTTCCATGGCTGATACAGACACAAGGTTCTTCTTCAATTTTGGTACATAGAGTACATCTTGCAAATGTAGGACTTGTCCTTGAGACGAGTGGAGGGTCACAGTCCCTGTCCCTTTCACGGGGTATGTGGCATTATCTCCAAGGATAATTTCTAGATTAGTATCCCTCTCAACCATGTCAGAGAGTGCTTCCTTGAATCCAGTGATGTGTCTTGAGGCACCACTATCTATCAGCCAGACATCCATAGAGTCGGGCGAAGATGTAGCAGAGAGAGCAGATACAAGAATATACTCATTTCGTTTATCAACAGCATTAGACTCCTCATACCTGGTGTTTCTAGACCTTTTAGAAGGTTGATTGTTTCCACCAAAGGGAGCCTTCCTCTTTCCTTTGGATTTGTTGTTTCTTCGATTCCCATTCCTTCGGTTGTTGTTGTTATCATCACTATCGGGAGAATCCTTCTTGAAGGGACATTCTCTAGCATAGTGACCAGGCCTATGGCAAGTGAAACACTTACCCTTCTTTTCTTGAGCCCTTGTTCTTCCTTTGTCCTTAGGACCACCAGAGGTCTTCTTTCGAGAATGAGCACCATAGGCAGCATTTCTGTCATTTTCGAATTCCTTCATCCTTGTTTCTTCTTGCATACATCTAGACAGAAGCTCGTCAAAGTTAGGAATGGTATTGTTATTGAGAATGGTAGTAGTGAATACTTGCCATTCATATGGGAGTCCTCCAAGTGCGGTGAGAATCATCTCACGATCGGCTATTGTCTCCCCAATAGCCAGCAGATTGTTCCTTGTTTCGGTCAATTTCAGAAAGTAAGCTTGAACAGACTCATCCCGGCCCTTCTTCATATTCTTCAACTTATTCTTGAGGAATAGCACTGGGTTCACATTGTTTACTTTGAACATAAGGATCAATTTATCATACATCTCCTTGGATGTGCCTAGCTCAGATATGTAGGCAACCAGACTTTTATGTATCGATTCCCGGATCATCAGCTTTGCTTTGATCTCCCCCTTCTTATACTTGTTTTTAGCAGCAGCGGTAGCATTGGATGGAGGTTCTTGAATCTTACCCAGTACATGATCCAAGAGATCATGGTCTTCCAATTTGAGATCTAGTATCATCTTCCAGGCATGGAAGTCATCCCTTCCAGTCAGCTTGTCATTCTCCTTGAATTCAAAACTTGTGGAACCCATATTCTTTGATGGTGATTGCTAGAGATAGGGCTTGTCTTCACCTCAGCTCCGATACCATGTAAATTTTTGTAGATGTTCTATGCTTGAAGCAACTTTACTTTTCTTACAGCAATCACACAAATAGTTAAGTAAAAAGCTGATAGAACATAAAAGTGGATCTTATAGAAGACAAACCAGAAACAGAAAAAATGTGATGGTGCGTTACGGTGGTCAACAGGATGCTTCAACCAGCAAAGTCTCCTTGATCAGCCAACCCAGAATGTGTCACAACAATCCTCCAATCAGCTACCGAGTCAACCCAAGTCAACTCCAGAAAAGTCAACGCTGTCCAGAAAAGTCAACGCAGGGCAACAAGCTAAAAGTCAACATAGCAACAGTTCGGTCAACCCTTTGACCTCGATTTCTGTGCCAAAGTGTACAGCCTCTTGAAATCGAACTCTCCAACAATTTTCAGCCCTTTCGGACCATGCGTTGACCAAAGTCAACGCTGGTCAAACTACCTTCAAAACCCTAGCTGCAGAAATTCGTCCTTCCTCTTGGCCGTACAGATTTCGTCCTTCTTCTTCACACGTGTGGGCTGAACTTGTCCTCTAATGAGCTCGTACTAAATCAGATGAGAGAAGAAGATGTGTGTTGAGTTGTTGTGAAATGCTCTGCAACTTTGCCTGTATTTATATCCATCATTGGGGTGTGTGACACATCTGCTGGGGGTGTAAAACCTTAAGGCCGACCTGCACATATAATTTATTATAAATAATAAATTCAAAATAAATGTTCTGCTCATCGGATTAAGATATATTTTATATGGATTTTACACCTCTCCGAAAGAGGAATCCAACAAAAATACTAGCTACTTAATCTGAGCATCACAACATGGAGTTTGGACCTAGTTGTCCAAATTTAACAAGAATGGCTGGAGCTAGCACTGGTATGGGTATGGGAAATATCCATCTCCCACAATTTAATGGGAAAAATTATGACTACTGGTCAATAACTATGAGAGCATTATTTGTCTCCCAAGACTTATGGGAATTTGTTGAGGATGGCTTTGAAGAGCCAGCAAATGAAGCAGAGTTTTATGTTTCAACTCAAGCAGGAAGAGAACAGTTGAAGAGCAATAAGAAGAAAGATGCCAAGGCTCTTTTCTTTTTATATCAAGCAGTGCATGAGAGTGTGTTTCCAAGGATAGCAGCAGCTAAGAGATCCAGAGAAGCATGGGAAACTCTCAAAACAGCTTATCAAAGCATGGAGATAGTGAAGACAGCAAAACTTCAGTTGCTGAGGAGAGACTTTGAGACTCTCTGTATGAAAGAGTCAGACACTATTGACTCATTCTTCACTCATGTGATTGGAATGGTCACACAAATAAGATCTCATGGAGAGACTCTTGAAGACAAGAGGATTGTGGAAAAACTCTTGAGAAGTTTACCCTCAAGATTTGATGTGATTGTCACCACCATAGAGGAGACTAAGGATCTCACAAAGTTTTCAGTAGATGAACTACATGCATCACTGATGACTCATGAACAGAGATTGGGTAGGAGTGAAAACTCATCTCTAGAACATGCTTTTAAGACCCAGATGTCTTTCGGAAGAGAAAGAGGGCAAGGCAGAGGAAACAAAAGAGGAAGAGGCAAAAGCCAAAACAAAGGTGGAAGGAACAGCCCTTCACATTCACATGGAAGGTGCAACAGTCAAGATCACAGCCACGGCCAAGACAACAACCAACAGAATGCTCAAGGACAAAGGTATGATAAATCCAATGTCCAATGTTACCATTGTAAAAAATATGGTCATTATGCTAATGAATGTAGAAAGAAGCAGCAAGATATGGCAAGTAGATCTAGTGCAAATTTCACTAGAGAAAATAGCAGCGAAAATAATTTGTTTTTAGCTTGTAATATGGCTGAAGAAAAGAATGAAGACTTATGGTTTCTAGACTCCGGTTGTAGTAACCATATGACAGGAAACTTAGCAATGTTTTCTATGTTAGATGAAAGTGTGCAGTCACAAGTCGCACTAGGAACTGATAGCAAAGTTTCTGTTATGGGAAAAGGAGATGTAAATGTTCTAACAAGATTAGGTGCAAAGAAATCCATAGCAGATGTTTATTATGTTCCAGGAATGAAGTGTAATCTCTTAAGTATTGGACAGCTTGTCCATAAGGGGTATAATGTTTTCTTTGATAATGATGTTTGTACCATCATGGATAAACCACCCAACAAAGTGTGTATTGTTGAAGTGAAGATGACAAGGAACAGGATGTTCCCTCTCAGAATGAGAGCAGACTTGAAGAATGGTGAAGAGAAAGCAGCAGTTGCACAAGAGACTTACCAAAGAGAACCAAAAGATGATAATTGGTTATGGCACTTGAGATTTGGACATCTCAACTTTGGAGGTCTTAATTTGTTGAACAGAAAAGGAATGGTAAGTGGTTTACCATTGATAGAGAAACCTGACAGCCTTTGTGAAGGTTGTATCTTGGGGAAACAACACAGAGAAAGTTTTCCTTCCGGGAAAAGCATAAGGGCAAAAGCACCCTTAGAGATTGTCCACTCAGATGTATGTGGACCGATGCAAACTCCATCACTTGCTAACAGCCACTATATCTTAACATTCATAGATGATTTTACAAGAAAAACTTGGGTTTACTTTTTGAAAAACAAAAGTGAAAGTGTTTGAAAAATTTTGCAATTTCAAAACACTTGTTGAGAAACAAAGTGGGCTGCATATCAAAGTCTCAAGGACTGATAGAGGAGGTGAGTATATATCTAAAGATTTTCTACGTTTTTGTAGAGAAATTGGTATTCAAAAGCAGTTTACAACTAGATATACTCCGCAGCAAAATGGAGTAGCCGAAAGGAAGAACCGAACCATAATGGACATGGCAAGGAGTATGTTAAAGGCAAAGCATTTGCCTAATGATTATTGGGCAGAAGCTGTACATTGTGTAGCGTATATTTTGAATAGGTGCCCTACAAAAGCAGTTATGAACAAAGTGCCGGAAGAGGCATGGAGTGGCACAAAGCAAGGTGTCACACACATGAAGGTTTTTGGATGTGTAGCTGTTAAAATTGGACAACTAGGTCCAAACTCCAGTTGTGCTGCTCAGATGATGATCGCAATATTTTTATTGGATTCCTCTTTCGGAGAGGTGTAAGATTGATCTAAAGATCATCTCGATCGGATGAGCAGAACATGTACTTTGAATTTATTCCACTTATGTGCTGGGTCGGCCTGGAATAAAATATTGACTTAAATGTCTTAAAGGACGTGTCACACCCCCCCAAAGATTCCTATATATTGGAGAGACTTGGAGTTCATTTGACACACATCGATGTGGAGGAATTCTCTCTCTGGATAGCGTTGGAGCTGCGTTTGGGTTGTTCTGGGGTTATGTGTGACACGCTTGGCTGAATGACCTATTGAAGACTTTGCTGGTAGAAGCATCCTGCTGATCGCCGTAACGTCACCATCTCCTATCTCTGTTCTGGCTTGTCTTCTATCGATCTATTTGTATGTTCTATCTTCTTCAGTATTGTGCCCTAATCTGAAATGGCATAGAACAGGAGCAAAATTTAACATGGTATCGGAGCTTGAGGTTGAAGACAATGCCCGAGTTTTGGATCAGCGTGAGCAAGTCTAATCAAGATAACGTGGAAGAAAGTCCACCCTAAGACAGCGCAAGGCCTTATCTCTGTAGGGCATGACGTCTAGAATAAAGGACTGCTTCAGGGGTATGACAGATCCGCTATTGCTGAAGAAACATATATATTAAACGCAGTAGATTAAACTGAATGCGAAATCCTGGCCGAGACAGTAAGGATTTGTTTTTTAAAGTTTTTTTTGGTGGACAGTCCTCCATATAGGCTAACGCAGACTGTTTAAAGAGCCGCTATCATAAATCGTAGAACAGCCCATGTTTAGGGCCCGAACTGCTCATACATTACAGCGTGCAGGGAGAGCATTTGCCTAAAGGACAGCCGCAGCCTTTAGGGGCAATTCTGGGCAGGAAGGAAAATAATAATAATAATAAAAAAAAAAAAGGGCTGAAGAGGGGACTGTCATGGTGCCCTAGTTTCAAGCGGTGGAACAGTTTTCAAACAGGCGACAGAGGTACGTGTTTTAGTGATCGTTTGCATGTATTTGATGGCCGCTGTTCTGTGCTAAGCATCTGTAGAAGGCCGCAGCCCTAGAGTGAGGGCCGAAGTCTGCTTGGAAGGCTTGAAATAGCCCAGAACCTCAGTACAGCCCGCAACAAATCCCGCAAAGGGTTCTTCAGATCCGCAGATGTTCTGTGGTAAAATTTACGCTCAATCCAAGAGCTTTTCAACATGACGACCATAACACAGGCCTCGCAAAGAAAAAATAAAATAAATTTTTTTTGCTCTGCACAGCTTCGGTGCCACGATCCTGTTGGAGGTATTGCAGCCCGCTGACGTCGGTGAACATCGTGGCCAACGATACTACGGTGGTCGTAGTCGTGATCGTTGCAGGGGCGTTTTTGAATGAACATCGTGGCCGACAATACTACGGTGATCGTAGTCGTGATCGTTGAAGGGGCGTATGGAGGATCACAATGCGGGAGTAAATCTGTCAAACTTCCACGACAGGTGAAGCAGTTTTTTATTTAAATATCCGTGATGGTAAATTCATCGCAGAAACCGCTGAGAAAAAATATATATATACGTGACTGCGTTTCTCGGGACAGACGTATGGAGGAAAAGAATTGCAGACGAAGCTGTGTATGTTGTTAGCGGTCGAGCTCCGGATTAAAACCATCCAATTTTTTTTAATGCACAGGTATGTAACAGAGATTGTTACGAGCTGTCCACCGTATCAATAATCCAATTGCCCGGCATTGCTTCTCGAACTCTGGAGTGAGCCTACGCTGTCAAAGCACAGGATGAAAAGTTTTAACGCGGACCGTGTATGAGGTGAATGTGAACTGGAGAAGGTGCAGTAATCGCAAAATAGACTGCCCGAGTTCTATCAACCATGACTGTATTTCTTTCAATTCCTATTCCCATATGTTGCATAAAAGATACCTGCAAGATCTGTGATTGGCGGTTTCTGTTTAAAATCTAATAGAAAACATACATCGATTTCCCTTGAGAAAAGCCCTCCAATTTCTATATGAGGATTGCTGTTGTCCCCGAGCTGCAGGGTCGGCTGAACCCCATGGAGTGGCTCTCGCCACAGGTGGGTTCTCTGCCAGCATGTAGAGCCATCAAGGAAAGCTCAGGCTAACTGGGTCCACTTTGAGAAGTGTTCTCTGCTAAAATTTCACAGAATGCTAACAGAATCAAGATAGCATTGAAGTATCTGTCTGCTGGACATTTGAATTTTATGCAAGCCTTGGGACCCTCACCTTCTGTTTGGACACATGGAGGGCACCGTGTCTTTCTTGTTGGATTTATCACAAGATTGCAGGTGGTTATCACATATGTTTCTGACTGTGTACTCACTAATCCTGGGATGGCTACACGTCTGAGGCAGCCATAGATACAAGCTAAAGTTGGATGCAGACAAATCACAATAATTCCGAAATCTGTGCACGTGGCATAGACTGGACCTCAAGTGAAGACAATGGAATTGTTTTAATGTACTTGACAGGGTCTTTAAGAGCAGTGAAGTGCCTTGTCCTAATTTTATTTTTATTTTTTTTTCTTCCAGTTGGATGGTTGGGGCTGTAACATTGATGAGCAGGGGTGCCACTATGTCTGTGTCGGATCTGCATGGACTGGCATGTAGAAGGGTATAAAGTCTGTATGATTGGTTGGAATCAGTGAAATTCAGGGAAAAATCACAGAACTGAAATCTGCAATCTTGGCCAGATCAGTGATTCAGCAAGCAGTGATGAGTGTGATAGTTCAAAATCTGTGATTCTATGTCACTGTCATCATGACAGTGACATAGACAGACACCCATGTTGAAGCTGGAAGTTGTAAGGGTTGACTGTTGAAGTCCTTGAGGAAATTCTATGTAGTGATCAAAATTTTTTACAGCCCTAAGAGCTGTCTGCTGAAATAACCAGAAATGGGCAGATCTGGAAGCAATTGAAGGTGCAATGCCTCAAGTGCAGGATAAACCAAGGTAGATTGGATCCCTTGTTTTTCTTTGTAAGCTGCAGTCTTGAAGGCTGTTTGAAGGAGCTACTCACAGAATAACAGGTAGTGGCTGAAAGGACTTCTAACACAAGCTGAGGCTTGCTGATATGTTCCCCCTGTATGTCCGTAACATAGATAGACACCTATGTAGCAGCAGCATGTGACTGTATCAGTCCTACATTGGAGCGTTATGGTAAACTTAAAATGTAAACTGGGAAGTTTACGCAGTTTTTTTTGGTCACATGGTTGGAATCTTGAATCATGATCAGCAAAGTCTGTTGGATGGCTTTGACTGTGGGAGATCAGGTCCCAATTTCAAGATGGTGTTTGGGATGCCCTCATTTAAAACAGATGTCTTCTCTCGAGAGAGAAGCTGACATTAAGAGGGTGATATATCTGTATATGCTCCTGAGTGGATGTCTTTGTTCAACAAAAGAAGATCCTCATGGCTCAGGGACATATGGCTTCAGAGGGGGAAATTCCAAAGGAAAACCAAGAAGCCATATTAATAACAGGATATCTAGCAGCCATGAGTACTTTTGTATAATTTGAGGAAGTCGTAAAGCATCAAGTCTGGAAGGATGCTATGCTGTAGAACAAAGCAGTGGTCACCTCGAAATGGCTCTACAAGATCAAGTATGGATCTGTTGGAAGTGCTGTAAAGTTCAAGGCAAGATTCGTTGCCTGTGAGGAAGATATAGACTATGATGACATATTTGCACCTGTGGCTCGAGATACCACCATTCGATCTATTATAGCCCTTGCTGCCACGCAAGGATGGAGTCTTCATCAGATGATGTGAAGACCGCATTTTTCTGCATGGTGTGATAAAGGAAGAGATATATGTGGAGCAACCTTTGGGGTTGGAAGTCCAGGATCGGGACACCCATGTCTGCAGGTTGAAGAAAGCCCTCTATGGGCTGAAACAAGCACCCCGAGATTGGTACAAGAGGATAGATAGCTACTTGATGAAGCTAGGCTTCACTCGAAGTAATGCTGATCCGAACCCTTACTTCAAGGTTGTCAAGGGAAAACCTCTCATTCTGGTGCTATATGTGGATGGCCTCTTCCTGACAGGTGCTGACCCTCTCATTCATCAGTGCAAGAGGGAGCTCGTTGCTGAGTTCGAGATGAAGGACCTAGGACTGATGTCTAGGCCTCAAGGTCTAGCAGAGACCTGGCGAGATTTTCCTTTCTCAAGGAAAATACATTATGAAGTTTCTGGTATGATGGACTGTAAGTCCATGGAACTCAACTTTAAGAAGTTGAGTAGCAGCGTTGCTGGGCCCATCCTACTGAGTATCGTTAACTCATAAGGACCCTGATGTTCTTAATGAACACTTGTTCGAACATATGCTGTGCAGTGAACACTTTGAGTCAACACATGGTTGATCATAACATTCACTGGGTTGGTGCCAAGAAACTCTTGAGATATCTCCGAGGCACGATAGACCATGGGCTGAGATACACTGCCGAGAGTATGACACTCCGTGGATATACTGATGCCGATTGGGCTGGCAGTGTGGTGGATCGTAAGAGCACATCGGGATGCTGCTTCAATCTTGGTTCTGCTTCGATCTCATGGATGAGCAGGAAGCAGAAGTCGGTGGCTTTGAGCACCGCCGAGGCCGAATACATTGCAGCAAGTATGGCCTGTTGTGAAGCAGTTTGGTTGCGAAAGCTCTTTAGTGAGCTGTTTGGACATGTGCTAGATACCACTGTGATACTCTGTGATAACCAGAGTGGGATTCGTATGACTGAGAATCCTGTGTTCCACGATTGATCCAAGCATGTTGATGGTTGGTACCACTTTATCTGGGATATGGTACAGCGAGGCGCCGTAAGGCTCGATCATATAGGAACTGATGAGCAGGTCGCGGATATTCTCACAATGCCCTTGGGGAAGGTCATGTTCCTAACCTTCCGTGAGAATCTTGGAATCATGGAACGACCCTATTTTGAGGGTCCTGTTGGACGATGAGCTCTGGGAGCTCAAAGGGGGTTTTGGGGATAGCTTCTCGGAGCTATAAGCACTTATGGTGCTTCTGCCCCACCGTTGTGATTATTGAGTTGTTTCGCCTCTCATTTATCTGTGCCCCGTATGCATCCTACCCATTGAGCTAAGGGCTCATGGGAAGTACCTCTCATTTGGTCAATGAGATGGGGAAGGCTAGAGACTAGTAGCAAAGACTGATGGACGCATCAGAATTTGCCGTACTCTCTATCTAGGATGGCACGGTCCAACCACTTGATCTGGGATCAAGTATAGTGAGGTGGACCTCTGCCTGACTTCGGGTCAGATGAACCAACTTCGGGTTGGTTGGAGACTCTTTGTGAGTCTGATAGTGAGGTCTGGGACCTCCGCCTGACTTCGGGTCAGATGAACCAACTTCGGGTTGGTTGGAGACTCTTTGTGAGTCTGATAGTGAGGTCTGGGACCTCCGCCTGACTTCGGGTCAGATGAACCAACTTCGGGTTGGTTGGAGACTCTTTGTGAGTCTGATAGTGAGGTCTGGGACCTCCGCCTGACTTCGGGTCGATGAACCAACTTCGGTTGGCTGAGACTCTTCGTGAGTCCTGAGCAGAGTGCCACTGGCCGAACTGTCACCGGTATATGATGTCTTTGTGACTGACCCACTTCGTTCTCAAATAAAGAAGCCAAAGAAGCACATACGGATGACGCACGATGTTTGGATTGCACTAGTGGACTGGAGTTCTCCCTTAGTTGAGAGGGAGTGTTAAAATTGGACAACTAGAACCAAACCCGCCAGGGCTGCCGATGATTGTCGCAATATTTTTATTGGATTCCTCTTTTGAGAGGTGTAAGATTGATCTAAAGATCATCTCGATCGGATGAGCAGAACATGTACTTTGAATTTATTCCACTTATGTGCTGGGTCGGCCTGGAATAAAATATTGACTTTAATGTCTTGAAGGACGTGTCACACACCCCCAAAGATTCCTATATATTGGAGAGACTTGGAGTTCATTTGACACACAACAAGGTGGAGGAATTCTCTCTCTGGATAGCGTTGGAGCTGCGTATTCTGTCTGGATTGTTCTGGGGTTATGTGTGACACACTTGGCTGAATGACCTATTGAAGACTTTGCTGGTAGAAGCATCCTGCTGATCGCCGTAACGTCACCATCTCCTATCTCTGTTCTGGCTTGTCTTCTATCGATCTATTAGTATGTTCTATCTTCTTCAATATTGTGCCCTAATCTGTCAAATGGCATAGAACAGATAAAATTTAACAAAAGAGTTTACACACATTCCACTTAAGGAAGAAGTTGGACAGCAAGGGGGAGAAATGTATTTTCATTGGATACAGTGAGGAATCCAAGGCATACAAGTTATATAACCCATCCAGCAAGAAGTTTCTTGTGAGCAGGGATGTTCAGTTCATTGAAGAGGAAGCTTGGGATGGAAGCATAGAGAAGACAGTGAATGTTAAACACTGTTTATCTCATGATGAAAATGATGATGAGTTGGCTGAAATACATCCCCAAACAGCAACACCAACAAAAGAGCAGCAGAGCACACCCTTGAGGAGAAATGAAAGTGCTTCTCCAAGCACACCACAAGGAGGAAATTCAAGTGCTTCTTCAAGCATTTGTACACCTACTGAAAGAGGTAAGAAATTCAGAAGTTTGAAAGATATTTATGAACAAGATATAGCTAATGAAGGTATCAATTCTTTGTTTGTTTTATATTGTCATGTTGATGATCCTGTTCATTTCGAAGAAGCTATCAAGGATAGGAAATGGATAGAAGTTATGGATGAGGAAATAAATGCCATAGAGAGAAACAAAACTTGGGATTTGGTTGAACTCCAAAAAGGTAAAGATGTCATTGGTGTTAAATGGGTCTACAAGACCAAAAGTAATGCTGAAGGCAAAATAGAGAGACACAAGGCAAGACTTGTTGTCAAATGCTATAAGCAAAAGCATGGGATAGATTATGAGGAAACTTTTGCACCGGTTGCTAGGATGGAAATCGTAAGAGCAGTGTTGTCCATAGCAGCACAAAATAAATGGAAAGTTTACCAAATGGACGTGAAGTCAGCATTTCTAAATGGAGTGTTAATGGAAGAGGTTTACATTGAACAACCTCTCGGTTATAAAAAGAAAGGCAAAGAGCACAAAGTGTGCAAGTTGAAAAAAGCTCTTTATGGGCTGAAGCAAGAGCCAAGAGCGTGGTACAGTAGGATAGATTCCTATCTACTGAAAAATGGATATGAAAAGTGTGAGGGAGAACCCACCCTCTACATCAAAGAAAAAGATGGTAAAATCTTGATTGTAGTCTTATATGTTGATGATGTTATTTTTACAGGTAATGATGATTGCCTTATTGAACATTTTAAAACAATCATGAAAGAAGAATTTGAATGACTGGTAAGGGTTTGCTGAGATACTTGGGAATAGAAGTAGAACAAGATGAAATGATTTTATTCTATTGGTGCAAAGTATGTGAATGAGATACTTGAAAGATTTCAAGCATGTGAATGTAAAGAAGAATCACTCCCACAAGTGATGGGATTAAAACTCAAAGAGAGGACAAAGCAAAGAAGGATTTTGATCCTAGTTTATACAAAAGCATAGTTGGCAGCCTCATGTATTTGACTGCAACTAGGCCGGACATAATGCATGCTGTTAGTTTGATTTCCAGATTCATGGAAAAGCCAAAGGATGCACATTGGCAAGCAGCAAAAAGAATTTTGAAGTATGTTAAAGGTACAAAAAGGTTTGGTATTTTTTATACTACTTCAGAATGTTCAGATTTAGTTGGATACACTGACAGTGATTGGGCTGGAAGTGTTGATGATCGGAAGAGCACTTCTGGTTATGTATTTCACATGGGTTCAGGAGCCATTTCATGGGCTTCTAAGAAACAGCCCATTGTAGCATTGTCTACAGCAGAAGAAGAATATGTGGCAGCTACCGCAGCAGCGTGTCAAGCAGTTTGGATGAGAAAAATGTTGAGAAGTTTATGCCAAGAACAGGTAAAAGGGACAGTGATCTTTTGTGACAATAGCTCAGCTATTGCATTGTCTAAAAATTTTGTTTTTCATAAGAGGACAAAACACATTGACACCAAGTTTCACTTCATACGTGAATTGGTTACCAATGGAGAAATCGTTTTGCAACATTGTAGAACAGAGGATCAATTTGCAGATATCCTCACAAAGCCACTTGCGCAGAAAAGCTTTGAACATTTCAGGAAATGCCTGGGTATGCAGGAAAACCCAGCAATGGAAATTAAGGGGGAGTGTTGGAATGTAATTTCCAACTGCCCGGATCAATTCACAGGCGGGAGGACGTATGAGCAGGCGCAGAGTTAAATCGGCAGCAGGTTGGCGGAGATCAGCGGTTAGCAGGAGTGCAACCAGCCCGGAAGTTAATAAGTGGTGAACCCCCGCTGTTGACTTGCCGATCGTGTGTTGACCACAAATCAACGGCCATAATTTACTGCGGGGTTTCACCCCGACAGTTGTGTACGGGCAAAGTGGAGCCCCCGCAACCACCACTATGTGGTGTCTCCGCCCCCGCACCACCAAAACACCGCCACCACCACGAAAATCTGTCAAACGGTGCCACCATGCAAATTCGACTTCAATGCGATTTTCAAGCGGTGCCGACATAATTTATGATGCCATAAATGTTTTTTCAAGCGGTGATTTTTTGTCAATGAATGACATTAAATGAGTTTGAGATATTTTGTTTATATATAGAACATCGTTGTAATTTTTTTTAACACACACAGAACAGTTTTATTATGCACAGCAATGCAATTTTTTTTTACAGAGCAGAATTAAAATTATACACAGCAGTGTATGTTTTATAAAAAAAACAGAGAGTTGTTTTTTTTTTAATAGACAGAGACAGTGAATGAAAAATTCACAGCAGAGTTTTTTTTTTTAAAAGACAGAGAAGAGTTTTATTTTGTTTTGGAACTGTGTCTTGTAACAGTCCAACAGTTGTAATCCCTCTGTGTTGAGGAAGAACTTGTAAACATTTTTTATGGAATAAAAATTTGTTTTATTAAGTTGAAAACTCTGTCTTCTGAGAGTGTAATTTATTTCTCTGTGTTAAAGAGGGAGAGTTTAATTTCTCCATTATTAATTCTGGAATTTTCAATATTCCAACACAGGACTTGGACAACGGTGTAAGCTATGACTAGGACATATGAGATCATGTTTGATCTTGAGTGTGATGGCTTGATTTTGAAGATGTTCCAATGTTTTTTTAACATTAAGAAACATCACCCTGACACAATCATAGCACACATGCAGTCCATTTTGTCTTCAGTTACAGGAGATAGTGATACCATTTGCAGGGATTGAGCATTTGGAAGAGAGAACAATTGGTCTCACCTACTGCTTATGAGCTAGCCGAAAGATTGGTTGAGCAAAATATTAGATTGTTGCAGTAACATTTGACCAAGGAGGAGCTGCTCGGGATTGATGGACCATGTAGCAAGAATAAGTTAAGGAGGAGGGGACTTTGCTTCTTCTGCAAAGAACCTTGGGGACCTGACCACTCATGCTTGAGTGACACTGTGGAGATGATAGAGGTAGAGCAAGAGGAGATTCCTTCTAATTCACAAACTTAGGATTCTTCTTTAGACGAGAGAAGGTTACCTCCGGGGAGCATGAGTCATGCAGAGTTGCTGACAGCAGACCAGATTTACATAGCGAGCAATCAGTCGACCCTATGGGTGACATTCAAGATGATGAGTCACCAGTGATGATTCATCACGAGCAACGTATGATGGAGCATGAGTTAACTGAGGGGGATGATATGCATAGTATGCATGATGAGCCTTTTGGGGAGAGTCAGTTGGAGGTTCATATTGAGCCTGGGATGGAGGAGGATGGGCAGCCACCCTTGGGGTCAGCCATTGATGACGAGCAAACAGATGTATAGACATCTAGCAATGTGGCAGTGTTTGCAGACACTTGTCCTCATGAGGTTTTGGAGGTGGGTAGGGTAGTTTTGCAGGAGGCTAATAGACGACAAGAGAATGGAGTTTCATATTAGAGGATGAAGGAGATGGTGGAGTGTCCATCATTGAGCCGACCCACTTATGAGGTGCAGGTAGATGCACAGACAGTTAGCAGAGTTGCAGTATTTTCAGGGAGCAGCACTCTCCAGGAGTACATAACTGGGCTTGCAGCACATCGGGCCCACTTTTGCCTATTATAGAGAGAGGGGCTCGCTTCCTCTGACAGAGCAACATGAGTTGAGCATGGACTGGCAGCAGCATAGTAGACTTGTTCCATGTGATGGAAATCCTTGGGTGATTCAGTGAGAGTGGGCGAGCACCCATCTCTTCCCTTGGTGGATCCATTTAGGATTCACAGGTTGCAGTTTATTGATTTTCAATTTGTTTTGGAGGCCAGTTGCGGCATTATTGTAGATCTATTTGGGGCCATTACCTCAGCCATTTCCAATTTTTGTACCAGCATCTTCTATATTGATAAATTAAGGTTGAGATCTTCTGCATGTTTATATTGTCTATTATTCAGTTGCAGATTCTTTTTTCCGTTTTTTTTGCTGTAAATATTGGGGTTTATGTTATGCAAATTGTTTATGGTATTGACGGCTTAAATTTCTGAAGCTATTTTACATGGAAATCTTCTGTTCTTGAATGGAAAATTTATCTGTGGTATTTCTGAGTTGAAATTTCAAGGGCATTCCAAATTTCTGGCATTTGTGACATTACATGGGCAGCTTCCATGATGGTCCTGTTCTTTCTTTCAACCACTCCATTTTGTTGAGGGTTGTAATGTACAATGGTGTCCTTCTTGATCCCAACTTTCTTGCAAAAGTCAACGAACTCGTTTGAAGTGTATTCTCCACCATTATCAAACCTTAAGACCTTGATTCTCTTCCCAGTTTGATTATCTATAAGCGCCTTGAAGTCTTAGAATATCTCAAATGGTTCGTCCTTATGCTTCAAGAAGAATATCGATGTCTTCTAGGAGAAGTCATCCACAAAGGTTATTGCAGTATTTCCTCGTGAATATTGTGATGATCACCATGCTTGACATATGCAAGGTCACTAGCTGCCTACCTACTACAAGGCTATCAATCTGAAGTTCTGAACACTAGGATGGGATATCAACTTGGAGATGGGAGACAAGATGATGCTCATTAACTTTTTAGGATTTCTTATGATAGTATGAAATCAGTATGCCTTGATGAAGCTAGCAGACTTGGCTAACAGACTCAGTATGAATCATGGAGACAATTTAGATTGCAAACATGTAGATATACTAAGACGGTCTTTACAAGAAATGTTATCGCAATGTCCAACGCATGGAAGGATTCCTTACCTCATGGATATTGGGGGCTACTTTGAGACAGCAAATGCATCCTCAGATTTGGCTGCTGTAGATATATGCAGGTCTGCACTCTTGGAACAATTTACAAGCATTGTACAATGTATTAAAGCCAATGAGTTCAGGGTCGTTGAGGTAGAAAATAATGACAGTGAGGTTGCTTGGTCTGATAGACTATGTTGGAATTTGAGTAGCCATGGTTGGTATTTTCATATGAAAAAGATCAAGTCGGTTTCTTGATCAAAAGGTGGTTTTTCAACAGTCTTGATCCTTCACATCAATCACTATAGATTGGCCTATGTGCTCCTCATTTTGGAGAACATTTGTCGTTCTTTTGTGGCAAGGTATGTGAGCCTACTGAGGCCTGGAAAAACAACATGGTATCAGAGCCATGGTTCGTTGAGCAGTGGAAAGGCCTCTGTGGTAAAGAAGATCACTGGGAACCGAAGTTTCCACAAAAAATTTAGGGCTGATGGATCTTCATTATATAACACATGCTCAAAACCTAACCCTCAAATTTCTCCTTAAGCCCTTCCTTGAAAGCCTTCCAAAGCAAGTAAGCCATAATCTTGAGCCTCTCTTGTGAATAGGTTTCCAGGGTCACCCCTCATCCTATCATTGATCCATTCAATTTTGTGATCACTATTATAACGAGTCTCCTTCCATCGGTGAAAGTTCGTAAAGAGTAAGGAGCCTTAGCCGAGGTGACAGTGGGCTTTGCACCATTGTTGCCCTTGACCTAGTAGTAGCCCTTCAAGGATCCCCTGTTAGGGCCCCTGCTAGTTTGAGTGATAACATGGCCAAGAGGGTCGAGTACCCTCAGACCACAATGCAGAAGAAAAGAGGCATTTTAGGCCAAGTTCATGGTTGTTACAAGCCAAGTATAGTAGGTCGCAGATCTTTCTAGGTGACTGGAGTCTAATGTCAAGGTCGAAGTGATGAATGGTTGGTGGAAGGGTTGTGATTAGGCTTGTGCTTAAGGAGGTTTGTTATTGGTGGAAGGCATGTTCATAGGTGTTGCACAGCAGTATTTTGTGCACTATATTAGTCATCTTATAAGGTGTTAAGGGACAGTGTGAGGGTTGGATTGTGTGCCCTAAGGATAGATATCTTGGTGCAGCAAAAAGTCAGTTAAGAGGGTTGTTTGGTGATGCCCTAGTTCAAAGATATGGTGTTGCAAATCAGTGATAAGAGGGTTGTTTGTGCAAGACCTAAGTACAATCACCTTTGGAATAGATGAGCACTGTTAGTGGGTAGTTTGGTTAAGCCTAAGTTTAGTGTCATTAGAGCAACAATGCCATTGATAGAGGCAGATTGGTCAGCTGAAGATACAAGCCATTCTGGAGCAACAGAAGTACTTGTGAGCAACAGTAGTGGTGGCAAAGGACCTACCAGGTGTTCAAGGTACATGGACCAGAAGGGTTGAGTTGAACATTCCTTCAACAAGTCAAGTGTAGATTGATAGTTATAAGTTGTTGACATTGTTGATTTTTTAGTAGCTTGGGAGGTACTCCAAGCCTTAGGGTTCGAGGCTTAAAGGGCAAAGCGCCACAAGGGTCACTTGTAGACTTGGAACCCAAGTATGGGGTTTTGCACCAAATCGTGTTTTGGGCATTTCCATAAGCACATTTCTACATGTCATGGATGAGGATGATAGCTCTCGATGAGACCAATCTAACACAATGAGAATCATCTGATTCTGAGTTGTAGACGTGGAGATATGAATTTTTGAAGGTAATTAAGCAGTTGACACCGTAAGTGTCAAGTCCGGCCTACGATTGTTTTAGGCATGTGACAAGTTAGCAGCCCCTTATGATGACGTTTTAGAAGCCTTGTGTATGGTATATATACAAGGTGGAGTGGAGGACTTAGAAACATCCAAAAAGTGCAATGCATACCTTAGAGAACAACTCGTGGAGGAGAGGGATATCTCTGATTTGGACCACAGCAAGGGAGGCTAGGGCAGCGAAGGGTTGGAGGATTGTTTCAAGGATTGAACAGGGGTCTGAAGGGTGCTGAAGGAGGCCGAGGGTGCTTGTTGGTAGGTCGAGGCCTTAAGAGCTGAATGCAAGTCTATTTGAAGGCTAATGTATGGGTTGTAACATTGTTTTAAGGGTGTCGTGAGCAGCAGTAGTGTTGTGTGGTAAGCCGCAAGCCATACCACCACAGCAAGGATAGTGTGAGCAATATTAAGGGCTATCTTGTGCCCTTACCTTCAGCGTGGAGGAAGAGCATCTCTCCTTGCCTAGGCCGCAAATTTTGGAGGGTTGTTTATGGCCAATTGAAGTGGATTGAATGGCTGTTGCAGCATGGTCAATTGCCCTAACCAGAACGGTCAAGGAACATCAAGTTGCAAATAGACTTGCAGCAATGATAGATGTGTGTTGGGTCATAATTTTTTACCAGATTTGGATCAGTTTACATTGCAGCCTGTGGATGCCATTTGGAGGACTTTCTGAGAAGGTGAAGAGTCCATCCTATGAGCAGAATCTACAGTGAAGGATTAGGCATCATTGGTCTGGTGGAGGGCAGCGTGTTCACATCCCAAAGTAGCCATTGACAAGCTATCTTGAAGTGATGAAGAGGAGTTGAAGATTGGGTGAAGATTGGTGCCGAAGTTCAGCACCTTGATGGACAAAGCTGACTACTAGCCTGGCAAATTGGAGCTCCAGATTAGGCCTACCCGGAGAGCAGATTGGATTAGCCCGTGTACATGCTACAAAAGTAACGTGCAGCAGTTTTAGATGGCAGTCGTCCTGGAGTCTCGATGATTTTTCCTTTGAAGGACTAAGAGGCAGCTAGTGAGCAATACGGAAGCGAAGGACCGACAAGACAAGATACGACATCAAAGTTGCAGCGAAGTTTGTCATTGTATCTTGTATACCATATATTATTGTAATATTCAAATTTGGTTTAATATAATGAAGATTGGGGTTGTAAATTATTGTACAATTTGTTAAAAACTGTGTATATTTGTGCATGTGTGATTTACTACTTTATATTTTTCGTTGTGCAAAGTAGTTCATGGTTGATATTCTTGGTTTGGTAGTGTCAGTGATTTTAAGACTCTAACCTAAAACCAAGGTCATGGAAAATTAACGAACATCAAGCCCTAGTTGTCCTTGTACAAGGGCTAATTGTAAGAGCCATGATCCCTGGTACGGGAGCCTTATGTTTGTTGTATTAAAGATTGTAATTTAACACTTTTTGGGTTGAAAAATTCTCTTTTATACTACATTGATTCATTGTTGTACATTTTCCGTTGTGCAAAGTACTTGTATTGTGGCATTTTAGCGTGTTTGTGATCGTGTTTTAAACATAGACCTGATTCTGAAGTGCCAAACAAAAATCAACACTCAATTCAACCAAACCTGTCTCGCGTTGCACAACTTATCTAGAGCTATTGATTTTGATTTCCCTCCTATCCCACTAACTCCGAAAACCACCAATTCAATGGAAAGCTCAACAGATTTGAACTCTTCCCACCAGCCCAACTCCCCTCCTTAAGGCACTAGAGTTTAGGGCTTCTCTCCCAATAAAAAGCCTAAAACAAAAACTGACATTCAAATGAAGTTTCCATCTAGCGACGCCCTGGTGGCCAAAGGAGGTCCCTCTTAGCATGAAACAAGCTCCTACGCCTCCCTCATCATTGAACAACAAAATAAAAGAAGTTACTACTGTCAACGCTGGAGTAGGCGAATGAGGCCTCAGCAAAGCTCCGCAAGAACCATCCAGTTCCAAAGGAAAGCATGTAGCTTGACTGAGCTTTCCTTTAGGCTTCTCGCCTCTATCTTTTCTTTTAGATGTCTCTATTGTTTAAGCTTTGATGGACACACCAATAAGCAACCTTTTGTAGGGTTGAGGCTCATTATTGTTAGCCCTATCTATATTTTTGCTTGGTACATGTATTCCAATCAGATTTTTGACTCTACTGAAGGTCCATCTGGTTTCCTTGACATGGGCAGATGGACCTTCCCTAGTTCTTTGTAATTTAGTCTCAGTACTTTGCAGACTTGTCCTCGTCTAATCACTAGTCTTCTCAATTATTCTCAAAATGTACTCTCTGTAACATATTTTGGTAATATAATGTCTTTTACTTGTTTACAAAAAAAAAGCATCTAGATATTAGAATCATGGCAAATGAAACATTGCATCTAACTCATATATAGAACCAAGGATGGAAAAGAACCATAAAGAAATTATACAAAAACGCTAGGCTATAGTTAAGATGAAAAAGATGAAAAAGGCAAGAAAGACATTGTGGTGGAAAGTTTTATGGAAGCTCAAAATCCCTATTAAAACTAGGATAGTTCTTTAGTTGGCATTATGGAATAAGATTCTAATTAGGGAAAATATCAAGGGCCTCGTATTTCATTCTATGCGAAAAGATGATGAATCTATTAATCACCTAGTTGCACATCGATTGCTAAGAAAGGAAGAAAAGAAGGGAAATTGTATCTAATTGTTTTAAGAGATGGTATAGGGCAACAATAGTTGCAAAACATAAATCCTTGCCCTGTACAGTTGCATTGTCCCCATGGTTGGTGAGAATTTATGACATTTCATAGCAAGGAAATGTTAATTTGGCAGCTCAGTGACAAATTCCAATCATTAGAATAGATTCCTCCTTCCGAGAGGACCAAAACTGACCATTGAAGCACTAAATTTGGATAAGGAAAAATGTATTTTTGAAGTCGAGCCCATAGGTACACAAATTGTCAAGGTTGACCTAAGGTTAAATTGCCCCTCCTCCAACGCATATAAATACAAGTGAGCTCAAGCTCATTTGAACATCATCTCAACATAAATCATCTTCTCACTCTCAATCTAATTGGTTCATACAATTCTGAGGCAGCTCTTTCTTTCCACATGCGCGAAGGGTTTCTTGGCATCTTTGACTTTTGTGTTGACTTTTTGAAACAGGGATCTTTGACCATCATTGACTTGGGTGATTTTGGCATGCTTTGACTTGGTTATTTTGGAGGATTTTTTTTGTTTTGGCAAGACACATCAATTGGCACACAAACAGCGAAAATTTGGGTTGTTTGACTTGAGTTGACAGAAGGAAAAATTGTAGACTTTAACCTCAAGGTTTCTCTCTCATTTGAGAGAGTTTGACTAGGTTTTCTGGGACTGGTTTGAGCTGACTTTGACCAACTATGAAAGATGAATTTGTGGGTTGTTGATCTAACTCTTGGAGGACAGATTTGACCATTAACTTTGACTGGTTAGGGAACACCCTTACTGATGTTAACTCAAACAGAAATGCAGATAATGACAAATGACCAAATTTGACTATTTCATCATTGGCATATTGGTTTTTGATTGGTTTGTTGGTCAAGTCAAGGTTGACTTTGACTCTTATTATTGAATTTGTCTTAGTTTACTCTCTGTTGAACACTTGAAGACAATCTAATAGAAGAAGAATTTTCAAAAGGTTTTCCCCCTTGTGGGGTTTTTCCGTGGTCTTTGACCAAATTGGTGTCTCTTGTTGAAGCTCTTGACTATCTCTTATTGTCATTGCATTTATTGTTCAATCTTCAATTACTATTGATCATTGGAAGAATTAATTGTTATTGAAAAGATTGCTAATTGAAGAATTGAATTAGGCTAAAGTAATTAACAAGCATAGAGCAGAGGAAAATTAACATGGTATTAGAGCTAAGGTGAAGGACAAGTCCAAAGGAGATGAGATAGAGCAATCTTTGGAAAAGTTGAAGGAATCTATCTGAACAGGTCAAGATGACTACCTCATATTTCAAAGAAGTTGAGAAGCTAGGAGACCCATCAAATTGTTTCGCTTGGAAAATCAAGTTGGAAATCATATCCGGTGACAATGATGCCTTGGAGTACATTCAAGGAAAATTTCCTGAGCCCTCAAAAAACGCTCCCGATGCTGCCACGAACAAGTACAAGAAAGGTGAGTCAAAAGCAAAGAAAATTATTGTTAATGGCTTGCAGGATCATTTACTTGTCTATGTTGAAAATTTGAAGGAATCTAAGGATATGTATGATAATCTAGTCAGCATGTATGAGGTCAACAATTTGAGTGAAATCATTTCCTTGAAAGATCAACTCAAAGATATGAAGATTAATAATGGAAAATTTGTGCAATACTATATTATGAGGATATCTCGACTTAGAGATCAATTGCAGAGAGTTGGGGAAATTGTCCCTGACAGGGGATTGGTGTTGGTAACCCTTAGAGGTCTCCCTCCTATTTGGGAAGCCTTCATTACCACCATAAGCAATAACAACAGTTTCCTGTCATCTAATGAACTTGTTGGAAAATGCATTCAAGAAGAATCCAAAATTATCTAAAGGGGCCAGGATTCAAAAGCATGAAGAAGCAGAGCCCTTTGCTTTTGTTGCTCATGACAAGAAAAAGAAAGGAAAGGGAGGTTCATCAAGCTCAAGGAACATTGCTCACGGGACCTCAAATAGAAGGAATGGTAGAGAAAAGGAATCATTGCACATTGAATGCTACAATTATCACAAGAAAGGTCATTATGCTCAAGATTACCCTAAGAAGAACAATACTCCAAGATACAACACTCAAAGCAACAATAGTAGGTTCAATAATCATAGAGGAAGAGATGATCGAAGGAATGATCGAAATGGAAGAGATGGAGGTAGAAGAAGAGATGCTCCAAATGATCGTGAAGAAGACCACCGTCGTCAAAATAAGTCAAGAAATTCCAGGTATGAAAATAATGTTGTTGTTTGTCAATTTGAATATATTCTTATTTCTACCCTCTCTACTTCTTCTCCTCCAGATTCATATAATAGTTGGCTAGTAGATAGTGGGGCCTCTAGACACTTATCCAGGTATAAGGAGGTCCTCTCAAATTTGGTTGAGAGGGAGACAAGTTTGAAGATTATTACTAGAGATAATACTGAATATCCTATCAAGGGCTTTGGATTTGTCAAATTTGATTTGAACTCTAGGGAATCTGTTATTCTTCATGAAGTGATGTATGTTCTGAAATTAAAGAATTACTTGGTATCTATTTCTGCCTTGGAAGACAAAGGAATGAGAGTAACCTTTATCAAAAAAAAGGTTCTTACTTGGTCGACGGGAATCTCGAATGAAAGATGTCTTTATATTGGGATCTAAACTGGAAGGACTCTATAGAGTCATTGGAAGACCTCTTCTAGCAATGGTCCACGACACTAATCATCAAAGCGAGCTATGGCATCGAAGATTGGCATGTCTACATTATGAAGCTCTTCCGAAATTGAAGAAGCAAGTCTCTGGGATCCCATATGTTCAAGCTCAACATGATGGAGTATGTCTAGGATGTGCCAGTGGAAAGAAGACAAGGGGGCCATTCCCCTCTAGCAAGAATAAGATTAATGACATCCTCCAACTCATTCATTCTAACCTATGTGGACCAATGCCCCTACATTCTCTTGGTGGCCATCTATACTACATTTTGTTCATCGATGAGTTCTTCGGGAAGACATGTATATATTACTTGAAGCATAAGGATGAGGCCTTCAGTATGTTCAAGGAATTCAAGGCCTTGATCGAAAACCAAATAGGAAAGAATATTAAGGTCTTGAGGTCTAACAACAGTCAAGAGTACATTTCAAATGAGTTCATACACCTTTGCAAGAAGGAAGGTATCAAGAAGGAAACTATTGTGCTCTATAATCCCGAACAAAATGGAGTAGTTGAGAGAAAGAACAGGTCTATTGTGGAAGTTTCCCAAGCAATGATCCATGATCAAAAGTTGTCAAAGTTCCTTTAGGGAGAAGCAACAAATACAATGGTATAAGTTCAAAACAAGGTTCCTCATCAAGCATTGGATAACAAGACTCTCGAAGAAGTATTCACAGGTATTAAGCCAGGATATTTGGCTGCCCCGTATATTTCCATGTGCTTAAGGACAATAGGAACAAGTTGGAAGCCACCATAAGAAAATGTACGCTTGTTAGGTATTGTGAAAATTCTAAAGCATTTAGGATATATATTCCTAGTCAAAGAAAGGTTGAGATTAGCAGGGATGTAACATTCGATGAATATGGTGCCCTTGGAAAAGCAAGGGAACTTCCCCCAACTCCTCCTCCTGAGAAGAAAAGTGATGATATAAATATTCTAGAAGGTCCTTTCGTGTCGGATACTAAGAGAGACATTATTGATGATCCCATGGACCCCTTGGATCCTCCTCCATGTGACCCCCCTGCCAGGAAAAGACCACTTTGGCTTCGTGACACATTACAAGATGTTGAAAGACATGTTGCCCGTGGAACCTTTAGAGAAAGCAAGAAGTCATGCAGTTACCAGGGATTTGTTGTAGAGTAATATTATTCAAGTTGCTCCTCCCACCCTTTGAACAAGTTTGGACAGATGCCATGGCCGAAGAATACGAATCAATTAAGAAGAATGATGTATGGGATGTCATTTCGAGACCGAAGGGGAAAGCTGTCTTGACTTCGAAATGGATAATCAAAATCAAGTATGGAACTTATGGAAGCATTCAGAAATAATAGGGAAGGTTCATGGCAAGAGGATTCTCCCAGAAAGAGGGAGAAAATTATGATGATATCTTTGCTCCTGTGGCCCAATATACCACCATTTTCTCAATAGAAACCTTGCTACAAGTCAAGGATGGACCCTTCATCAGATGGATGTGAAGACGACATTCCTTCATGACATGTTACAAGAAGAATTTTATGTTGAGCAGCCATAGGGATTTGAAGTAAAGGACAGAAAGAATCATGTTTCTGGGTTGACAAAGGCATTGTATGGATTGAAGCAAGCCCCCAGAGCATGGTATGCACGTATTGACAGTTACCTGGTGAAGCTTGGATTTCAATGGAAGCAACGTTGATCCCAACCTCTACTTCAAGTTGGTCCATGGTATGCCTTTGATTTTGGTTCTATATGTTGATGATCTATTCTTGACAGGTAGTGAACCCCTTATGACCAAGTGTAAGAGGGAATTGGCCTCTGAATTTGAGATGAAGGACCTTGGACTCGTGCACTACTTTCTAGGCCTTGAGGTGTGGCAAAAGCCCAGTGAGATTTTCCTTTCACAGGGAAAATATGTCATGAAGTTGTTGGAGAGATTTGGAATGGCGAAATGCAAGTCCCTGGCCACACCGATGGAAATGAATTTCAAAAGGCCATGCGAAGAAGTTGCAGCACCCGATTTGGCGAATACATCCGAGTATAGACAGTTGATTGGAGCTTTGATGTTTCTTGTGAACACTTGTCCAGACATATGCTTTGTAGTGAACACTTTGAGTCAATTTATGATTGAGCCCCTCCATGCACATTAGGTTGTTGCCAAACACATTTGGAGATATTTGCATGGGACGATTACCCTTGGTCTAAGATATTCTGTCAGTGATGTTCGACTTCAGGGATATACCAATGTTGACTGGGCAGGGAAAGTTGTTGATAGTAAGAGCACTTTAGGATGTTGTTTCAACCTTGGATCCACCGTGATATCTTGGATGAGCAGGAAACAAAAATCCGTAGCTTTGAGTATTGTCATGGCAGAGTATATTACCACTAGCATGGCTAGCTGTGAGGCAGTTTGGTTGAGGAAGCTCTTTGGAGAGCTTTTGAGGAGGTCCTGGACACTACAGTGATATATTGGAACAACAAAAGTGGGATCCGATAGGCAAAAAATCTCGCATTCCATGACAAGTCCAAGCATATAGAGATAAGGTGCCATTACATTCGAGACATGGTGCAAAGAAGAGCCATTAGACTCCATCACATATCGAAAAACGAGCAGATAGCAAATATTCTCACCAAGGCTTTGCCGAAAGGGAAGTTCTTTTTCTTCAAAGAGCAACTTGGACTGATGGATGTGACCCCTCCAGATAAGGGGCTTCACTGATCACGAACACTGAGCATAGATCTTCCCCCTTGGTAGAGCTCCCAAGGTGGGAATGGAGCGTTAAGTGGCCTTTGGACAATAGGTGTGCATGATCCTTACTCTTGCAGTAGGTAGGGTATATCCCCTATTGTCACCCATAGGGTGTACGTGATCTTTGTCCTTCATGGCAAGTCAGGTATCTCCCCCTATCTTGGTATAGCAGAGTATACCCCAATTGGCATCATACCCACAAGTCGGGCTTGTTGGAATTGTCCCTCCCCATATGGTCAATGGGTTGAGGAGGCTTGGGGCGTGTGATCCTTACCTTTGGTAAGTTGGGTATCTCACCCAAGCTCGAATTATGATGCAGATGTTCTACCACGCAACTCTTGAGGGTCATTGCAGGGAAGATTGGTAGGCAATAGGATGGATGTGATCCCTACCTCTTATAGCAAGTAGTGTCTCGCCCATTGATTGCACAATGGGATGGTTGTGATCCTTGCACAATTGAAGGCATTTACATTCAGCAGGATGATTGTTGATCTGTGATTGGAGGCATTCACATTGAGGTAAAATGAGATTTTATGAAAGGCGTTAAGGCCTAGGGTTCAGGCCTGTAGCACGCTTCTAATCGCTTCGTCCTATTCGACCTTCACCTCTCCCTGCCTTCGTCCTCTGTGCCTTCACCTCTCCAACGGCCTTCGTCCTCTATGCCTCCACCTCTCCAAGCCAACCTCTCCATCCAAATTCGCGCCACTGATGCGTTTAATGAGGAGCGAGGATGTTAGTTGCTGGCCTTCGACGTCTCGTCTGATAAGCTCACAGGCTTCATACCACACGATTTTTGCATGGGTGATAAGCTTCAGAGCCTTATTCTACTCGGCAATTTATTCTTCTTCCCCATTCCGGCAAACTTGGGGTCCTGCATGTTCTAAAAAAGAATGCGGTGCAGAAGATTCATGCCTAGGGTTCAGGCCTATTGCACGCTTCTAATTGCTTCGTCCTTCGGCCTTCCCCTCTCCTCGCTTTTGTCCTTTGTGCCTTCACCTCTCCAGCGACCTTCGTTCTTGATTGCACAATGGGATGGTTGTGATCCTTGCACAATTGGAGGCATTTACATTTAGCAGGATGATTGTTGATCTATGATTGGAGGCATTCACATTGAGGTAAAATGAGATTTGAGGAAAGGCATTAAGGCCTAGGGTTCAGGCCTGTAGCACACTTCTAATCGCTTCGTCCTATTCGACCTTCACCTCTCCCCGCCTTCGTCCTCTGTGCCTCCACCTCTCCAGCGGCCTTCGTCCTCTATGCCTCCACCTCTCCCAGCCAACCTCTCTATCCAAATTCGCGCCACTGATGCGTTTAATGAGGAGTGAGGATGTTAGTTGTTGGCCTTCGACGTCTCGTCTAATAAGCTCACAGGCTTCATACCACACGATTTCTGCATGGGTGATGAGCTTCAAAGCCTCATTCTGCTCGGCAATTTATTCTTCTTCCCCATTCTGGCAAACTTGGGGTCTTGCATGTTCTAAAAAAGAATGCGGTGCAGAAGATTCATGCCTAAGGTTCAGGCCTGTAGCAAGCTTCTAATTGCTTCGTCCTTTGGCCTTCACCTCTCCCCGCCTTTGTCCTTTGTGCCTTCACCTCTCCAGCAACCTTCGTCCTCTATGCCTTTGTCCTTTGTTTTTAATGCGAAGTGAACAAGCAATGCATCATTCAAATAAATCAGTGTCTGAAGTACATTTGGTGTCTTTCAAAGTGGTCGCTCACACTTGTATTTTCATGAATAGTCTTAACATTTTTCTACTTTTCAACAAGCTTTTAAGTTTTGTATTAAATTCAATTGACTGATACACAATAATGCCAACCAATTTTGATTGGCTTTAGTGGCTGCCTATTTAGAAATAGAAACATCGCAATTCCTGGTTTATATAGAAATATGCTTATGGGTCCAACAAATAAATAATACACAAATCTGATGAATTCAAGAGACAACGAATCTGCAATTTGGCCTCCCCATACAGTATATATTATAATATGAGTTAGTGGAATAAATCTGCAATTTGACCTCCCCATACAGTATATATGATAATATGAGTTAGTGGAATAAATCCATGGAAGCCACAATCATAACGATATCACCAAGTCCAATTTCCCAAAGTTGTGGTCCAACAGGTATATGTGGAGGTTTGGTCAGTTTGGTCATCACAAGTTCAGTGGTTTAATTTATATGTACACTTGAAAACTGCTCCGTGCACAGTTTCGTCAATTAAAAAAAACCATGAAAAAACTGTTCCGTGCACAATTTCTTCAATTAAAAAAAAAACATGAATAATAGATGTAGGCCTAAGAACTACTCCGTGCCCAATTTCTTCAATTAAGAAAAAACATGAATAACAGATTTAGAAAAGTTGAAATTTAGATTTGTACAGAATGCAATCCTCTCCTATCGAAAGTAGCAGTACCCGAATTTCCCGAGTTCGCTTGAGCGTTGACAAGCTCCTGGCGGTACTGATGTGAAGCAGCAGCAACATTATCATTGTCATCTGGCCCGATCTGCAGCAAGAGATCATGAATAATAACACAGATACTCACACCCAAATCTCTGATCCGAATCATTTACTTTACAGTCGGTGGGATGATTTCTGATGTGCGATTGGAGGCATTTACATTCAGCAGGATGATTGTTTATCTGTGATTGGAGGCATTCACATTGAGGTAAAATGAGATTTGATGAAAGGCGTTCAGGCATGGGGTTCAGGTGTAGCACGCTTCTAATCGCTTCGTCCTTCGGCCTTCACCTCTCCCCGCCTTCGTCCTTTGTGCCTTCACCTCTCCAGCGGCCTTCCTCCTCTATACCTCCACCTCTCCCACCCAACATCTCTATCCAAATTCATGCCTAGGGTTCTGGCCTGTAGCACGCTTCTAATTGCTTCCTCCTTCGGCCTTCACCTCTGCCCGCCTTCGTCCTCTGTGCCTTCATCTCTCCGGCGGTGCCTTCACCTCTCCAGCGGTCTTCAGTATCCTGTGGCAGACGTGCCACTTCTTTTCCACCCGAATATCCAAAACCCTGCATCCATTGAGCAATTGGTGGTAGATGGAACACGACTTGCAGCGAGCGAAGGGGCAGGACAATATCGGAATGCCTATTTTGTTGGTCGCTGAACTATGTCCTCCATTTTCAGATCCCGCTCGCCTTTCTCGGCCAGTAACTGAGACATCCATTCTTTGTGACCTCTCCATCTGTCTTCAGTATCTAGTGGCAGAGGTACCACTTCTTTTCCACCGAAATATCTAAAACCCTGCATCCATTGAGCAATTGGCGGTAGATGGAACACGACTGGCAGCCGGTGAAGGGGCGGGACACAAACGGAATGCCTATTTTGTTGGTCGCTGAGTCGTGCGTTCCTCCATTTTCAGATTCCGCCGGCCTTTCTCGGCCAGTAACTGAGACATCCATTCTTTGTGATCCGTGGTGTGGAAATCTGAACCCCCGAAGTCGGCTCCATCCGTTCGCTGCAACTCGCCCAGTTGCTTCTTTTCTCGCCAGAACTGTTTCTGTTTCTATAACTGGCCTCCACCTCTCCCAGCCTTCGTCCTCTCCAGCGGCATTCTTCGTCTGTCTCCACCTCTCAGCCAACCTCTCTATCCGAATTGGCGCCACTGATACATTTAATGAGGAGCGGGGATGTTATATTGTTATTTTCTTTAATTTTTATATTTTCTATATTTTGTGTGTTTTTATAAGGTGTCCGTTATTGATTTTTCTTTAAAGCCTTGAATCACGCTGACACATTTTTAAATCGTGGCTTAAACACTATTAGACACCTCACCAAATTCAAATTGTGATAGGGACGGGACACAACTCATTATTTTTGGAAAAACAAAGTAAATGATTTAATTTTAAAATAAATTATTAATTTATTACATATTTTTTTTAATTTAAATTAATATTTGTTAGAAAAATTTATGATATATTAGACAATTAAAATTATTTTACACTATATTAATGAAATAAGTATTATTCTTACGAAAGAATCAAGTAAATAATTTATCAAAGTAAATTATTAATTTAATACATTTAATGAAATAAGTATTTTTCATAATAATCTATAATGAATTATTAACTAAATTTGGATATGATTTATTCGTTGACTATTAAAATAAACAATTAATTTACTTTTTAAAATAATTTATTAAATCTATTACAAATGTTTTTTACATTTTGTAGAAAGGAATTATAATATAATATTTACGCCGAAAGGCGTTCCCTTTGTTGGGTTTTGCTGAATGCACTTTCGCTGGAGCCAATCGGAGGACTTTGCCATCGTCCTTCGAGCCAGTAAGAATTTGCCATTTGCCGGCTGCTGGTTCGACTTCGCTGTCAGCTCACATTCCAGCTCGCAGCTCGCTCTTACCTCCACCTCGGACGATTTGCCTGAATGGAGTTCTCAGAGTAATTGCTGGCTCGTTGTTTCAGTTTTTACAGCTCGCAGTTGTCCTCGCACGATTTACCAGCTGGTCTCGTTAATGCTCAAGCGTGGCAGCAACGCCTCTCAGCCTACTTCCAAAATCCAAGAAATCGCCCAGATCTGGAATGAATGTTTGGTTGTTACAGCGTTAAATATGGAGATACGCTTGCTTTGTGGTGACCGCTGCTTCATTAATGCTGAAACCTGCCATATACGGGTCTGCTTAAATGCATTCATCCTCCGTCTTCGTATGTTCGCCCACAAACAAATGCCTCCTCTCAAATTTGCATATTTCCTGAATCAGGTTGGGTAGCGTCTTCATCTTGTTGCAGCAAATTGACTATTTGGTAACAGCTTAATAGTTCTTCTGTGTTCATTGCAAATGACCTTCGTGAGACACTGTATAAAAACTCGGGAACTTTGAATTAGTCAACATGTTTGCTGCAGTTTAGTCTATGTATTGCCATTA
Source organism: Pinus albicaulis (assembly GCA_034641835.2). NCBI lineage: Eukaryota > Viridiplantae > Streptophyta > Pinopsida > Pinales > Pinaceae > Pinus > Pinus albicaulis. The sequence continues at coordinate 1,545,783,137 of CM076580.1, read as the reverse complement.
TGCTTCAGATTTATGCTAGTTCTTGAAAACAGTTGGAATTGACTGCAGGGCTGACTTGCAGATTAGGAAGCAATACTGGGAGGCTTAAATTCATATAAGAGAAGAGCGCAGAAAGGAGAGAAGAACGCAGAACAGATTGTAGCACCGTGCCCTTGAAGGAGAAGAGTGCGCAGTCCCGATTATTTCATTTTCTGCATTCACTTCATTCGACATCAGCCGGTAATTTTCCTGCACGACTTCTTAGATATTGCGATAGGGATAGCTCAATTGTGGCCGTCCGGTATTGTTTCAAAGATGCCTTTTTGAATTTATTTTTTGTGTCTGATTCAGCTGTTAGGTTTTCCATTCCCATTTCATTTAACAAATACACAGATGAAATGGTTTTATATCTGATGCGCTTGAAGGGGAAGAGTCCACAATCCTCAGTATTTTATTTCATTTTCTGTGTTCACTTTCCGTCCGGTATTGTTTCAAAGATGCCTGCTTGAATTTCTTTTTCTATGTCTGATTCACCTGTTAGGTTTTCCATTCCCATTTCATTTAACAAATACACAGATCGAATGGTTTTATATCTGATGCGCTTGAAGGGGAAGAGTCCACAATCCTCAGTATTTCATTTCATTTTCTGTATTCGCTTTCACTTCGTTAGACATCAGTGGGTAGACGACTTCTTAGATATTGAGATAGATAACTTCCTTGTTGGTTTGTCCGGTCTTTTTCAAGGATGGTTGATTGAATTTTCTTTTATACCTGCCTCCCTTTTCATTTAATTTGACAAATATGTGGCATGCATTCTGCGTGTTTGGAAGACTACAATTATTGTTCCTTTCCAGTGTTCAAATGATGAATATGAATAAGAATAATTAGATGGAGAGGTGATTGTCATAGTCATTATCACAAATACGAATAAGTATAATTAGATGGAGAGGTGATCGTCATAGTCATTATCGCACTTTTTCAGCTAACCAGCAATGAAAAGGTAATAATAAAAGAGTTGTATGAAGTTTTTGTTTATTTTGTGATTCTGGGCAATTTCATGCCCACTGTCATATATCCATAAATACTACTTTGAATCATGATAAAATCATTTAGTAAGATTGCACATTCAAGGTATTGTAGAGGTTTAAGCACTTTTTATATTGGTATGATTTCACGTAGCTTTAACAAAATTTAGTAGGCAAATTTCCAGTAATGCCTTGGAAAAATGAACAGCTCAGAAACCATAACCAGTAATCCCACTTCAATAATGACTTTGTTTGCTCATCAAGATAACTATCAAATTGCAGCTTAAAGAATAGTATTCAAATTTTGTTAATGACTTCTATAACAGCTTCCCTAGATTCCCTCGCATCTGCCTTCAATTCGTTTGTGATGGAAATACTTTATATGAAAATATAATTAAGCCGAATCTTTAAGAATACTTAGTCATATATTGACCGAATCTCTGTATTTCATTTAAGAAATACAGAGTTAGGTTTTCCATTCCCATTTCATTTAACAAATACACAGATGAAATGGTTTTATATCTGATGCGCTTGAAGGGGAAGAGTCCACAATCCTCAGTATTTCATTTCATTTTCTGTGTTCACTTTCCGTCCGGTATTGTTTCAAAGATGCCTGCTTGAATTTCTTTTTCTATGTCTGATTCAGCTATTAGGTTTTCCATTCCCATTTCATTTAACAAATACACAGATCAAATGGTTTTATATCTGATGCGCTTGAAGGGGAAGAGTCCACAATCCTCAGTATTTCATTTCATTATCTGTATTCGCTTTCACTTCGTTAGACATCAGTGGGTAGACGACTTCTTAGATATTGAGATAGATAACTTCCTTGTTGGTTTGTCCGGTCTTTTTCAAGGATGGTTGATTGAATTTTCTTTTATACCTGGCTCCCTTTTCATTTAATTTGACAAATATGTGGCCTGCATTCTGCGTGTTTGGAAGACTACAATTACTGTTCCTTTCCAGTGTTCAAATGATGAATATGAATAAGAATAATTAGATGGAGAGGTGATTGTCATAGTCATTATCACAAATACGAATAAGTATAATTAGATGGAGAGGTGATCGTCATAGTCATTATCGCACTTTTTCAGCTAGCCAGTAATGAAAAGGTAATAATAACAGAGTTGTATGAAGTTTTTGTTTATTTTGTGATTCTGGGCAATTTCATGCCCACTGTCATATATCCATAAATACTACTTTGAATCATGATAAAATCATTTAGTAAGATTGCACATTCAAGGTATTGTAGAGGTTTAAGCACTTTTTATATTGGTATGATTTCACGTAGCTTTAACAAAATTTAGTAGGCAAATTTCCAGCAATGCCTTGGAAAAATGAACAACTCAGAAACCATAACCAGTAATCCCACTTCAATAATGACTTTGTTTGCTCATCAAGATAACTATCAAATTACCATTCGTAAAGTTTACTTGATTCGTTACATTATTTACCGTTGGATTACCTCGTTATGCTGTGATGAAGATAAAAGATATTTCAGTTTCTTTTAATAATAATAGTATGTCATTATAAAAGGACATCACACATAGATTTTCACAAGAAAATTGCAGCTTAAAGAATAGTATTCAAATTTTGTTAATGACTTCTATAACAGCTTCCCTAGATTCCCTCGCAGCTGCCTTCAATTCGTTTGTGATGGAAATACTTTATATGAAAATATAATTAAGCCGAATCTTTAAGAATACTTAGTCATATATTGACCGAATCTCTGTATTTCATTTAAGAAATACAGAGATGGAATGGTTTTTCTCTTATGCATTTTGTCGGTTGTTCATCATTTGAGGTCTTTCTGTTTTAATATGATCTCATAACAGGATTTGTGCCTCTTTTTATCATCTCATGATGTGTCTTGTTGCAATGATTAGTTTCAGGTTTGTTCACCACAGCAGTTGCAGAATTTCAAGGAAAATCTACATGGTAGAGTCCCTTCCTGCTGTGATACTGCTTCTTTAGATAATATATCCACTTTCTCATTGAATTATCCATAAATATGAGAGAGATATCCAAAAGCTTCATTCTTGTCACAGATACCCTGTTCATAGCCATTCTAAGAACCAGATTCTCCACATGCCTTCTGCAATTGGCCCAATCCATATGCAATTTAGAGTCCCCCATCGCTTGGATCCTTTGAATACCTTCAGCAGATGCACCTTTCAAAATTAATTGCAAGGCATGGAATTCATCTCTATTATTTGTCCCTGGCCTGCTGCATACTTGAGAAAAAACATCATGATTTTCGTTTAGAAACCAGTTTCAACCAGCACCACATTTATCTGGAGTTCCTTAAATATATTTATCATTTTTTTCAGTTCCCTTTGCAGTATTTTGTGGCATGTCTAACTCTTTTTATCATCTAATGAAAAAAAAACAATTATGTTATTCCAAAATCATGGGTGGCAAATTGTATTAGTAACAGTTCTATTTTCAATCAATGTATTCCATTTGCTTGTGCACTTATGTTTCAAATTGTCATGTGCATCTTGATTTTCAAAAAGTTGAGAAAAACCACTTAGAATATTCAAGATATACAGTTACAAGTAGCATACTTCACAGGCTCATTTGCAAATATGGTTACTTTGGTAGTTCAGTTACATGGCTGTTGCCTGTTAGAGCCATGCCAACAGTTTCCTCCTCTCTTTATCCTGCTTTGGTTGTAAATATATATATCATTTCTTGCAATGTCCTTTGCTGTCTTCTGTAGGATGTCTGCCTCTTTTTTATCATCTAATGAAAAAAAAACAATTGTGTTTTTCCAAAATTATGGGTGCCAACATATAGTAGTAACAGTTCTATTTTCGATCAATGTATTCCATTTCCTTGTGCGCTTATGTTTCAACCTGTTTTGTGTATCTGTCATATCAAACATGATTTTCAATAAGTTGAACAAACCACTTACAATATTCAAGATATACATTTGCAAGTACCGTACTTCACAAGCTCATTTACAAATAGGCCTATTTCGCATTACTATTTCCTTTCCTTTTATACCTATTGTGCAGCTTGCAATATTTGCACATTTGCATTGTAAGGAACATATTTGCACAACTTCCACTTGTGCAACCTGCAATAGCATCTTCCATATACCAAATTTGTCACTGTTAATTGAAGAGTGGAAATCATCCAAATTAGCAATTCTACATTTCATCTCTCACAAATTAGCAAGGTAATCGTCATAGTCATTATCGCACTTTTTCAGCTACCCAGCAATTAAAAGGTAATAATAACAAAGTTGTATGAAGTTTTTGTTTTTTTTGTGATTTTGGGCAATTTCATGCCCACTGTCATATATCCATAAATACTACTTTGAATCATGATACAATCATTTAGTAAGATTGCAAATTGAAGGTATTGTAGAGGTTTAAACACTTTTTTATATTGGTATGATTTCACGTAGCTTTAACAAAAATTACTAGGCAAATTTCCAGTAATGCCTTGGAAAAATGAACAGCTCAGAAACCATAACCAGTAATCCCACTTCAATAATGACTTTGTTTGCTCATCAAGATAACTAGCAAATTACCATTCGTAAAGTTTACTCGATTCGTTCCATTATTTACCGTTGGCTTACCTAGTTATGTTGTGATGAAGATAAAAGATATTTCAGTTTCTTTTAATAATAATATTATGTCATTATAAAAGGACATCACGCATAACTTTTCGCAAGACAATTGCAGCTTAAAGAATAATATTCAAATTTTGTTAATGACTTCTATAGCAGCTTCCCTAGATTCCCTGCCACCTGGCTTCAATTCGTTTGTGATGGCAATACTTTATATGTAAACATAGTTAAGCCGAATCTTTAAAAATACTTAGTAATATATTGACCGGATCTCTGTATTCCATTTAAGAAATACAGAGCTGGAATGCTTTTTCTCTTATGCATTTTGTTGGTTGTTCATCATTTGAGGTCTTTCTGTTTTAATATGATCTCATAACAGGATTTGTGCCTCTTTTTATCATCTCATGATGTGTCTTGTTGCAATGATTAGTTTCAGATTTGTTCACCACAACGGTTGCATTATTTCAAGGAAAATCTACATGGTAGACTCCCTTCCTGCTGTGATAGTGCTTCTTTAGATAATATATCCACTTTCTCATTAAATTATCCATAAATATGAGAGAGATCTCCAAAAGCTTCATTCTTGTCACAGATACCCTGTTCATAACTGTGCTAAGAGCCAGATTCTCCACATGGCTTCTGCAATTGCCCCAATCCATATGCAATTTAGAGTCCCCCATCACTTGGATCCTTTGAATACCTTCAGTAGATGCACCTTTCAAAATTAATTGCAAGGCATGGAATTCGTCTCTATTATTTGTCCCTGACCTGCTGCATACTTGAGAGAAACATAATGATTTTCGTTTATAAACCTGTTTCAACCAGCACCACATTTATCTGGAGTTCCTTAAATATATTTATCGTTTTTTTCAATTCCCTTTCCAGTATTTTGTAGCATGTCTGACTCTTTTTTTCATCTAATGAAACAAAAAAAACAATTATGTTAGTCCAAAATCATGGGTGGCAAATTGTATTAGTAACAGTTCTATTTTCAATCAATGTATTCCATTTCCTTGTGCGCTTATGTTTCAAATTGTCATGTGCATCTTGATTTACAACAAGTTGAAAAAAAACCACTTAGAATATTCAAGATATACAGTTACAAGGACCATACTTCACAAGCTCATTTACAAATATGGTTGCTTTGGTAGTTCAGTTACATGGCTGTTGCCTGTTAGAACCATGCCAACAGTTTCCTCCTCTCTTTATCCTTCTTTGGTTGTAAATATATATATCATTTCTTGCAATGACCTTTGTTGTCTTTTCTAGGATGTCTGCCTCTTCTTTATCATCTAATGAAAAAAAGCAAATGTGTTATTCCAAAATTGTGGGTGCCAAAATATAGTAGTAACAGTTCTATTTTCAATCAATGTATTCCATTTGCTTGTGTGCTTATGTTTCAAACTGTCATGTGTATCTGTCGTATCAAACATATTTTTCAATAAGTTCAACAAACCACTTACAATATTCAAGATATACATTTGCAAGTACCGTACTTCACAAGCTCATTTACAAATAGGCCTATTTCACATTACTATTTCCTTTCCTTTTATACCTATTGTGCATCTTGCAATATTTGCACATTTGCATTGTAAGGAACATATTTGCACAACTTCCACTTGTGCAACTTGCAATAGCATCTTCCATATACCAAATTTGTCACTATTAATTGAAGAGTGGAAATCATCCAAATTAGCAATTCTACATTTCATCTCTCCCAAATTAGCAATATCGAAGTTTCCCTTCGTTTATCTGGCCATGTTCTTCTTCACTATCTTGAACTTACTATCTCCATTCGCTTGCAGCTTATTGTTTTCTACAAGCCACCCGTTCTACCATGGAGACGTCATTATCTTGCAATTGTCTTCCTTCCCTGCTAGCTGGTGCTACCGACCAGCAACCAACCCTCCAAATTGTTGAACTTACGCAGATCAACTCTGCCCGGACTTCAGCGGCTCGATACCGCGTTTCACTTTCCGATGGTGTTCACAAGCATTCTGCCCTTCTCCCTTCTTCGCACGCTTCCCTCGTGCAGGATGGCCACTTGGCTGTAGGTTCCATTGTTCTCTTAAAGAGATGCTCATGCACGTATTCGCAGCAGACAATGTACGTTTACTACATAACGCCTCACACCTTCCTCCCCTATACATGTTTTTCCCTTGTATCCCTCTATTTCGTTTATTGTTTTCTAAATTTCTACATTTCCACTTCATTGATACATTGCTCGTTCTTGCAGGTCACTCTCTATTCTCGAGCTTGAAGTAGTCCAACGCGTTGCCCCATTGGTTGGTGACCCATGCCCTCTTACTCTCTCTGCTAAACAAATGGTCCAAGCCACATCATCCTCATCTTCTGCCTCTCCATTTTCATCACCACCATCCCTTGACATTCACTCATTGTCCTCCCAAGACCCCGCCGCATCATCTTCAACAACTCTCCCTTTTAAAGCACTCTCCCCTACAAGGAAAACTTGGTCCATCCAAGGCCGCGTCCTTTCAAAAACACCCCTTCGGCATTTTGCCAATGCGCGTGGCTCTGGGAAGTCACTAGGCTTTGACCTTGTCGACCACGAAAACGATCAAATCCACGTGTCTGCCTTCAATGAATTGGCTGAATCCCTTCATGCTCTCATTCAAGTTGGCCAAATCTACAATGTTTCAAATGGCACCATAAAGGTCCCCAACCCTTCCTATAACCATCTAAGACGCCCATTTGAAATTCTCCTCTTCTCTTCATCGACAATTTCTCAAGTCTTGAATGATGACCTCACAATTCCTTCCCACACCTTCCACTTTGTACCTATCAATTCCCTTCAACTCTCACCTGCTAACTCAATCGTTGATGTCATAGGTATTGTTAGCTCACTCTCTCCCACCTCTATTGTCCGCAAACGTGATGGCTCTGAAACTCCAAGAAAGACAATTTTGCTTCGCGACATGTCCGGAAACAGCATCGATTTGACCTTGTGGGGAGAACACTGCCATGCTGAAGGGCGTGAACTCTCTGAACTTCGCATGGCTTGTGCAGTTACAGTCCTTGCAGTTCGAGGTGGCAGGGTCGTCGAGTTCAACGGCCAAACTATCAGCACAATCCCTACCACCTCCCTTGTTATCGATCCAAAGATCGCTGAAACGGTGGAACTTAAGCAATGGTTCGAAAAAGAAGGCATTCAATCTTCGTCGCCCTCGCTTAGCCGCAAATACTCGAGCACCAGCAAGAGGCCACTTGCTACAAAAACATTTTCTGACATCCTCTCAATTCCACCTGGAGAAAATGTCCCATGGATGTCGCTCTGTGCTACTGCTACCTCAATTGACTTGCATGATTTCTACTTCCTTGCATGCCCACTTACCATTGATGGTATGCAATGCATGAAGAAGGCTATACAACAAGATGATGCCACGTGGCGTTGCTCAAAGTGTGAAGGGTCTTTCACCAAGTGTGACTACCGCTACATTCTCCGCCTCCAACTGCACGATCACACTGGCCACCTCGAAAATGTTGTCGCTTTTGACGATGCCGCAAATGCCCTCCTAGGCATCTCTGCAGAGGACCTTTTCCTCCTGTCAGCAGATCCTCAAGCTATCATTGACATATATAGCAAAGTCAAAGGGCGACAATTCCTCTTCACACTATCTTTAAAGAGAGACACCTTCAACGGCATTGAACGACTGCGACCAATTGTTATGCACGCAGAAGATCTGCCTTTTGCTGATGCGTCGAAAATCCTCCTTCAACTCTTGCAACCTCCAACTTCCCCTGCGAACAAATCACGGCGCCGCCTTTAGGCATACATTTCTTGCCGCTTCCCATTGTTCAACTTCCAACACTCTTTTCCCTCGCTTGACATGCATCGTCGGTTTTGCATCTATGTTTTGTAATCGTTACTATATGTTTACAACCCCTTTCCCTTTCTAATAGTCCTCCTAAATGTATAGGTATCAACTCGTTTCTTCATTGCATCTTGTTTATATGTTATTCCGCTATGTTGTAATGGCCCTTCTTAATATATGAACATTTACAAATGTCGTTTTCCCTTTCCTCCTTCATGCCTTCATCTTGTTTGCAAAATACACATTTTATAAATGCAAATGTCAACATGCTATGCTTGGTATGGAATATAATACAAAACTTTGCTTCTTCTTCTTTGCAAAAAATACAGTATCTGCCTTTCATTTCCTCTAGCCACCAAATGCAACATGTTCTTGCTTTCAAAAGACATATTCTCTAATTTCAAATATGCAACACTCATTTTTATGCAAACCATATTCAATACATTTCCACTTCAAAATTCACTCACACCATCTCCATATGACTATTTCTATGATGAAATACATAACACAACAAAAATTCTCGCCAAAAATAATAAATAATAGAACATAAAAATATGAAATAGAGTGTTGCATCTCCATGCTTCCCTCTTCTTTCATTATACTTCATGCATTTGACATGCCTTTCCTTTTTTGCAACAGCTATGCCAACCACACCAGACAACAGTTTGCAAAGGGAACAACGTCGCCGCCACTACGCACTTAACAAAGAAAGAATTACTGCACGTCGTCGTCTCCTCTTTGCAACTCGCCAGGCCAACCTTCTCTCTCAATCCACCACACACCAAACTCCCATTCCTTCACAAAGTACCCTCCTTCCACTACATCTCGCCCAAACTTTCCCATTCACCCTTACAACTCCCCTCCCTAGCCAGCCCTTTCCATACCCTGCAATTCCTTTGCCTCTTACCCACCCTTTCCATGCCCCGCAGCATCTTCCTCCTACTCCACCTATGCAACAATTCCTCCCTATCCAACTCCAACATGCACATCTTCGCTTCCGTGAAAGAATTGATGCACTTAGTCCCATCCAAGTTTGCTCAATTTGTTATGAAGCTTACCCATCTATGAAAACAAAAACAAATAATGGAAACATTTGTTGTGCCCGTTGTCTTGGTGAACGAACAACCCACCGTTTTTCCTTCACAAACAACATGGACCCAGGTATCCAACCCCATGTCCTCTCTTGCCTCACTCAAGTTGAAGAGATGTTGATTGCTCATGTTAACCCCATTATTCAAGTCACCCATGCACATGGTGGCCAACTAAAATATTCCGGCCACACTATTAGCTTTCCTCAAGATATCACTAATATTGTGACCTCTCTTCCTCGCATGCTATCAGACCTAGACATCCTTGTTGTAAACAAAACTAGTTCTGACGCAAATTCGTACGACTTTTTTGTCAGTAGATCACGTGTTCATGCAACATTGCAATTCAAACTGCAAAATGATCCATATTACAAAGATGTCCACACTAACCAAACTTCCCTGAATGCTTTGCCTATTGTGCCCACCAACATTTCCAACATGCTACGCCATGCCAACACATCTTCCATCCCACTCCAACAAGCCATTCTTGAAAATTGTGATTCTGAACTTCCCCAACCATGCCCATCTGACCTCCACCCATCCTCCTTCATTGCAAATCTGCCAAACTCTCATTCAGAAATAGATGAAATACTTGCCTACATAGAATCCCCCAATCACTCGCCCATCCATTCACTTCAATGGCCCATCATTGACCTCTCCCCAATCAATGAATACAACACAGAAGGCCTCTTCTCCATGGCCTTCCCCACCCTCTTCCCCACCGGCTCTGCAATGATTAATCAACCAAGAATTGCAAAAGTAGATATGCAAGAATACGCTTTGCATCTAATACGCTACCATGACAGCCGTTTTGCACAACATCCTCGTTTCCGCTACTATTTGTACAACCTCATCATGCGCCATCGCAGCCAAGCAACTACCTCTGTCTTCATGAAAAGAGACCTTTCAAACACCCTTCCAACAACAATCGCTGACCTTCGCCACCACCTTCAACAAATTCCCCCTTCCACCATCCCAGACCAGATTATGCGCTTTGGATCGTCCTTGCGCGACAGTCGCTCATTCTGGACTAGAGCTAGACATGAGCTTCACGACATGATCATTCAACAAGGTACCCCTACCATATTCTTCACACTCAGTGCAGCTGATACAAAATGGCCTGACTTGCATAGAACCATGCCTTCCAACCCTTCATCCAATTCACATGAACAAACTCGATGGAGAATCCAGAATGTTGTTGCAAACCCTCACCGTGCATCTCAATACATCCATTGCAGATTCACAATATTCCTCGAAGAAGTGCTACTTAAAGGACTCCTTGTAAAGGATTACTGGTGCAGGTATGCATACTATTCCTTCCATCTCTTACCTTTCATTAACTTCACTTCCACGCATCCATCTTATTTATTTTCCCCTTATTCTTTTTAAGGTATGAATGGCAACATCGCGGCTCCGCACATATCCATGGTTTCTTATGGCTTCCAAATGCACCTACTATGGACACTTTGGATTGGACCAATGCTTCTGCTGTCCGTGAAGCTACAGATTTCTTCGATGCATACATCACTGCTTGGAACCCTCGTCCCATTCAAAACCGAGCGGTTGGGCTAAATTATTCATCTCTCCAAGACCCATGCCTCCTCCAGACACATGAAATTCTTTCAGGCAATCAGTTGCAAGACTATGAGCAACTTGTCAATTCTGTTCAAAGACACACAACTTGCCACTCTAGTACATGTTTGCACAAAAGAAATAACAAAACAAGTTGCCGCTATGGAGCCCCATGGGAAGTTCACGACGCATCGTCTCTTCACATTGAAAATACTGGACGTAAATTGTACGCCCCTGCTAGAAATGATGACAAGCTAAATGTGCACAACGCTCATCTTCTTGCAATTTGGAGGGCAAACATGGACTTCCAACCAATTCTATCACGCCATGCTGTTTTGAACTACATTTCAAAGTATGCAGCAAAAGCAGAGGCAAAGTCTGAAAGCTACTACCAAATGCTTTCCCGTCTCTCCCAATGTTCCCCAGCTGATGCTCCTACTATTACTGTCATCCGCAAAGTTCTGACCGAAATTGTCGGTGATCGGGACATTGGTGCACAGGAAACATGCCACATGCTGCAAAAACTCCCACTAGTCAAGTGCAGTCGTTCTTTTGTATCCCTCAATGTGAAAAAACAAATATTCAAACGTGTTTCACAAAAATTGGATGGTGATCCTCCATGGACACCTTTCATCGTCTCATACATGAATAGACCACCTGCACTCGAGGATTTGCCTCTTATTGAAGTTGCACGCTCTTGGACATTCTCCTCCCGCCGCAAAAAAACACCTTGGAAACAGAACTTCCCTCCTATGGTTGTACGTGTCCTTCCTCGTTTCACCTCCATCCCATTGAAAGACTCATCATCCTATGTAGACTTCTGTTGGAGTGAACTCCTTCTATACTGCCCTTTCCGTACACTCCCTGACGACATCGGCACATCCGACGCGGCCATTGTCGTACATTGGGAACAAACTAGACATACATATCAAGCTTGGCATGTCCACCGCACCCCAATCGGCCCTGCTGACGCCGACTCTTGCTGTTCATCTCCTGATGCCCCTCCCCATGCCCCCACGCTCGACATGCCTGAATGGCAATTTCTCTCTCAACTCCACCCAAGCAACAACATCCTTCTCGATGAACTTGAAATGCTTGGCCATCGTGACTTTGATGCAAATTATAATTGGGCCAACTCCATTATCCCTTCACAATTGCAAGAAACAGCCATTCGCTTCATCAACTTCAACCGCTCCTCCACAACAATCCACCAAACCCAAACTCCATTCCCACATTCGCTTTCCTCCTTGTCCCCAAGCCAAACCATTGCATTCAATATCATTTTTTCCCACTTCCACACACACGCTCCAAGATCGATTTTAAAAATGATAATCCAAGGCACTGCTGGTACTGGAAAGTCATTCCTAATTGAATGCCTAAAAAATGCCTTCCTTGAAAACTCCACCAATGGACCAAGCCCCCTCTTCTTGCTTGCTCCGACCGGTGTTGCAGCATTCCACATCAATGCATTGACAATCCACTCTGCTCTTCGCATCCCTATATCCTCTATGCAACCTTTAGAGGGACAAGCCCTCCTAAACCTTCAAGAACAACTCCGAGATGTGAAATACATTCTAATTGATGAAATGAGCTTCATTGGTCCTAAATTGCTTTCTCAAATCGATGATCGCTTGCGGGAGGCATTCCCATCAAATAAAAGCAACCCTTTTGGTGGACGCTCTATAATCCTCGTCGGGGACCTTTCCCAGCTTCCACTTGTCAAAGACACACCAATGTATGTAGGCACTTCTCGTGGCACTGCACTATGGCAAAGCTTTGATACTGTGGTTACACTTTCAATAGTTTTTCGTCAACAAGGAACTAGCCCTGCTCAGATTTCTTTCCGCGAACTCCTCTCCAACCTTCGCAATGCAACACCCACTATTGATGATTGGAAGCTTCTTATGACACGTTCAAAAACAAACCTTCCTGCAGCTGAGGTCCAGTCATTTTCAAATTCTATGCATCTATACGCCACAAATGAGGCCGTTGACATGCACAATAAAACCATGTTGAAAACACTCAACCAACCAATCGCACGTTGCTACGCTACCCAAAGGAAGGAATTTAGAGGCAAAAACGTGGAAGATGAACAACTAGCTGCAAAAATTCTCCTTTGCATTGGACAACGAGTTATTCTAACAAGCAACTTGTGGATTGAGGCTGGCCTTGTCAATGGTGCCCTCGGCACCGTCCACGAACTGGTATATGCACCAACAACTAAACCGCCCGAACTGCCATTATTTGTCGTAGTCGACTTTCTTCACTACAAAGGTCCACCATGGGATCCTTCAAATCCTAAATTTGTGCCGATACCCCCCATAACAAGGGGCTCACGCACACAAATTCCGCTTCGCATGGCATGGGCTTTGACAATCCACAAATCGCAAGGCATGACGCTGGATAAGGCAACAATCGACATCGGAAACATTGATCGACAGGGTCTCACTTTCACAGCAGTATCAAGAGTTCGGTCATTAACTGACCTGTGCATCTCCCCTGCTTTCTCCTTCTCTCGCTATTCCCGGATGAAGGAGAACCCTTTCGTCATACGAAGGAAAAAAGAAGAAGCTTTGCTCACCTCAAAATCTATTACTCAAGCTCCTTCAAACCCCTCTACTATTGGTGCCTTGCCATCCCACTAGCTATTTACTATTCTGCTTTCCCATTTCACTATATCTTCTATACATCAGTCACTAACATGCTTTCATTTCTTGTGCAGGAACATAATGGACCATAAATATATCTCGCAACTCCAACAATTTTGCATAGAAATCAGGGAACAAGAAGCTGCACTTCTAAATGTGCAGGAGCGCTTCCTACGTCCACCCAGGCTGCCTCTTTACCGGTTGCGCCCCACAATACAACTACTTCAACGGATCAGAAATTGGATGAATCTCCTCATCCATATTCATGAAAGGGATGCACACAGAGCACTCCAAGCACACTATCTTGACCGTGTACCTTCTCTTGACGTGAAATGGTGCTGTCGCTGCCGAGCAACACCTTGTCTATACGACTAGTTTTCCCTCTACTGCAAAACCATCTAACCATTATGCTACACATGCTGCAATCTTGTCAATACATCTTATTTTGTCTTTGAAAAATAGACAGCACATCTTACTTTCCAAACTCTTCCTACTCAGAAATCTCTGTATATACGAAAAAAAATTTTGAAGGTTCCTATGGGTTTTCTTGATTAAAGTTTGTCTTATAGCCATGGGATCTACTGCTATTATGGGTTACTGATCACAACAAATTCTGATCAGTACTCATGAGTTTGATGCCATATGACAACTATCAAACAGTAGTTCTATGTTTACTGATCAGCACTTTTCAATCAATATTCATACTTATGTTGTAGCATGCGTTATGTTATATAAAGCTGCTATTGGTACTTGTTGATTTTAACTTTTCTCTCCGTAAACAATTGTCTATGGGTAATCAAAAGTTCAATATGCAGACAAGTGTGCATCATAGTGCAAAGAGCTGTGTGAATGGATTGTTTCCTTTTTTGAAATTTCCATTTAGCATTCGTTCGTTTGATTTCTGTGTATCATGTAATCAATTCAATTTTACACCTAACTTGAGCCCTTATGTTACTATGGATTATGGGTTATAATGGATTCCCATTGTCATGCTTACTGGAAGGCAGTTGCACATACGAGCTCAATTCTTGCTGTGTTGGGATTCTCCTTGATTTTAATCTGATGTTTAGTGGAAGGTCATATTAAGTCAGTTGAGATAAGTTCAATCCCTGAGCTATGTTAGTCAGTAGTTTTCAGTTTGAGTTCATTGCAAATTGCACATGTATCATAGTGCTTTCAGGGGATGGCTTAATGGAGTCATATTCAGCACAACACCTTAATGATGAGCTCAGTTCCTGTACGCTCAGAACAATGGTGCACATACACATGGGCTGTAATTTTGCCTACCTACCTAATGGTTTTTAGTCTCATGTTCAATGGAAGGAGAATAATTAGCATTACGAGTTCTTCTGTCAGTATGATGGTTAGTCAATGACAAATATTTATATGCTTACATGAGTTTATTTCATATAGAAGGGCGATGTTAATTTGACAAATATCATCAGTTTTAATGCCTGCAGCGTGTTTCTGAGTCTCAGCAACATTAGATTGTTGCTTCACGTGAAAGGTATTTATTGATCATGTCAGGACTTCGATTTGTTGCCAACTATTAATTAGTAGCGATGCATTTATTGCCTTTCATATATCATTTCTAAACTAAAATAGTTATCTTTGTTCAACTGAATTCAAATAGCTAATAAGAAATTTAGGCCTAGATTTTTTATCTGCTCTAATTGCATTACTTTTACTTTTCATTCCTGTGATCTTAGATTGACCCTGTGAAATACAAGAACACATTTACTGGCATGAACATGGTCATAAAAGAGCAAGCAATTAAGGGGTTATTCAAGGGTTGGGCTCCAACTATGGTGGAATACACTGCACAAGGTGCGTTCAAATATGGGTTCTATGAGTTCTTCAAAAAGTACTATTCGGACATTGCAGGAGCCAAGTATGCTGCCAAGTACAAGACATTCATCTACCTTGCAGCTTCGGCCTCTGCAAAGGTCATTGCTCATCTTGCCCTCTGTCCCATGGAGGCCATTAAAATGAGGATGCAAACACAACCTGGATTTGCCAGATGGCCTGCAATGATGAATATGCTCCCTCCTGCTTTTTTTCTAACCCAACTGTATTTCTTTCTGTGTGGATTGCAGTTTGTAAAAGGCCATTCGTCCGCTATGGGGACGCGAAATTCCTTGTAAGTTTATCTTCCATTCTTTGCAATCTGCAGCCGCATGAATCTACCAAGCCCATGTCTCTGTCTGCCAAGTTTTACATACCATATTTAGATTTGGAATTTTTAAAACTGTATTCTCTTCTTTTTCTGTTGAGCGGTTGTGTCCAGGGAAGCAAGGTGTGCTAAAACATATGTGATATTTATAGGTATACTGTCCTGTAGCTGCCAAATTGGTCACTACAACTTCTAGAATTATGTAATAGCAACCAACGAACAAAGTTAAACAGAAATTTATAAACTGTTGAGGATAAAGAAAAAGATGAAAACCCTTCTCACTAGAAAATGTTAATCCAATTGTCAAGATTGAGATTCGCTTCTTTTTTGGTATTTAAGGCAAACAGAGTCACACGTGTGTATGTTCTCTTCATCTTCTTGGTTGGCAGCAAAACCTATTATATGGGTTTTAGAACTCGGACAATTGATTTCTGTCTCTGTAATCTGTCTGGTTTGTGCTTATAATTTTATTGGGCTCGAACTGCAACTTGGCTTGTACTATAAAAGAAAGGTTAAAAGAAGATTGGCCAGCTTGAGATTTCTCTGATTTAGCTTGATTACCTTCTTACAGGACAAGGACTAGTTACAGAGAAAGCAAATAAGTAGCTTTTTCTTCCATTGTATAGCCTGAAGATTAAAACAGAAGAATATTTATCCAATGCCTGGAAGCATTCGAGTATCAGGTAAGCATCTGATCTGAAAAGTCTGAACAAATTTTAGCATGCAAAAATTGCCATCAGTGTAATTGAACTTTCCTGTCTAATGAATGATTGTTTTATTTTACTCTTTTCTCTGTGCTATTCGATCTCTTTAGTTTCCGTTGTCAAGAGGTTTATAGACTAAATTATAGTATTTGCGCTTTCATTTTATGCAGTTCTCGAGTCTGTAAATCTGCCTTCCGAGGCAACAGGTGAGAACAGTAAATTCTTAATTCCGGCTTCATGTTCTGTCGATGCATATTTTGATGTTTGAAGTTTCAAGACTACTTTTATTCAGAAATGACAACACGAGGTTTAATTTTTACTATCCGAAATAAATACTCTAAACTCTATTGAGTAAGTTTACTCTGTTTTTTTGTTAAACGATCTTAAGTTGAATGATTTGGTGACCAATTTGTTTATCTACCTAGCTGAGTGAGTTCAAGTCTCAAAAGATATGTTGTAATTGACCTCTATGTTTGGCTAACAATTTGTATCAACGTTTTATGGATACAGGGATCCCGATCTGGTTAAAAGAATTGGAGCAGCCACAGCTCTGGAAATTCGATCTACTGGCATTCAGTACACATTTGCTCCATGTGTTGCTGTAAGACTCTGGCACGGATGTGCTTGATGGAAGTTTATTCAAAATGAGAGAAGTTTTTCACTGCTGAGAATGTCTCCTTTGTTGTGAGCAGGTTTGCAGAGATCCTCGATGGGGGCGCTGCTATGAGAGCTACAGCGAGGATCCAACAATAGTCAAGTCCATGACAGAGATTATCTTTGGCCTGCAGGGGCAGCCTCCTGCTAATTTTACAAAGGGGGTGCCGTTTGTAGCTGGACAGTAAGTTTCAAACCTTTTGTTTTATGAATACTTAAAACATGACTTTCTTTGATAAGTCAATTATGCCACAGTTTTCTATATAGCTGGACAGCAAGCTTCAGACCTTTTTGTTTTATCCCTACTTAGAACATAAATTTCTTTGATCAATCAATTGTGTCACAGTTTTCTCTATAGCTGGACATTAAGTTTCAAACCTTCTGTTTTGTCTATTCTTAGAATATGAATTTCTTCGATCAATCAATTATACCACAGTTTCTTGAAATAATTTTCTAACTATGTGATTTATGGATGTTTGCCAGGTCAAATGTTGTAGCATGTGCTAAGCACTTTGTGGGCGATGGCGGAACAATGCAGGGTGTCGATGAGAGTAACACTTTCAGCAGTTATAAACAATTAGTCAACATCCACATGACCCCCTATTTTGATGCCATTGCCAAAGGAGTCTCCACCATTATGGTTTCCTATTCCAGTTGGAATGGACAGAAGATGCACGCCAACCGTTTTCTCATTTCTCATGTTTTAAAGAAGCAACTTCGCTTCCAGGTATTATTACCGTTTGTTTATAGAATTTTGATTGGTTTTGGTTTTTTTCTTTTTCAAAAAATTACATTCTGTAAAACATTCAATCAGTTTTTTTCTTTTAATTTTACAATGATGCCTTCTTGTATTGGTTACAGGGCTTTGTTATTTCAGATTGGCAAGGTATTGACAGGATAACTAGCCCACCGAATGCTAATTATTCTTTGTCAGTCCTTGAAAGTGTGGGTGCAGGGATTGACATGGTAGTGTTCTTGTCTTCCATACTAGATAGCATTGCTCAATTTTCAGTATTCACAATTAAATACTGCATATACTTGTGACAGTCTATTAAGTATGATACCTGTGAGAGTCACGCCTGAATTTTTCTATTGGAAATTTGCTTCGTAGGTGATGGTTCCCGACAATTTTGCTGACTTGATTAACGACCTCACTATGCAAGTTAAGGGCGGTTTCATACCTATGAGTAGAATAAATGATGCAGTTCAAAGAATTTTGACAATTAAATTCACCATGGGACTCTTTGAACATCCCATGGGCGATCCAAGCTTAGCCAACCAACTTGGCAGCAAGGTAAGTGTGCTATTTGTTATTCATGGACAGTTTTTTATGATAAATGGTTAAGACCTATGCTGTTATGTATTTGACTATGTTTGTTTTTTCATATTTTCATTGCTTCAGCCAAGAGAAGAATCTTTATTATACCATTCTATGTGCAATGTTGCCGGACTATTACATGAGTATGCTTTATGTGCAATGTTTCCGGGCTTTTACATGAGTATGCTCTCCATTTTGGGTTATTTCACAAACGTCTGAGAATGAAAATGGCTTTCTGGTACTGGCCAGATTCCATTTTTGCCTGTCAATAAAAACGGTTCGTGTCTAGTGCCATCTGATCTAGGTGGGGCATTTCTAATTTGTACAATTCGATTGTCAGCACTCTATAGAGAGTACATAAGAACTTGCAGTGTTTGGATACTTATGATGCATAGTAAAATACTACACATGCTATTAAAAAAAATGGGTTCCTTTTCCTTACATTTAGGTATGAATGTTTAAATTGGAGTGTTTCAAGATAGTTATTATAGCTTAGCATGAGTTGGAACAAGTAATGCTAAATTCTAATTATCAAGAATGGACGCTGGAATGACGTAGAAATTACTTTGCAAAAATGCCATATGCATTGACTGTACGGGGACTAAATTTTCAATGAAGAATATCATCATAATGTTCAGGCTTTATCTGGTTATTTTTCCTTCTTTTGTGTTGTCTCTACACACAACATTTTTTTTAACCATAGCAGAATTACACTGATCTGCTGTCTCTACACATTGCATTTTTTTTCACATAACAGAATTACATTGATCTCAATTCATGACTGAGGTTTTGTGACTGCAAAAACTGGAGAGAGTTACATTTCCAGTGTGAATATCTTATGAGAACACTGGCACATGTTTCATAAAGCCTCTTAGGAGAGATTTTCCTTTATAAAGATCAGTTATTTCAGCATCACAATAAATAGTCAATTTTTTGGAAGAGTTTTTGTGCTTTTAAGCTATTTGTTTTGAGAAACTTCCCATTAGTTTTTTTTTTCACATTCATAAGCATGTTTTCTTGCAGCTCCGTCTATCATTAGAGCTTCACATCTCTAACAAAAATTATTTTATGAGCTTTAGCATAGTTGCAAAAAATGAAAAGAATGATGCTTTTGATCCTCAATGCAAGTTTGGTTAAAAATTTAAATGTTAAATTTTTGTTACTGCAATATTGATAACTCAGTAAATTTTATATAGGGGATAAATCTCTTTGATTGCTTCCTGCTATTGTGTATCTTGTTTGATCAGAGCTACGTTAGTTCTAATTTACTTGAACTTCCTTCTGTATTTTATGCTTCACAACTTTTCAATCCTTCACAAAACATTTCACATGTAATGCTTGGAATGAGGTTCATTGTTACTACAACTACTATTGTTGACAGTATCCTCCTGTTTATCGATTTGCTAGAGTGGCTGAACTTGACTCTCAATTCTTAATTTTGCAGAATGGGAATTACAGGATGGCCTTAAGAAAATACAGGAAGCCTATGCACTATCTTGATCATTGTTGGGGCAATGAAGAGCTTGATGAGGGTATTATTTATAATTCCACTATTTTTGTTTTGTTATTAGCTGTTGAGCATGTAGCAAAATTGATCTTAATGTGCCTGTGAAACAATTGAGTCAAACATCCTTATCTAAGTGTGCATATATCTCAAGTACTCATCTAGATGATACTTCAGGCTATGAGTGTTTTTGAGGGCCGATATTGTTATGTGGAATTATTTCACATTATTTCATATCAATGACTTTCCATTATTTAGAATACAGTCATACCTTCACATATGATGCCTTGATTTCTTCCATGACTGATGAATTTCGGTACTTTGAACTGATATTTAGTTGGAATTCCATCACAGGGCTAACAAGTTAGTTGTTGGGTTAACAGAAAAAAGCCACAGATTACGGAAGATAAAGTCACAAATCCTGACAAATAGTTCTGTAAGTCTTCTTTCAGAGTTTTTTTAATTTTTGGTGCGTTCAAATGTCAGCATGCTACTTAAGTAACTGCTTGAATTTACACCAAAATTCCGACTTTCAGTTTTAACATGCAAAAATATTTCAACTGCTCTTTCTTGCGCTGTGATTCTGTTTTTATTTGCTGAAATAGTTTATATAAATGAACTTCAGGCATTAACTTGCAAGGTCCTCACTGCAAATGTTTTTCTTGTTGTTGTTGATCTTATTGCACAGAAGACAGATATGTGTAAATAAAAGGTATGGTTTTCCTTCAATTTTGTATGTTTAAGATTTATGCTGTTCAACCCAGGCTGTTGGTGGCATCTCCAATGTGTAACTCCCATTTTAAGTGCTTCCTAACATGCAGTTTTTTTTTCTCTTGTGTGATGAGTAAAATTAATCGTTTTGATTATTTTCCTCTTTTCGTGTGTTTAAGTTAATGTTGGGAAAAGGGAGTACCAGACAAAGCCCTCCAAGGCAGATGGAGACAGGACAACATCATGGAATTCAGATTTTACATTGTAAGTGACTGGTTCTCATGCAAACGTTTAACTCAAACTTGGTTTATGCCCTTCCGTCTTTTATGACCATGTCAATTCTAGTGCAGTCCTGTACTGAATCTTTGAGACAATCTAGTAGTATCACTTCTTGATAGCAAGGGCAATTCAATTTCTGAAACAGGTTTCTTTGTTTAAACCATTGCTTTCCATGTTAATTATTAAATATTGGTGGCATGTTTAAAATAATTATTTCCTCTTATGGATGTATTGACTTACTTGCTTCCCATTACGAAACAAAAATGAACCCAACAATCAATCAATCGATTTGATTCTGAATGCCCAAAACCACAAACAATGGGTATGACAATTGACAAACCCCAACAATCAAACGATTGATTTCTCAAATCCCCAGAGCCCAAACAATCAAGTGGGTTGATTACTCAAACCCCAAAACCAAACACAGAAACGATTTTGCAGCAGGGCAGGAGAGGCGAGGAGGGGGTCTTTGAACGAATTTTCAGAGCCCCATGCTTTTATTTTATCGGTGGGAATGCCAAAGTACCAGAGTCAGTCAAAGTAAAGTATCGTGCTGGTCACTGGTTTATCTTGAATACATGCTTCTACTTCTGTGTGCTCTTAGGTCTTCCCTGGCGTTGTCATGAAGTTGAAACTTAGTTCATGCTCTTCACCTGTCTCGTCTTATCCTTAGATACAGACCCTTGTCAAAGACCAACATGATTTTTTTTTTCCTTTTTATGTCTATATTCAAATTAGTTTATCTGCTTGAGGTCTCTCCAGTTTGTATATATCCATATTTTAAATTCAATTTCATTAGACCTTTAAATTCAGAGAATATGAAAACTAACACCATGTCAACCAGTGAAGGAGGCTTTGTGCTGGTGATATTCTGTCACCTAGTCAAGGAGGCTTTATGGTGGAGATATTCTTCACTCAGAATCAAATAAACCTAGGCATACATGCTTTAAGATCCTTTACATTAAGTTTGGACTTTTTATTTCAAAAATAAGAAGTTCAGAATTAAGTCCAAGAATAAAATATTTCAATCTCATCCCATTGCTCATATGTGCAAAACACAAACAAAATGCTATAAAAACAGAAAAATATACCCCTTGAATCTTTTCCAACCCACTCATCAATACAGTAGAAGAAACTTCCCACTTACAGTTAAAAAAAAAAAAAAACCCTTCCATATTCCTAAAACAAAACAACATTACAAAATTTCTTATCACATAAGCATTTTTAACAATTAAATGGGTCTGAATCTGTTCAATGGTTTTATTAATATATTGGTATCATTATTGCAGATACTGTCATGAAATTCGCATCATTTGAGAACACAGTAGAAATGCTATACAAGCATGTGATCCCAACCCCAAACGAGCAATGCAGCACACCTGTTGAAGTGGGTGTCAGTTTTACAGGAGGATACATCGCTAGGATATTCTGTGCTGTCATTTCTCACCCTGCAGACAACTTGCTCTCCTTCCTCAATAATTGTAAGGGCGCTGCTGTGGCTGAGGTGGGATAATGTTCATTGAGGTGTATCAATGCAAAGCTTGATTAAGAGGATTTCAACTTTAAATTTTATGGTTTTTGAACTTTAACTTTCTGGTTTCTGTATTACATCATAGCAGGTGATCAGCAATTAAGTTGCCATGTAGAAAGTATCAATACAAAACATTAAATGAATAGTTCCTGTACATATAGGCTTCCATTAATGCTTGTATTAAGTGACTAATTGTGCTGTTTATTCCTATATCCATTTTCATATATTTGCATTTTGATAGCAAGCCTTTTTCATATTGTCTCAGCTCAAAGATAATCCCATCCCCATTCTCACCATATCTTTGAATGGTCTGCACCTGTTATTTACAAATTCCAGCCATTGTGATATTATTAAATGTAAAGGGTACGAATTCCAAAACAATTTAACATGCAAATAAACTCTTCTTTTTCTAACTTGTTTGATATGGTATGAAATCTTATGTTCATGTCCACGTGGAGAATTGTATGGTGTCAATGTCACAATTTGTATTTTAAAATAATCTTTAACTCGTAAAGTCTTTTAAGTAATTTTATGTCAATAGTTCAGCGTTGCCTACGAGTGGCCAAACTCAATTAAACCTCGAATCTTATTTTTTGGGAAATGAAATATTTCTACTCTTCCCCTAGTTCTTGACCACGCTCGGCAAATCACTCTCGTGCATTTCCAAACCAAAAAAAAAGAGAGAGAAAAAAAGAAAAAAAAAAACATAATAATAATAATAAATAAATAAAATATGAATAAATAATAGAAATAAAATAAAATAAAGATATACTTAAAATTAAAATAAAATAGATACAAAAAAAACTTTATTTCAAAAATAAGAATACAATAAATAAACAAATAAATCAATAGAACAAAATAGAACAAAAATTAATAAATAAATAAATAAAATGAAAAAAAAAATACATAAATTGCAACTTAATCATATTAAATTAAAACTTAATATTTTTATTGCAATAAATATAAATATTTCAAATTCAAATTAACTATTTCAAAAATATGTTTTCAGATATGGTCTTATCACTTTTACCGTTCTTCTTATGGTTTGAGCTCCTTCTTGTTATATCATTTTCAAAGCTTCAACTCTTGCTCACAACATCTTCAGAAATGTTTTCCACACTACTCAAACCATGTAGCTCAATCCACCAACAGGTGTCTCTCCATGTAGCTCAATGCAGACTCCTCCAATCCACCAACAGGTCTCTCTCCATGTTTGATGATTCGGTTAAGATAACAAAAAAACATTGTGTTGAATCAAATCTACCATACCTATCCTAAGGAGATTTCTTTCCTTTTCTCACAGTTTATTTATTTTCTTTCATTTCCATTTGGATTGAGCACATTTGCATTCATAGCCTGCTCATGTTTTGTTCCGACAGTTCATTTGTTTCCCTATAATTTCCTTTCAAATCATTTTCCATTTCAATATTCCTTTGGGTTAAACAAACGCACAAAATACTCATTAACAGTTAACTCCTTCGCCAAATCCATTTCAAAACTGACCTATAATCTAATTCAACTCCCCTCTCACAGATCTTTTTACTTATGCCACAAACTGCCCTCGCAAAAACGTTTCGCCTGGCTGTCAAACCGAAGATACACCGTCCCTCTCCTTTCGGCGTTCCTTTGCGCCACGGGTGCAATTGCTAGTAAAACTATTTCAATTACTTTAAATATTTTTTATAGTTAGTTTTTTATTATAATAAAATTTAAATTTTTTTTTTTATATATATATATATATATATATATATATATATATATATATATATATATATATATAATGTTATATAAATTGGTTTTATATAATAATAAAATTAAAATTTTGTTTTCTATAATAATAAAACTAAAATTTTGTTTTTAAATATATAATGTTTATATAAAATTGGGTTTAGGTAATTTTGGAATAATTTTTTTTATGATTATTATATTTGGTAATAAAAATTTCAAAGTTTCCATTTATTTAAAATTTGATAATTTTATCTCTAATCGAGGTGAGGTGTGAGGGGAAGGGAGATCCTCTCAGAGATCGAAGTAATGATTAAGCGAGTATGGGACAGGGCAAGTGGGTGGCCCACCCAACACCTCCACATGCTCTTGATCATAAAAGCCTTGCAAATTTGTAAGCATATGCGAGGACATACCTCAAGCGCAGTAAATCTCTTCTTACAAGTGGTAAGGTTTGCATGCAGTATGCAAACTCCAGTTTGGTATTACCTTTGGCGTTGTTGGGTTGTGGTGAATGTGGCTTGCAGGACTGGAGAGCTGAGACACAAGTTGAGCACCAAAGGCGAGTCTTATGGCGTGACATCAAAGAGGGGTCATTGGTATGTATCTCAGGCCTTCTTGGTTTATGAATTAGCAGTTTCGTTTCAAGGCATGAAGCAAGAACGACAGGGTTTGGAGATCTTGTTGCACTAGATAAGTGGACTAGGGATAAGTCTGTCATTGTTAGCATTTGATATGTCGATTTTAGTCTTCTATGGTAACTTGTTGGCCCAGATGGGCATGTATGGGAAGCTGGGGTCTGTCTTTAGAATTTTGTCTGCAAAATCTGATTGTAAACTGTTTCATCCTTGGCGTTTGTTACCTGGGTGGGTATGGGGTTGGATAGAGAGTCGGGGGGTAGTAAAGAATTGTGTCAGTCAATTTAAGGAGTTAGTTATTGTCGGGTTTTCTACCGCTCCAAAGGCAATGCCCAGGGATGTCGGGATACTCTGTGTTTTGGATCCCTAGAGCAAAAAAGTTGGAACAAAGTATGTTCCTTACAGGAAAGAGATGGTAATTGTTTGGAAAATTTTAATTGTCGATTTGTGTACACCGCCCTTTCAAGTCTACCTAAATTGCAACCCCCTCTGACTCCTGCATTGTTGGCTTTTGTGACTATGTGAGCACGTGAGGCATCGCAGTTGTTGGGTGACCCAGTAGGCGGCATAATGGTGAAGACTGAGGCTGGCACAGGGAAGTGAGGGCATGGTCATGATAGCAACCATAATAAAATGAAAGGGAAGGCGTCGATGGCATCATCCAGTAAGCCACAACGTAGAAGAGGCAGGAAAACAAACGAGGAGAATATGCAAAATATCCTGCATGCATACAATGTTGGGACCCCGACACAAGTAAAAACAGTAATCTTGAAATGTGATAGCAGCCCAAGCTGCTAATACCCACATTCACATACTAATGCATATAAAAATGCATGGCTCAGTTTTTCAACCAAATTAATTCTCAATCTGGGCAAATTTAAAATTTGCAAAAGCTACCTCTCTACAAATCTAATGGTTATAAAACTATACAATACAACCCAGATTACAAATTCTTATGTGGAAGCTTTGTGTTTAAAACTTATGGTTGTAACCATAGTCAAACTCATCTTATGAATATTCGAATTAAGTATTCGAAATTCAATTAAAACAAAATCTCAAACTTTGGCCCTCACCTTATGGAAATCGGAATGCATGCATCTGCCATGGCATTATCATCTCAATTCTTATCCAAGCTCGACTTGGGTAAACAATATTCAATACATATATATGTTAACCAATCCAAATGTCAACAAACATTATATAAACCCTTCGACCTTAGATTAAAACGCTAGCACCAACATATATGAAAGTTCGTTCACCAAATATATTTTCGGGCCATGTCAATTTATTTCATATCTTAATTTCAACCGACACATCAATATAATATTTGGGCCCACAACATTATTACCATACCTCTCATTAATCCACACAGCTTCACGATGCAACACCGTCCGATCATGAGATCAGAACATCCAACGGATGTCACTTTCGTTCACCCTCCGGAGGTTATCACACAAACTCACGCGAAACTCGTGGTTTTTAAATACCACCCATGTCACGTGTCAAGCGCTGGCCTTTATCGCGTGATTTCACAATGAAACCATTTACCATCTTTTACCAACGCGAAACCCATCTGTGGATTTTTTAAATCCGCCTTAGCTGTTTATTGTTCAACGAACCATCACTTTTTCCTTTGAAGATTCGCCTTTAATTCTTCATTACGGGCTTCATTAATTAGAACAGGATCGTCTTCCAACCTTTCTTCAATACGTACCTACGCATTTAAAGCGAGCCATCGTTGTCTTCAATTCAAACCTACAAACAAGTTCAAACCCTTTCTAAGGTTCAACCGCCATTAACAATCGTTCTTATCCAGCATTCATTAGAATAGGCTTTAAATCCCTCTACGCATTTGCCTATGTTGTTCCCTCGTGCTATTCAAGGTTCGAACATCCCACTTGTGAACTGTAATATTGTTCACGTATCTTCAAAACCTCATTTGCATTCAACCAACGCATAGCTTCAACCTCTAAATGCTCATCTGCAATGGTCCAAATCCATTGTTCGTGAATATAATGAGAGTCAAATACGATTTCAAAACTTTGACCTTGCTGTATTGTATTTACAAAATCAAATGTGTAATACCTCCCTCTCTTTAT
The DNA here is from genome assembly GCA_034641835.2 of Pinus albicaulis. Lineage (NCBI taxonomy): Eukaryota > Viridiplantae > Streptophyta > Pinopsida > Pinales > Pinaceae > Pinus > Pinus albicaulis. Next base: position 1,545,756,076 of record CM076580.1, on the reverse strand, counting down.
GCGAAACCTGGCATTTGTGTCCTGCCTTGTATCAAGTTACATCAATAAGAAGACTATGATGTGAAATCGATCCATTCTATGATCAATTCACATATGCAATCTATCCAGAATTCAGTTAGAACCTAAATTTCCGCACAGTCCTCTAATAACAACTTCTTTCAAGTATTCTCGAATCATCCAAGTGCAGGCTTTGTTACATACACACATCCATAAATCCTGTAACCCAATTTCATCTGCAAACTCTATAATTCATAAAAGAATATAAACTCAAAAATCGAGTTTTCTGTATTAAATCAAAACTTACATAGGAAATCTTCCTCCTCGGCCTGATATTCAATCAGTGGCCTTTTCTACAATTGCCCAAAGGCTTATAATCAAAACCCTGTTCCTATTCTACCTTGCAGTCTCTCCAATCTCTGTTTTTTTTTATGCCTTTGAGGCTTACATTTTATACAAAAAGCATTGGAACTATTTTTGTTTTTCAGTTCCAGTAATTTCTCAACAATTCCTATGATTCCTTTTTAATCCCTAAGGATTCTCTTTCATCCCAAAAATAATGAAACAAACTCTAATTTAGGATTTCTAATTAATCCCTAAATCTCTAAATCTTTATGCACTCTCATGTTCTCAAACGTTCAAGAACATTTACAATTTCCTCACATATTTAATTAAAATCATTAAAATCACTCAAATCATTACATAAAAACCAACTCCCTTAAAAACATAAAACCCCTAAGTCAAATAAAATACATGGAATTTTCTTTAGCCTAATGCCCCTGCATCAAAATGGGAAGCTAAATTGAACGCCAAGGCGGCAGCAGAACCGCCTTCAACGAAGGACTGGGCACCTTTGGTATTGGACCCTGGGAAAAATCGTTGAAGCTTAACTCTGTTCAGACAGTCATTCCACTTATACTGGGTAATGAAGAGTTTGTTGGCGAAAGCCATGTTGGAAACCCAGAATGTTGAAGGCCCCCAGCAAGTCGAGCCGAGCCTCAAGGATATTTAACGAGACATCTTGTCTGTACAGTTGCAGCTGCACCACCAAAACATCTGCCTTGCCCGAATGGAAAGAAAGATTCAAGGCATGCACCAAATTGAAATGCCATGGTCAAGCGCAAAGGACCCTGCCCTAGTAGAATCGTCTGATGGTTAACTGCCAAGAAGTCATGTTAATTCAGAAGTTTCTGATTTTTTTGTTCTTAATGATCTGGTTGGATAGCATTTACTTTGTCAGATGTAAATATAGAAGGGTAATAGATATGATAGTTTATAAAGCTTGGATGGACAAACTCAAACTGTTTATGTTTTTTATGGCCTGTAATGTTATTGGGTGGCCAACAGACCTGGTTTCCTTCGGGCGGGTTAAGGCCACTGGATATTCATTCTGTAACCTGCTTTATAAATTATTAATAGAAAGGTACTGCCAAACTTACAAAAAAAATAAAATGATAATTTTAGTCAAATTATAATTGGGTAAAATCTTTAAGGATATTGTTCTATCATGCAAAGACTTTGGATTGTTAATAAAAATTTTCTGGTGTTTGAAATTTCCACTAGACTCATGTCATTTTATGATTAGAAATGAGGTCATTTCATCAAGTGGGATTAACTCAAGTGGTTGGGCAAGAAAGGTTATTTATTTTATCTGCCCAAGTTCAAATCCCACAATTGTGACATGTCCCTCCTTGAAATGATGGGAAGTACATTGGGGGGGTTTCCTTGGGCACCTATTTCCTATAAAGGAGAAGAAAAGGTCATTTTGCTACGAGATTAGCTTACTTCTACAAAAGCATTAACAAGTCTTAAGTTCCAAACAAACATGCCATAAAATATGCTAACCCTGGAACCTTGATATCAAAACATCAAGGTTCATGTGGCATGTTTGCTACTGCTTAAAACTTGGGGTCACAAGTTTTTTTTTTTTTGGGGGTGGGGATCATTCTTTGTCTTGGAGGATACCTTAAAACAAACATTGCATGGGGTCTTGGAGAATCTTTGAATAGCCAGGTTGAAGATAGTTAGTTTTCTATAATAATAAAATTTAAATTTTGTTCTTTTAATATATATATAATTGGTTTCCAATACTTGGTTTTCTATAATAATAAAATAATTTTTTTTAAAAATATATATATATATATATATATATTGTTTATATAAAATTGGATTTATGTAATTTTGTAATTATTTTTTTATAATTATTATATTTGATAATAAATATTTCAAAGTTCCATTTATTTAAAATTTTGATCATTTTAGTCAATTTAGAATCGGGTAAAACCTTTAAGGACATTGTTCCATCATGCATAGATGTTTTATTGTTAATAAAACTTTTTGGTGTTTGAAATTTCCACTAGATTCATGTCATTTTATGGTTAGAAATGAGGTCATTTCATCAAGTGGGCTTACCTTAAGTGGTTGGGCAATAAAGGTTATTTATTTTATCTACCCAATTTCAAATCTCACAATTGTGACATGTCCCTCCTCTAAATGATGGGAAGTACATTAGGAGTTTTCCTTGGGCACTTATTTCAAAGAAAGGAGAAGAAAAGGTCGTTTTGCTGCGAGATTAGCTTACTTCTACAAAAGCATTAACAAGTCTTAGGTGCCAAACAAACATGCCATAAAATATGCTAGCCCTGGAACCTTGATATCAAAACATCAATGTTCATGTGGCATGCTTGTTAGTGCTTAAAACTTGGGGTCACGAGTTTTTTTTTTTTTTGGGGGGGTGGGATCATTCTTTGTCTTGGAGGATACCTGGAAACAAACTTGCCATGGGGTCTTGGAGAATCTTTGAATAGGTAGGTTGAAGGTAACACTCTTCTTTAGGGCCTACCCCTTGCATTTGAAATGGGAATAAGGAGTCTATTAGTTATTGTGGATTTTAGCTTAGTAATCAATCCAATGGTTTTGAAATCCCTCCCTTATGATAACAAGATCACCTCCATTATGGCTTGATCTTGTAAAGAAGCTAATTGTTACCAAAATAACTCTTTCTTCCAAATTTATAAAGATCAAAACTACTAAACAAAAAATCAAACCAAACAGACCTCGCAACTTTGAGAAGGGATACTACGGAAATGTTATACTTTCAACCCATCCCCTAGTCTGCCTCATTATCAAATCATGAATTGTACCCTCACATTAATTAAAGTTTACATTGTTATGAAAACATACTTGCGTCATCATGTTAATTGACAAAGTGGTGCACAAACAAGATAGATGGATTGCATGCAATGAAGGGATTCAACAATATTTGTAGATCACCATTTTGTGTGCACACTCTTAAGTCTAGCATGTTGTATGAATGTTTTTTTGTGGATTTGTTTAATTGTGGTGGGATAATGAAATTGGTCATGGATGCACATTTTGTAGATAGGAGTAATAGCCATAGTTTGGTAAGTGTCTACCCTTATATATGGATGATCCTCTAGAATTTAAGTTTAAGGCGTTATGGCTCTTGTTATTGGATATTGGCTCTCATGCATTGAATTTTTTAGTTGTATTTGAGAGCCAATTGTGTCTCTGAGATCAAAGGTCCACAATATTCATGTGGTGTCCATGGTGTGGACAATTTTCCTATTTGTCGGCAGAATTTCTTTTTTGGTGGTTTTGGTGATCTCACCATGTTTTTATTTGTGTTTTCCTCTTGGTTGATTAAGGAAGCAACAAGGTATTTCTAGTGCCCACGTTTAACTTATTTTATGAGAAAAACTAGCAGGCCCATTATTTACCAATTTTGTGCATTATAGGGAGACTCAGCACATTGGAGAGCCCTCCATAAGCATGAAGATTTCATCCACTATAGCATAACCTTCATTATCTTTGCCACCACAAAGCTTCATGAGAATGAACATTATTGTTCAACTCATAATTCCATAATTATGGCGTCTTTGGCATGGAAAAAAATACAAATCAACTCTTTGGAAATGGAGTGTCAGATGGTCGGGAACCTACTCCGCATTTCAGAAAAAACAATCATTGACATTGAGGATGTCAACCAATTGTGTACATCTTTTGAGGAGGGGAGAACTATGCATCAAATGCTTGAGGACATGGACAAAGACAACCAAGAACCAAATCCAACGAATGCTGGGCTGAAGAATCACAATGTTATCATGCATTTAGTTAAATGCTATGTATTGCAAAGCATTTTGTATCTTAGGAACTTTTTTACAAAAAATATACTAGCAATTGCACCACATGTTGCAAAGGAAACACCGTAAGGCAAGAGCGTAGGAAAGGATAACATAGAAGATAGAAGAAAAAAATGTATGCAATTTTATTTAATTACCAACATTTATGCGAGAAAAAACTTTGCATAAAGCCTTTAAAAGGCTTCCAATGCTCATCCATGATTAGTCCACTTAGTCTCATCTCTCTCTCCCAAGTGCTCTTCCTCTCCATAATTTATTGAAAGAGTGTCCATGACAACCATGGTTTTGGTTGCTTGGAGCTTAGTTGGCATTGACGAAAGGAAGACATTTTGAGAATTTGAAAGAAAGCTTTTATAACCTAGATCTGTTTCATTGGGGATGAACTTTCTCATAGTACAGGTTTTGTTGGGTACATTCCATTTATATGGGCATTGTCAAAAAATAAAGGCAACATGTTGTCTTGATGCCACCCAGATTATTGTAGTTAACATCCCTTCTAAATCTTCATGTGTCCCCACCTTTAGCCACCACGATGCATGTAATAATATCTAGAAAGAGTGCTCCCAAATTTTTGTGGAGAAATTCAATTATGAGCAAAGAGGGTATGTGGTTGTGTGCATGCTAGAAGAAAATAGGAAGGGGATAATTTCTAGAAAAGTGGAGTTGAAGGTAAAGCACCATTGGATAAGGTGCATGTGGAAATTTTGATTCTTCTAATATGTTTTGTGTTGATATTGCAAATATGAAAGAACAATTATGTAAATGTTTTATATTATGATAAAGAAGTCTAAAAGATCATTGACCAAGAAGAAATTGAGTATTTCCTTGAAAATGGTGAGATGAACATTGCATGTAGTTTTTGCATATATTACAAGGTTATGAAAAATGGGAAAGTTGCATCAAGAAGTCCAAAAGATCAGTGACCAAGAAGAAATTGGGTATTTCCTTAAAAAGAAATGAGATGAACATTTCATGTAGTTTTTGCACATATTACAAGGTTATGAACTATGGGAAAGTTGCAATGTATAAAGGCAAGGAACTTGTGGCTACACAACAACCAAATATGTTTAAGAAATGATAGTGGTATCTAAAGAGAAATATTTCATATGAGAGTACCCCAGCTTGGGGCAACATTGGGTGGTTATTTATGAGGGCTTTTGATTCATCAGGTATTGATGGAGAATGGAATATGAAAGTAAAGTCATGTTTTTACCGTCTCAAATTAAACCACATTCCTTGTAAGAAAGTCTGCATGCAAGGCCTCCATGTCAAAGTACCTTTTTTTTTCATATTCAAATGCACTTAACTCCATGGAGTATTTGTCAAGGGTAAAAATTAAGCACCCTCTTTTTTTCATATGCAGATGCACTTAACTCCACAGAGTATTTGTCAAGTGTAAAAATTAACATATGTATTAATGAAGCCATGTACAATATGCAATCTCGTAATCATTTATCCTAATCATCAATAATGGGTTTAACTCATTGGTCCTTTATCACTTGATTATAGGAGTGTTCGAATTCATCTCATCTATTCACAGTTAATAAATTATACTAGGTATTCTCAGGTCCATTTCTATCATTGGTGGGTCCCATTGTGTCCATTAATGGTTTTCCTCATTAAATGGTACTAAAGTAGTTTCTTTTATGCTTGACATTACATCTCATATTCATATATTGTAGAATCATACCATTGATAGGTTTGGACTAAAGACATAGGGCCTAGGTGGAAATTGCTCATTTTTCTACTCGGTGTGGTATATCATTATTATTTGAAAAAATTTGAAGGCTATATTGGCACTCTCATTGGTGCTAGATACTGTGACATAGATCCACATTACATAGAACCCTCATTGGTGCTAGATAATGTGACATAGATCCACAATATATCTTCTCGTCACTATGATCTCTTTTATGGCATGGATCCCCCATGTACTTTCTAGTGGCCATGGTATTGCATATTATTAAATGGAAACACAACATATTTTACCAGTGGTCATGACTTTTTCTCTCTTTTACTGAGAATGAGTATGCCTACCTCGTGGATGATTTATATATCTAATTGGTTGATGACTAGTTGTGTAGGTACTTCGAGGTCCTTGATCCAATATATGCTTACATATGCAACTCTACTCATCATGAATTTATTAATGTATTTTAGCCATTAGCTCCTTTTTTGACATTATACATCAGCGAGCATATGTTATAATTATATTTATCACCATAGGCCTTGCAAGGAATTTACTAGATGTCATGAGGCTAAAATTAGATAATTGAGAAATTTCTCATAATTATTTCAAAAGAGAGTAATTATTTGGTCACAATTTCATATGAAGTAATTTTTTTCCATAATTAGAAAAACTCATAATTGAAAAAACATTTGTATTGAATTGGGAAAAGTTGATAATTGAGTGTGGAACATGAGAAAAAATAACATAATAGGGAAAATATCCATTATAACTTAGAAAAAATATGATAATTGAGCATGGAACATATCTGTGAATTGCAATTTATTGGTTCACATGCCCTGTATCCACCTAATTCATATGCAATCAAGCCTATCTCCAATCTCTTGTAAATTATTTCAACAAGATGTCAGATTGGAAGATAAGCATGGTTCACATGCCTTGTATCCACCTAATTCATATTCAATCAAGCCTATCTCAAATCTCTTGTAAATTATTTCCACAAAGCAGACCTAAAATTTAAAAGTGGAAATTTTATTGCAATAGAGTCACTAACTAAGGAAGGTGTCTTAAGGGACAAGGAACAAGGAGGATCTTCAACCAAGGATCAAGGTATAATATGGGTGTTATAATTCTATTCTCTTCATATTAACATGGATCTACATGATTAATCCCTCCATCATATGTTGTATTCAATTCCTTATACTATCTCTAATTTTTGTTCAGTATAATAGGTTAAATTTAGTTGTAATCATGATTCCTACTTTCTTTAGAAGGTTAAGAATGACATTATTCTATATGTGTGTAGGTAGCCAGTGATAGGAGTTGGAGCATTAAATCTTGAGAGTTACATCAATCAAATCACATGAGAACAACCTTCAAGAAAATGATATGTGCCATGACACCTCTTCTCATAGCAAGGAATTCTATTGATTACAATAGATCTAGAGGGATTTTGTGTAGTGATCTATCATCTTCTTTGTCTATGATCTCATTAGATCAAATAAAATATCTTCTTATCTACAAGATTTTTTTCTACAACAATTGGACATATATGAAGGATCCAAGAATGAAACCATGTGGATATTGGTCTCAATATAATTTATTTTCTTATTTTTTATGATAGTGAGTAGGAGGGAACCAAGGTATGTAAGAATTATCTTTGTAAATGTATAAGGTTCAAGAGAAATACCAACTTGATTTAATACACAATAATGGAGAATTCTGCTATATACTGTGATTTGTATTCATTTGCATAGTTGCAATGTGATATTCATTTCTTTCATTGTGTAACTCAAATTCTGCAAATCACACTTGTCTGTATGAATATCAAATCCCTGATATTTCCATGAAAAATATGAGTTCCCTTATGACTTTCTTGAAGGATTTTTCTAAGAACTTTTAAGACTCCTCATAGAGTTTCCCCTATGAAGCTCAAAAGACACACCATTCCTACAAGTTAAGTGACATACTCTATTTATTTCTCTAAGAATGATAATTCTTTTACATCCCTTATCCCTTATCTCATGAAGCATATTTTTTTCATGTTCAAACCTTTCTTATTTCAAATTAGTCATAAATTATATTTCAAATTAGTTATAGTGTTTAAGATGATGAAACTTAAGGGGATATTCCTTATATATGACTATAACATCTAAAAATTTATTATATTTTATTAATTTGTTGATTTAAATATCATTTTTATTATCATTCACAAATTTACTTTTTCAATAACATTCCTTCTACTTTGTACTTGGCACCGTCCAAGTGCAACATTGCAGTCTATATTTGGATATGATGATGTGTTAAAAAAAAATCTTTAGAAATTACATTGTTTCAACAAAGTCACTTCACTTATAATGCTTAATATAAGGAAATTTGAAATATATATGTTTGATCTACTAGAAGTTTGAACCTTGAATCTTTATGGTTTACAACACTGCATAACATGGTGACTCCCAATTGAGATACCTAATGGACTTATTTTTATGAATTTTAAAAATAAAACTCAAAACCAAAATAAAATTAATAGTTAAAATAAATAAATAAATAAATAAATAAATAAATACTACAATATTTTTCTGTAGTGTAATTTATTTAATCATTTTCTAAGAACAAAAATGAATATATCAAAATCAATGAATAACATCCTCGAATAAAATTAATAGATAAATAATTCCCAAATATTCTTTATATACTACTATAACATCTAAAAATTTATTATATTTTATTTATTTGTTGATTTATATTTCTTTTTTATTATCATTCACAAATTTAATTTTTTCAATCATTCACAATTTTACTTTTTCAATCAATTATCTTGATAACATTCTTTCTACTTTGTATATAGCACCCTCCAAGTGCAACATTGTACTCTATATTTGGATACGATGATGTGTAAAAAAAAATTATTTAGAAATTACTTTGTTTCAACAAAGTTACTTCACTTATATATATATGTATATATACTAGAAATTTGGACCTTGAATCTTATGGTTTACAATACTTCATAACATGGTGACTCCCAATTGAGATACCCCAATGAACTTATTTTTATGAATTAAAAAAATAAAACCCAAAACCAAAATAAAATTAATAGTTAAAAAAATAAATAATAATAACTACAATTTTTTCTGTATTGTAATTTATTTAATCATTTTCTAACAACAAAAATGAATATATCCAAATCAATGAATAACATCCTAGAATAAAATTAATAGATAAATAATCCCCCAAAAATTATAATGAATAAATTTACATAAAATTCAGTATATCTATTTTTCCCAAATTTTATAAGTTAATTATTTTTCAAAATCTTTTCTTTACTTATTTCAACAATTATATTTCTTTCGTTTCATTTCTATTATTAGGCCGATAGGCCTTCTCTTTTGAAAGAGATCAATTTTTTTTTCGTCAACATATTCATTCTGCAGAGGACACCTGTTGCTGTCTGTGCAGAGAACCCCTATTGTTGTTCATTCCCTGGGTAATGAACCCTATTCTGAATTCAAAGGTTTAATGGAACGACTGGGTTATGGACAGTAATGGAATGGACTGGCATAATGGAACGAACAACATATTCCACAAATAATGCGGTTGGTATCACGACTCCCACGATCCAGCCACAATAGGCCTTCTCTTTTGAAAGAGATCAATTTTTTTTCGTCAACATATTCATTCTGCAGAGGACACTTGCTGTTGTCTATGCAGAGGACCCTTATTGTTGTTCATTCCCTGGGTAAAGAACCCTGTTCCAAATTCAAAGGTTCAATGGAACGACTGGGTTATGGGCAGTAATGGAACGGACTGGCATAATGGAACGAACAACAGATTCCACAAATAATGCGGCTGGTATCACGACTCCCACAATCCAGCCATTGAAATTTCTCTCCCACCTACAGCGGCACACCACATCCTTATGCTCGACGAACATCACAACCTTCTGCTCGACAGACACCACAGCCTTATGCATTCGCCCATCAAACGACAGGTATGTCTTGGTTTTGCTTGTTTATGTACTGTGACATTCCACGTGGAAGATAATGTAGGTTCCACATATTGCAATGGCAGATGATAGGATTTTATAGCAGTAGGGTCCCATATATTCTCTTCCACCTAGGGTTTATCTTCCATTCCTGACTCACCATGCCTCTTCTTTTTCTTTCTCTTATGAAGTTTTGCCCATTCTTCTTTGCCCTTGAAAGATTCTAAGGTTTTCTCTGCACTTCCATCTCAACGAAAGCGCTCGTCCTCTTCTTTTTACTGCACGTGGAAATCTTCAGCGGCAACGCCATTGCGATTTCCCTCCTCGCCTGCATGGTCGCTGAAATCCATCACTCTATGCATAAAACAATAAGCACTAGGTTTCTGAAATTTGTTTGGCAGAGTTGTTTTATGGTCATGAAATTTTTTCTTATCGTCCATCACATTCGTTCAGCGGCTTTATGTAAAGTGCCCTTATAGGAGTTGTCCTTTTGAACAGGTTTTTCAATTTTTTTTCGGAGCATATAACCATAACCAATCTTTCACTGATTCAGCAATTTAGAAGGCCATCGTTTGAATTTTATCCTTCTTAGTAACACTCTTCAAGAATTACTAACGCATATTATGGCTCAACATTTTCCTCAAAAGTCTCAAATTGGGAAAGGAAAAAATTTAGCACAATTTTCCCAATTTAGTCTCATATTGCAAAAATTGTTTCAGGGAAAATATGGTAGACGCCCTGAAATAAACTTATTGAAAATATTGGTAAGCACAAGCTTGACCTAAAAAAATAGTAACCTGATAATCTCGGAAAAAGTTAAAACACAGAAAAAGCAGAGTAATAGGAAATATTTGTAAAACTGGTTTACACTGTAGAATGTCTACTCGACTAACCAACCATTTGTTTAAAGAATCCAACCACGGTGGGAGCTGTAACTAAGATAACAGATGCTTCCTTATTACACTACAGTGACAAGCATTCACAAGACTTCTTGTGATGCACCCTTATTACACTGCAGTGATGAGCATCCACCACCTATCAAGGTGTGGGACAATATTTACATTGTCAAATAACATAAACAACCATGATGGCTCAACCAATACAATAGCACCCTTCATTGTTGTCTAAGGAATCCAACTTTGGTGGAGTTGTGACCAATACAACTGATGATTCCCTAGCTGTAATAGCGCCCATCTTTCACAGAACCCGGCTACCCACTCGTGGCTAGGTTGACTATTAGATAGGCTGCATCCTAAAAAGGCGTATATCTGAACCAGATTGCCAATGTCTCCATATCTGATCCAGGTTTAGATGGGTCTATACTGATGTCTCTAATGAATGCACCAATGCACAAAAAGTAAGCATCCATCGAGTATTCTATCATTTCTCTTTTGGTTCAATCAGAACTGCATAAGCATTAATTCTCAAACAAAGTTAAGTCTTCCAAATTTTTTCACAAAATAACTTGAGAAATGAAATGAAATGATATTAATGTCCTTTCAGGACCGAAGAAAGGTCAATGGGACCAAGAATACAGTCAGTACAGCACATCTCCTGGAAAAGAACAAATACAGGCAAACAACAATGCAGGAAGACAAATAAGAAAAAAAAAATTAGGAGGATTTAACCATTGAAATGGACCCTGTACAATGCATATAAGGAATAGTTAGGAAGAATAGGAGCATGTAGAAAAGGGAAACCAATCTTTAGTCTCATCACTGGAATAATCTTTAATGTTGTTGATCATAGGGTTATTTTTTATTACGGGGCATTTGGCAGAATTTATTCAGTCACCTTCCACAAACAAAAGCAGCAATTTTTGCTACACAAGATCCTATATATAGTATCTGTAACTCCACTCTACCGCTTGACTTCCTATCAATCATGTCCTTTATTTTCTTATGCTGTCTGAATATTTAGATCAACCTTTTCATCTATAATTTTACTACCAGTGGACAAAGGCCCTTCCTCCTTAGAGCCAGAATCTGAAAACACAACTCCTTAGATCCTTAGACCGTTAGTTTTTGTTCCTTTGATCATTTATATTTTCTGTGTTGCAATGGAATTAGGATCACAGACTTAATGTTTTAGTTATTGAGAGAACTAAGGTTTTATTCACATAACTAAGGTTATTTGGTAGCATTTGAGGGATTGCGTCTTTTATAATTTGAACTGTATTATGTTGAACTGAGAACCCATTTCTTTGGCAATGCAACCCTGGTCCAAAACTTACTGCTTATATTGTTGACTATATTGAAGAGAGTCTTCAACGTGTCCATTGTTGTTTTACTGTTTATTCATTTAAAAATCTCCATTCGTGCAAGTGTTGCTCTTGAATTTTAGTTATGTGGAAACCAATTATAACAAATGAAGGAAAAACTGGCCTAGCTGTCCCTCAGGAGACACATAAGCAAAACTAAGTATGAGCCCATAAAATGCAACATCCTAAAGCACATTGGAACTTGTCCAAACTGCAAAAGTATCATTTGGAAAAATAAATTTTTAGTTTCAATTTGGAGTTGCCATTACTTTTAGACTGTTCATTCAAACAGTTGCAGAATTTCATGAAAATTAACATAAAATATATGTCTATATGCTTGTCATCAAACCAATTGACAAAACAATTCATTGATTTTTTTGAATTTTTTCATATGTGTATCCTAGCTTTGTAATGTTTGTAGGTATGTCTTAGAGCCTGAATTATGAGCGTAAATTTCCGGTTTTCTGTTCTCAATTGCAAATTCCTTTGTATTTTATTTCAGGAAATATTTGTAACTCTGCTTGCTCCAACAAATGCTCCAGAAAATCGCAAATTTAGTGATCATATCTAGGGGAGTCATCTGTTTTAGTACCACGTTTCCCACGTGCTGAACATGGATTTCTAAGGACACATGGATTTATTGTGCCCTCCTCTTTATTATTGCATGCAATTACAAATCTAAGTGTTCATTATGAACTAATCTATTAGATAACAATTATAGAAATGCTAATTCATGCTTTACTTACAATTTATTTAATGCATTAATATCTCTTCCAATGCATTAAAATGAATTATAGGGATTACCATTGGAAATTAAAAATTTGCACTTTGCTACCGTGATGGAGCCAATTTTGACTGAGAATGCCATCCCCAAATTGCTAGATGGTTCAACTGAGATTCAACCTCTACTGCAAATAGTCAACAACGGATCTGTCTATTCATCAAAAACCAGCTCTTCCCACTATCACATCAATCTCTCTGACAGGACATATCAACACAGGACTTTACTACCATTTTCTTATGGCGCACAAGTTGTATCTAAAGACATCCAGATCGGTTCAATCATTTCACTTACAAAATCAACTTGCACAGTGTCCCAAAATTCTTCATAAGATTAGGCTTTGTTTTGAACTTTTCCCTTTATTCTCTTTGCATTATTCCTGAATAAAAATGATTTTAACATTCATTTTAATTTTAAATAATTTCTTCATCCATTTCAGATCCATTTGAATCCTATAATTTGAGGTTGTACATGGTAGCATACCTTTGGTTAAGGACTCATCAGCACTATTACATGCAAAGGCAAGCGAATCTCATTCAAGCTCTTCATCAGCACAAAATATTCTTCCAAATACTTTAACTCCAACAAGTACATCTATAACATCACTTGTATCATTTAAATCACTCAATCTGTACCAAAAGTATTGGTCAATTAAAGGTAGAGTATTATCAAAGACACCCTTGAAGAAATACAACACTGCACGTGGGTCAGGGAAAGTTTTCGGCTTTGACCTCATTGGTCGTGACAAAGATGAAATCCATCTTTCTGCATTCGATGATTTAGCTGAATCCCTTTACAATCTCATTGAAGTTGGGCAACTATATATTGTCTCCAATGGAACAATTAAGCAAACAAACCCAAACTACAACCATTTAAACAACAAATGGGAGATTTACTTATTTGCTACATCAACTGTGACACCATGTTCAGAAGATGATCCAAGCTTTCCTTACCAAAGCTTTCATTTCAAAACTATTGCTGAAATCAAATCCACAAACCCAAATACGCTTGTCAATGTTCTTGGTGTCGTTAGCTCCACCTCTCGTGCTTCTACAATAAGAAGAAGATATGGAACTGAAATATTAAAAAAAACACTGACATTGAAGGACGAGTCAGGTTTCAGCATTGATTTAACAATATGGGGAGATCACTGTGTCTCTATAAGAAAGGACCTTGTTGAGCTTCACTCTTCTGACAACCCACCAATCCTTTGTGTCAAAGGAGGTCGGGTAACTGAATTTAATGGAATCACTTTTGGGACAATTTCCACTACCACTCTTCTCATAAATCCAAACATTGAAGAAACTCAAAAACTCCATACTTGGTTCCGTGATACAGGCTACAATTCTTCGTCTCCTTCTTTGAGTAGAAATTATACCATGTCTTCCAAGCGAGCTTTACCACAAAAGACAATTCAGGAAATATCTAGCATGGAAGTCTCCGAGAAAGTAGTATGGGTTTCGGTTCGTGCCACAATAACTACTCTACACATGGACGATTTCTATTTCCTTGCTTGTCCATTAGATTTCAATGGGAAACAATGCATGAAAAAAGTAAGCCACCATTCTAACAATCTTTGGCATTGTACAAAGTGCAACGGTGAATTTCCAGAATGCGACTATCGTTACAAAATTAAAATCGAATTACATGACCACACTGGACACCTTCAAAATGTAACTGTCTTCAATGATGTGGGAAATGAGCTCATGGGAATTGTAGCTAAAGACTTGTTCCTCCTTTCTATTGAACCAGCTGATCTTCAGAAAATATGTAGTCATATATCAGGCCGACACTTCTTGTTGTCACTTTCCATAAAAAAAAGAATACTACAATGGTGTTGAACATTTGCAACCTATTCTGATAAGTTTAGAAGAAATTCAATATGATGTTGCATGCACGGAGATCCTAAAAGACATTGCTACGATTACCATTTCACAACGCTCCGTTGCTCGTCGCCTTTGACCTCTCTTCTTATATGTAGAAATTTTTATTTCTCTAGATAGAAAAGAACATCTCTGTATAGTTCCTTTCTCCATACCATTGTAAAATACAACCATGTTGTTGTACTGCACAGTTACTTTTACAATACCATTTTTGAATAATTACAAATATGTATATTTACCCTTTCACATTTCAATAATATAGATACCTATGTTTGGGACTACAAAGAATGTTTTTACCAACATCTATTTCGAAGTAATTTGAAACTCTTTCTAGTGCTTATTAATATTTATTTAGAAATTTGAGCTTTTAACACAATGTCATGCATTTCATATGCATTCATAACTCAATTTGTAATTTTTAATTCTCACACCTCATCCCTAACATAGAATTATTTGTAATTTGTTAGATATGTCATCAAACGATGAAGATGCGGAGAAAAAAGCATGACGTCACCTTCTTTATGCTCAAAATAAAGAAGCAATAAATGCACGACGATGACTTCTTTATAAAAAATGAAAAAACACTCCCTCTTCCATTACACAACTTCCCTCTTTAAGTGCTCTCCCAAATATGCATGCCATTTCACCCAATCTTGATCAAAACCTATATAACCCCCTCCCCCCCCCCCGCCTTAATGAAGAACATCGTCGCTTTAGACAAAAAATAGATAACCTTTCTCCATTGCATGTTTGCACACTATGCAAAGAATCATATCCAGGCATGAAAACAAAACGTTCACATGGTACCCTCTCTTGCTCTCGATGTGCAACATCAAAATATACAAATTGTTTCACTCATGTCAACAACATGGACCCTGGAAAACAACCATATGTCCTTCAGAATTTAACACAAATTGAAGAAATGTTGATCGCACGTGTAAATCCCATTATGCAAGTAACAAATGCTCATGGTGGTCAATACAAATATAGTGGCCATACAATCAGCTTCCCTCAAGACATTACTACTATTGCAAAATACCTACCTCACCTTGTTTCTGAATTAGACGTCCTCATTGTTAGAAGGCAAAACCCTTCTGAAACATCTTAAGAATTCATTTTTTGTAAATCACGTGTTCTAGTAGCACTAGAATACAAACTCACTCACGATCCCTACTACAAAGATGTTGAACTCAACCCATCTACAATTTCCGCTCTACCAGATCAACCTACTGATATTTCTAATCTTCTTCATAATGTAACCACGTCCTCATTTATACCCCAGGAAAACATAATCGATTCTACTCGTGATCTTGATGCCATTCTACCTTCATTAGATATCCAACCTTCTTCATTTGTTCAAGTTCTTCCAAACTCTTGTAGTGAACTTGATCGCATTCATGCTTACTTGCACTCCACCAATCCAAAATCAACAAATTCAATTGATTGGCCTACAATATCTCTATCGCCTATGAACGAATACACTACTGAGGGCCTCTTTTCTATGGCATTTCCCATACTTTTCCCAACAGGCATTGCCATGATTGCACAACCAAGAATTACAAAAGTCGAGCTGCACGAATATGCCTGTCACCTGTTACGCTACCATGATGATCACTTCGGCCGGCATCCAAGATTCCATTACTACATATATAACATGCTAATGCGCCACCGTAGCCAATCAAATGCCAATGTTTTTGTTAAAAATAACATTGAAATTTGTTTTCCAACAACTGTTTCAGATTTGCAGCAATGTCTTCATGACTTCCCAAATTCAAAAATTCCAGAAAAGGTCATGCACTTTGGCTCATCCCTACGAGGTACACACTCTTTTTGGAACAAGCGTCGTAATGAGCTAACTGACATGATCACACAACTTGGGAGCCCAATGTTTTTCTTCACTCTAAGTGCTGCTGATACCAAATGGCCTGACCTACAGAATATTATGCCTACCGAGATGCCCTCCAATTCAAATACTCATTACAGGTGGAGAATTCAAAATATAATTAACAATCCACATTTAAGATCCCAATACATGCATTGTAGATTTACAATTTTCCTTGAGGAAGTTTTACAAAAAGGCCTCCATGCAATCGACTATTGGTGCAGGTACTTTTAATTACCATTCCTTTTTAAACAAAATATTAAACTTCACTAGAATTAAATCAATAACATTTTTTGATATTGCATGTAGATATGAATGGCAACATCGAGGATCTGCACACATACATGGATTCCTTTGGTTGAAAGATGCACCAAACATGGATTCCCTCAATTGGAACAATGAGACAGAAGTTCGCAATGCTCAAAAATATTTTGACCATTATGTAACTGCTTGGAACCCGCGACAACTCCAATGTTGTGCAACTTTACTCCACCAATCATTAGAGCAGAACCCATGTCTTCTCAACACATCATCAATTTTTGCGTCAGCCCAGACAGACGACTATGAAGAGCTTGTGAATTGTGTCTAATGCCATACAAAGTGTCATGCAGCTTCTTGTCTTCGCAAAAAAAAACAAAGTTCTCAAATGTCGCTACGGAGTACCATGGGAGTTGAATCCCACATCTTCACTCCTAATGGACAACAAAGGTCAGAAAATCTACAAGCCTGCACGTAACGATGATAGATTGAACATCCATAATGCCGATCTACTTTCCATCTTGAGAGAAAATGTTGATTGTCAGCTAGTACTTTCACGCCATGCCATGTTAGCTTATATTTCTAAATATACAGCCAAAGCAGAAACAAAATCAGAAAGCTATAGCCAAATGTTATTTCGCCTCTCGAACAATGTCGCTCCAGAAGCACCTACTATCACTGTTGTCTGAAAAATCCTTACAGAAAGCATAACAGAAAGAGACATTGAAGCGTAGGAAATATGCCATATGTTGCAAAAATTACCTCTCACACTATGTAGTCGTACATTTGTTTCTCTAAATGTTAATAGAATTGTATTCAGACGTGTTCTAGATGCTTATGAAAATCCACTCTCAACACCACCATTTATTATCGCATACATGAATAGGCCTTCTTCATTAGAGTCATTGCCCCTCATTGAAGCTGCACGCTCTTGGTCATTTTTCTCCTCGTCGTAAAAAAAACCAGTGGAAACAGATTTCCCCTCCCATGGTTGTCCATATCTTGCCACGATACACCACAATCCCTTTCCCTACTGATCCAAGCTACGCCAACTTCTGTTGGGCTGAATTAATATTGTATTTCCCTTTCCGTACCCTCCCCAATGACATTGGATCCAACAATGAGGAAATCATTGCACATTGGGAACAAAAAAAAGGAACATATACAGCATGGCATGTTCACCGTGAAAATTAAAACCCACAATCTCCACAATCCGAAGATGAATCTACTCTTGTATCTACCCCTCCTGACATCCCCCTTGACCCCATCCAAATGAATGAATGGGAAATTGTCTCTCACCTTCACCCAGGAAGAACATCGAAATTGATGCCCTTGAAATCATTGGCAATCGTGACTTTGACCGTAACCATAATTGGTCCCATACTTCCCTACCTCTCCACTTGCAAGAAACTGCCATCAATTTCATTGAATATAATCACTCAAATAGTCAAAATCAACATCATCCCTTTTCAAACCTTCCCGTAAATCACATATTATCTCCTACCCAACAAAAAGCTTTCACACTCCCGGCTGCGGGTGATCGGTAAGGAGTTTATGTTGACAGGACAGGGGATGGGCAAGGTGGATCGACACCTGCCCACCCAGGACGAGCACATTTACACGCCATCGCATGCCAGATCTTGGCATTTATTCAGCGTTGAGCTCAAAGGCACGACTTCTGGGGAGATGGGAGTTCACACCATGGCTTCTGCTTGGAATCTCGTCTTCGCATGCTTTGGCATGCTGGAATTTGCCTCTTTCATCAATGAGGCCATTATGGGGCAGGTCTGTCGCAGCAAGATGGGAGAGGTTAAAGAGCGGGGAGGTGAGGAGTTTTATGCTGAGGTTCAGTTGCAGGGCTCCCTCTGTCGTAAGGTCTCGCTCATTCATTATGCTCCGTTGCACATTCACTCTGTTTTTCTGGTGTTTGATGTCGATCACCCAGTCTTTCTGGTGTCTGTTGTAATTTATCATATCCATGCTGCCCGGCGCCTCCTAGTCGCTGAGTCTCGTCCAGGTTTGTTTGTCACTGCGCCCACGCCAGCTTCCACCATGCCTCGGTTACGCCATCGCATGAGGAGCCGAAGGGGCGGCACCAGGGGCCTCCCTCCCAGGGCGTCTACTAGCCACTCGTCTGAAGTGCCATCAAGCTCAAGCGGCATGAGTGCTGGTCGTTATCCGCGAACCCGCAGTGGGAGAGGGAGGTCCCTTCCGACAGCTTCTGTTCCTCTGCCCACCACTGGTAGCACGTGTTTCATCTTTG
This sequence comes from Pinus albicaulis, assembly GCA_034641835.2. Classification (NCBI taxonomy): domain Eukaryota; kingdom Viridiplantae; phylum Streptophyta; class Pinopsida; order Pinales; family Pinaceae; genus Pinus; species Pinus albicaulis. The sequence goes on along the minus strand of CM076580.1, from coordinate 1,545,736,920 downwards.
ACAGCGCCCTGAACCATCCAAGAATTTCTGTTCTTTTCTCTGTCATTTTTCAGGAGGAGGCCTAGCCGGGGGCACCTATTGTTCCACCACCTAGCCTCGTTCAGCACACTGATCCTGGTTCCCATCCTCAGAGTGGAGCTGTCAACGAGCCCTTTCATCCCCCGAATGTTCCTGCTTTCAGTGTGCCTGAAGAAGTGCTAGAGACTGCGGAACAGAGGCCCTCGGTGTCTGAAGAGGCCCTGGCGAGGGATATGCAAGCGTTTGGTTAGTGTCGCGTAGTGGAAGTTCCGCCTGATGAATAGTTTGTGTAATGAATTTCTCTCCTCTTTCTTTTTGGCCCATTCCTGGGGTTTTGTTTATGGTTAAGGGCTCGTCCCTGGTTTGTTTATGTTCAGACGGTTATGGTTATGTTCAGATGGTTTTGGGCCCGTCCCTGGTTTGTAGTGTACACACTCAGAATGTCTATGATGCTGAACCCCTGCGTGGGTCTCGGTTCTCTCCACCAGGCTGGTCCCCCTGTCAATGGGCAGTCTCTATTCCTGTTTCTTCCTGTTAGATCTGCCATCCCAAAGGCAGCTGTTTTTGACCTCGGTCATATTGTAATATTACGCACTTGTTAATAGATCAGTATTATTTAGAAAAAAAAAGCAAAAAACTTTCACACATATTATTTCTCATTTCAAAAACCCTCTTCCAAAACCCCCAACCAGAACCATTATACAAGGGACAGCCAGAACGGGAAAATCTGCTTTAATAAAATCTATGCAATGTGCATTCATCGAAATCTCCTCACCAAATATAAGCCCATTGTTGGTACTTGCACCTACCAGTGTTGCAGCTTTCAACATAAATGCACTTACAATTCACTCTGCCCTTCACATCCCTATCCAAACAATGCATCCTCTTGAAGGACAACCACTCCTCCACCATCAAGAACAGCTCCGCCATATTCAATACATACTCATTGATGAAATGAGTTTTATCGGGCCTAAAATGCTTTCCCATATTGATGATCGCTTACGAGAGGCATTTCCCCTCCATCGAAATACACCATTTGGCAATCGATCCATTATCCTTGTTGGGGATTTAGGCCAATTTCCACCTGTAAAAGACATTCCTTTATATGCTGGCACATCACGTGGCATTGCACTTTGGCACAACTTTGATACATTCATTACACTCACAACTGTTTTTCGCCAGCAAGGTGCTGACCCTTCCCAAATTGCCTTTCGCAACGTTCTCACAAATCTCAGGGATGGAACATCTACAATCGAAGATTGGAAGCTGCTAATGTTGAGAACAAATTCCTCTATTATGCATGAAGATAAAAAAAACATTTGAGGACTCCATGAATTTATATGAAACAAACAGTTCAGTTGCCTTGCATAACAAATCAATGTTGAAAAAATTACACAAACCACTAGTTTTGTGCTCTGCAGAGAAACATCTGGAACAAACATTCACTACATCTGAAGAAGAACAACTAGACAGAACGATTATGTTATGCAATGGACAAAATGTTATGCTGACCTGCAATTTATGGGTACATGCAGGGCTTGTAAATGGCGCACTTGGCACAGTCATTTCAATATGCTATGCACCTAACTCAAAGCCTCCAGAATTGCCATCCTTCATGGTCGTCGATTTTAAACAATACAAAGGAACACCATGGGACATTTCACGCCCCAAATATGTGCCCATTTCCCCTATCACAAGGGGTACACATCGGCAAATACCACTTCGGATGGCATGGGCTTTAACAATACACAAGTCACAGGGAATGACATTAGATAAAGCAATAGTTGACATCGGCCCCAAAGAACGCCAAGGTCTAACATTCACCGCCATTTCAAGAGTTAAATCTCTATCAGACCTTCGAATCCATCCAACATTTCCATTTTGACACATTTCACGCATGAAAGAAAATCCGCATCTACAACACAGAAAGAAAGAAGAGTCATTGCTCACATCGAAATCTATATAGACGAGTACAATCTATCCAACAATACACTCTTCATTACATCTTCACCAAAAGGTAAACAAACCTTCACCTTTTCCAAATTGAATATACAATTACTTATTTTTACGTTCGTTCTATTACTCATTATGTTCCTAATGTTCAAAAGAATTTTATGATTACTTTAGGTATTTTTAAACTATATAATTAGTACACTTTTATTATCCGTTAACACTAACAATAACTATTTTCCTTTTTTCATGCCCAACAGATATGGATTTAAAATATTTAAACATGCTCTATGAATGATTCCAGGAGATTGAACTGCATGAACTTACTTTACATGATATACAACTCAGATTCCTTTCACCCCAGTCATTGCCTCTGTACCATTTGCATGCAACTATTGCACTATTACAAAAGATCCGAAGAATTCTAAGAAAAACAATCCACATAAATGAAAGAGATACACACTGGAAAATGCGAGCTGAATGGCAAGAACTCCTTTCTGAACGTGGAGTCACAATAGACACCAATTGGTGTTGCCGATGTCGTGCATCATCATGTATTTATGATTAGATATTTAATTTCATTTGCATTTACATGACATCACAAACTTTTCTTGTACACATGTATATATCTCTTCACCTTCATATTTGTATATCTATCTGAATATAAATCGTAATCTATTCCATTTCAAGGTTTTCACATTTTACTCATGCTATTATGTTCTATTCTATGTTGAAACCTCTCTATCTGTCAACAGATTTCCTCTCTGCTTTATTGCCTTGACCACATATTCATATACCAGTCCTCTGCATTTGGTAACTGACATTGGTATAAGTTATTCAAAAATAGCACTAGCAAATTTTTTTATAGTCATACAAGACTTCCAAGCATCTACTCATTTTCTCTCTATAAGTATGTTGTATCTTCATTCTTGAATTTGGCAGCAGAATACCAGTTCTATAATTCCATAGGGTTCATTATTATCTGCATACAAAATTTAGAATTCAACATCTGTGTTATCTATAGCATGTTCTCGTCTGTGGGCTTGCAATATTTTTTTGTCATTGTTTATTGTTTGAATAAAATATGAGACTGTATGAACAAGGAAAAAAGACATCCCTATCATGCCCAAAATGTGTTGTTGTGAATGATTCTTTACAGAATGGTCACTATATGATATTTGTGTGAGTCCATTCTTCACAGTGTTGCTCCAATACCAATGGTGGACTGTGCCATGTTGCAACGAACCAATCTTGCAGATACCTAAAGAGCTTGACTTGCAAATCTCATGTTTTATGTCACTTATCTAGAATCCTCATGAGTGATAGTTTCTCAATCTGTGCATTTACAACTAGTATTGAATCTAGAAGGGCTAGTAGGCGACCTTTGCTATTTGGCAGTTGAGAATGAATCTTTATAGAATGACAAGAATGTTGTCATGTTTTATGTGATTTGTCTTGATTTCATCTGTGATACCTCTCAATGCTTAAAAGGTCCTTCTTAACATGGATCTACATCTCTCTCTTTGTAAATATTGTCTAATGTTTGGTATTCTTTTCTTAAATGTTCTTTATTGCATTGAGCATTTTTTTTTCCTCCCAAGAAAACCTTGTAGGGAAAGCCAATGGATGCTTCCCTTCATTTTTTAAGGGCATCCCAACCCAATGGTGTAGACTGTGCACATCGCCAAGGGGGATTCAAAGCAGGCACTTGCTGGCACGGAATTAGCCAAATGCCCGACAACATTATTGGCCACTGTTTAAGCTAACCCCCTTGGGCTTTTCATGTTTTAAAATTTTTTCCCATATAACTAAGTACCTCACCCTTCAACCTGTACTCAACGATAACGTATTCTTTAGGGCTCAAGGCCATTCAACAACTAGGCTTCAAACCATTACAACAAAATACTCAATAAACATGTCACTAGCGGGAACTGAACCTGGGTAGACAGGATAACAATCATTCTTCCCATTCACCTAAGATAAATCCACTTAACTTATGTTTTAATTTATAATTTTGAATGTTACATATCTCATCCATACTGGGCTGCTGTTTTCTATATGAATATTATATTGAGTGGAGAGATGTTACATGTCACCTCAGCTCTAAAAATGGAGCATTTCAGATCTGTCTTATACTTAGGTTGTTGAATGCACCTTGTTTCTCTCTGGATTGTACAATAGATTTGAATTATTTACTTCATTCTCTCCAGATTGTACAAGGGATTTCACTTATTTGTTGTGTCATTTAATTTTCTTTTTTCCCTCCACAAAAGCTAGCTGTGCTAATGGGTTATTTCTAACACATTTGTAACCTCTGTTTCAGGAAAAAAATGGCATGGAATTTCTTTTTTCCCATGTGATACAGATAAACATAAGTACAAGGAAGGGAAGTACATCCTTGAAAATTACAAAATAATGGCTTCTATACAAAGCAACAACCAAAAAGTAAAACCTACGTTAAATCTACAGTCCTGTAATTCTGTCTTTCATAACCAGTGTCCTGTTTTAACCTTACCACATATTCATATACCAGTCCTCTCCATTTGGTAACTGGAATTGGTATAAGTTATTCAAAAACAGCACTAGAAATTTTTTTTATAGTCATACAAGACTTCCAAGCATCTACTCATTTTCTCTCTATGAGTATGTTGTATCTTCATTCTTGAATTTGGTAGCAGAATAACAGTTCTATAATTCCATAGGGTTCATTATTATCTACTTAGAAAATTTAGAGTTCAACATCTGCAAATCTTTGTTATCTATAGGATGTTTTCGTCTGTGGGCTTGCAATATTTTTTTGTTATTGTTTATTGTTTGAATAAAATATGAGACTGTATGAACTAGGAAAAAAGACATCCCTATCATAGGCTAATTTTTCTAAAAGGCTTAGCAGGTGACCTTTACCATTTGGCAGTTGTGAATGAGACTTTACAGAATGGTCACTATATCATATTTGTGTGAGTCCATTCTTCACAATGTTGCTCCAATACCAATGCTGGGCTGTGCCATGTTGCAAGGAACCAATCTTGCAGATACCTAAAGAGCTTGACTTCCAAATCTCATGTTTCATGTCACTTATATAGACTCCTCATGAGTGATAGTTTCTCAATCTGTGGATTTACAACCAGTATTAGTTGATTTATGACTATGCAGAAAATGATTCTTTGAATAACTGGCTTCATTATCCAGAATCTGTTCAGGACATGAGTTTCTTTGGTTGGAGCTCTTCCTCACTTCCATGGAAGATGAGACTGAAAATTGCTCTATATGTAGCTAACGATCTTCATTATATTCATAACCACACATCCCCTACTGTTGTGCACAACGATATCAAGAGTAGACATATTTTCTTGGATGGCAAGTTCAGGGCTAAAATTGCAAATTTTGGCATGGCTAAATCTGGGATTAATTCTCTTACAAAGCACACCACCGACACACAAGGATACATGGTTTCAAAATACCTAATCGATGGATTTGTTTCCTTGATGCTTGATGTGTTTTCATTTAGAGTTGTGCTTCTAGAACTGATTTCTGGCAAAGAAGCCATAGTGTCACCTTAGCTGTCAACTGGAGTATTTGAGCTGCAAGAATATCAAGGTGAAGTGACCCGGTGAATGATATATTCAGGAATCCAACAATTTACTGAAGGCAAATAGTAGCAAAATTGGTAGCTGGTAGAAATAAACTAATCTGTGGAAACAGTGAGCGTCCCTGTACTCATTCTAGATAGTAAAGTGTGCTTTTGTTGTCCAAAATGGGAAAGAAATTAGAGTGAGTGAAACTAAATCAAAGAGAAAAATGATGTTGTGGTGTTGAGAAATGAGATTTGGAGAACTGAGATCTTCAGATCGAGATTGTGGCTTCTGTTTTCAGAATTTGACCTAAATCGTGGTGTTCTATTGGAATTAAGGTCTCATTAAAGCCTGTGGGCTAATTGTGAATTAACATAGAGCTTTAGGCCATAGGCTAATTATGAATTGACATAGAGCTTTAGACCCTAAGCATATTCAAGAGTATAGTGGCAGTCTCACTTATTGGATCCACGTCTACTGATAAGTGGTAGGTCAACCAATGCAGGCCCACAATCAAGCAAAGGAAGGCAAATAATTGTGAATTAACATACAACTCTAGGCCCTAAGCACATTCAGATATAGTGTTTAGAAATTTTTAGTAGGTAGTCCTATATGGTGTCTACCTTACTGGAATCACAGATTACGTCAGATAAATTGTTTGCCTCTTTATGTTTCACCTCATAACCCGTAAAACGATGCTTTTTTCACAGTATAGTGCTCTACACTGCAAATTTCTTCATCTTTCAGGCCATCAAATTGGTCCTCTAAATCAGAAAATATGTCTCATGAGTTAAATTATGTTTTTTTTTTTTTTTTTTTTTTTTTTCCTTCATGTCAAAAAACTACAATTACTTCAAATTAATAATTCACAAACAATACTCCTATCAGCCTCTCTTTGCACCTTCCGGGGCAACAACTAGTATTTAAATATAACAACATAATTAGTACAACTTAGTCCGTGCCACTCCAACTGCAAATAGATATATCTCATTCTAAAGGTTTGGGTAAAACCAAACACTAAGTGGATACAAAATTCTTTGCAAAAAGTTCAATAATTTTGGCATTTTTAGAACACTAAGTGGATACAAAATTCTGTGCAAAATTTTCAATAATTTTGGAATTTTTTAATAATACTGATTTGCTATAGCTTGGTGGGCTAATTATCATGATTAAGCTTCTTGCAAAAAGTCTAAAAATTGTAATTCATTTAGCATATAAATCTTAGAAGTTTCTAGAAAAAAAATTGGAAGTTATAATTAGACATTCTAAAACAATATTGTTTAGCGCTTCAAAAGTACATATTTGAATTATAATTAGACATGTATTCTCAACCATCATAATAAATTCAAAATGACTTTGAAAACCTAAATTTTAAATACATTATTTAAATAAAAAAATTAATTAAACTATTTTACTATACGATTTGTCCAAAAGAAGAAGGATGACATCATGATACCACGTTCTGTATCCATCAGTCTACACGATATGTTTAGAAATGAAAGACTTCGCGTAGAGTAAGAAAATATTCGTGCAATTGCAAGAGTCAAGTGAATATTTGTTTTCATTTATTTTATCAAATTGTTCACAAGCTTTTATGACACTGCCAAATCAATCAATACACATATAGCAATTTTAAAGCACAATGAAACAAACAACAACAAGAGTTTTGCGTAGTGTGGAACACATCGTGACAAAATCCAGTCTTGAACGGATAGGAGACTGCTCCAGCAAGAACAATGATCATCCCATCGATGTGTAGGTCTTTGTTTCGTGCCACGAAGGGAGGAGTCTGAGTCCGTAGATGGGCTGATGAAACAACCACGCACATTGCCCCGATTATTAAGTTTCAGAGTTCCCTACCCAGGCATAGGGTAAATGAACATTCTTCCTGGGAAAGATATTAGTATGAAATCCATAGCTCATATAGAAGCCCCTCCACATTAACATCATCCTCGTAGATTCAAAAAGTGCAAAACTCTCTCATTTTAACACTAGTGGACTTAGACCCTACCCATATATAACCTCGTTGCTCATTTTTAGAATCGTTTGCGGCAGGCTCTGCAGGGAAGGATTTAATTAATATCTGACTTATACCGGTCGAAGGATTTCATAACTAATACCGTTGAATCAATTTGACGACCCAAGTTATTTCTACTATCTAACATCCAAATAAATGACAGCCGAAGATACATGTGGCATGGGAGGGGAGTTGTTTCGAGAGAAAATTCCTTGCGACGTAACTAGTAGTAACAACTTGGATGCAATTATTGAAGACTTAAGAACTCTATGCATGTGGAAAATAATGAGCTAGCATTTTTGTTTGAGATTCAAGGATAACAAATTTTGTAACTTTGTTTTTTAACCTTGGCTACAAACATTCATAAAAAAAATTTATAACATTTTTTGTTAAAGAAATAAAATTTATTCAAGGAGATGGATTATAAAAAATAGTTTGAGTAAAATTAACCAATATGTGCACTAATTGGGGCAAAAACTACCTTAGAGTCATTCAAGTCATAAGACTTTTAGTGTGAAAAGAGGATGAAGACATTCTTTGTGCATAGGAAAATATAGATTATTACCCCAAGTGGAGGAGAAGAAACTTCAAATAAACATCATAAGAACGATATTGGAAATCAATAACGTTGTCACCATTTGAGTGTAATATCCCTACCCATATGCACATGAGTAGTTACATAAATGAGAAGATGTAGTTGAAGATGCCACTTTGCACTTAAAATGCAAAGTTTTGAAAGAGGATTAGATATTAGTTTCCTTGTCTTGCTTCATCCCTCTATTGGCACAAGGATAGTAGTTGATATAAAATAATAAATAAAGACATTTGTTTAAATATTCTTCCCGTCTATTTAAAATACATGCTAATGCTTGTTTCCATTTTTAATGACATGCACATATTCAGTTGGAATAATATGCTAGGGCATTTTAAAATATTTGAAATAAAAATAATGCAAACATGTAGATTGTCAAGGCTTGGCTTGATCCAGACTTATGCAGGAACACAATACAATACAAAAAAAAACATAAACACAGAGATGCAGCAGGAATAAAATATAAATTCATTAATATCAAATAACTGAAATATGCCTACAGACAGAATGGAAATAAACTAGCTCGAGCTATGGTAGCTTATCTCTGAGGAGAGATGTGGTGGCTACATGCCTCTGAACTGTGTTACAATGAGGCGTGAAGGCCTATTTATTATTGAGAAACAATATAAAAATCTAAACATCGAGAAACCTAACCCTAAGAGATGAAGCGCCAAAACTATGGGCCTCGTTTCGGTAAATTGGTACATCAACTTCCCGGGGACGTAACTTTGCCATATGATCTTTGTTTTACACACACAATAGCTCATTATAAATATATGTCCAAGTATTATAGCTTTCAAATGGCCAACATTTATCAATGTTCAATGTTGGCCTCGGTTCTCCCAAAAAACTTCGTTTATGGCCTCAAAACGGCTTCGGAAGTTCAGGACCCGAAAACTGCAAAAAATAGCAAATTATGCTATAATTAAGGAAATTGAAAAATTGAAAGAAACGTGGGGGTTCAAGTGGAATAGTTTGGTGGACACCAATATACACCTGGATCACTCCTCCCCCCTTAGGAAGTAATGGTCCCCATCGCGTTGAGTTCCTTCATGAGATGAGGAAAATTCTGCTGAAGTTGGTCCCTGGTGAGCCACTTACCTTGGTGCAGGAGTTGGCCAACTTTGACAACCCAATACAACTAAACCTTCTACTGGCGAGTGTTCTTGATATGCATGTCCATGATCTGATCAATTGTGGCATGTTCCTTGTAGTTAGGGTTTAGCTCTATTGGTGTGAGTTGTTATGTAGTGTCCGATGTGTCTAGTAATGGTGGAAAGTATGGTCGAAGGCGGTCCACATTGAAAAATGGGTGCAGGCTAAGGAATGGGGCAATGTTGAGCTCAAAAGAATTGTTTCCCACAACCTTGATAATGGTGTAAGGACCATACCTGAGTGGTATGATTTTGTAATGAGCTCTGGTTAGGCGTTCTTTCTGCAAATGCAACCAAACTTTGTCGCCCACCTGAAACTTGTGTGGCACCCGATGTTGATCATGTCACTGCTTGTACTTGGCATTGGACTTCTCCAGGATGTCGTGAACTTGCTGGAAGATGTGTTGGATATGTTCAATAAATATGGTTGCTTTATCTGCCTCTGAAAATACATGTGTGGATTATGTTTGTGTAGTCGCACGAGGTATGTCAACATTAATGAGACACAATGGTTGAAATCCTAAACCCACTTGAAAGGGACTGCGACTAGTCGAGCTATGGAGAGCTTTATATAACTATGTTGCACATAGGGGAGGATCTCATCCCAAGTTCGTGGATACTTGGAGTTGTACATGCGGAGTATGTGCACTATCATTATGTTGACGACCTCAGTTTGGCCATCAGTATGGGAATGGAATGCAATCAACTTGGTGAGCTTGGTTTCCAAGAGTGTCCAGAGGATTGACCAGAACGTACTCAAGAACTTGCTATCCTGATCTAATATACTGGTCTGTGGGATCCCAAAATGTACCCATACTCGTTCAAATAAGAGTTTGGAAATGTATCATGATGCTCTTCTTACAGGTCACCAATATAGCCATCTTAGAAAAAAATTCCATGACCACAAATACACAGTCATTACCATGCTTGGTATAATGGAGGCAAGAAATATAGTCCATGGAGATGGATTCCCAAGGCTGTCTGGGAGTAGGCAAAGGAATGTATAGGCCTTTCTTCTTGATGATTGGCTTGGCGATAACACAGACAGTGCAAGATCTGATATATTTCCCAACATCCAGTCAAAGTTTTGGCCGATAAAAGTAATTTTGTAGTAAAACCATAGTTTTCTCTACACCAAAGTGTCTCGCGACCTGACTGCAGTGCGCCTCCCAAATTAGCTTGGCAGGCTCGCTTGAAGGAACAAGATGGTGGCCCAAGTAGCATAATAATGCGTCCTAGAGGTGGAAATCAGGAACTTGCTTTCCATCTACTAGCATCTGGAATGTGGATGAGAACTATGGATCATTTTTGTATAGTTGCAGCCATCCAGAGGTCTTGTGGCCATAAGAGTTGAGAACAACAGTCAGTGTTGCGATTGGGGGTCAGCTGAGGCAGTCTGCAACATGATTGGTGCTGCCCTTTTTGTATTTAATGTTCAAGTGGAATTGTTGCATATATGTAGACCAATTCTGATGGCGATCATTCTACAACTTCTCTTGTGTCTGTATAAATTGAAGAGGTCGTTGATCAATGTGGATGACTGTCTCCTTCCCCATAATGTAATGCTTCCATTGTTGACAAGCCTACACGATGGAATACATATCTTTATCATAGGTGGGGTAATTGCAAATTGAATTGGAAAGTGTCTCACTATAATAGGCCATTGGATGCTCGTGCTGGGTGAGGACTGTGCCAATAGAATAATCGAAGGTGTCTATCTCAATTTCAAATATTTTTGCAGGTCTGGCAGTGTGAGTACTAGTGCAAAGAAGAGGCAGTGCTTCAACTCAACAAATGCCTTATGTTGGGATTTGGACCAGGAAAACTTTGCTTTTTCCCCACCCTTAGTAATCTGACTCAAAGGCCAAGTGATATGGGAGAATCCCAACATGAACCTCCGATAAAAATTTGCAAGGCCTAAAAATCTTCAAAGCTCTATTTGAGTGGTCGAGGCTGGCCAATCCCGAATGACTTGGACCTTAGTCGGATCCACATGCACGCCACACTCATCTATGATGTAACCCAGATATTGGACCCGGCTCATGCCAAAGGTGAATTTCTCCAAGTTGGCACACATTTTGTGCTGCCAAAGGGTTTGAAGAACTTGTCGAATATGTTGCAAGTGTTCTTCCCAACTCTTGCTGAAGATGAGGATGTAATTTAGATAATAAACCATGAATGAGTTGGTGAAGGGCCACAAGATGTCATCCATTAGTCTCGTAAAAGTAGCAGGAGCATTTGTCAACCCTAAGGGCATAATCAACCATTCAAAAATGCCTTCCTTTTATTTGAAGGCGATCTTCCATACATTTGTGGGCTCTATTGGAACCTAGTGATAGCCAGACCTCATATCAATATTTCTTAAATACTTGGCCCCCTTGAGTTGTTCTAGAAGGTCATCAATCTTTGGGATTGGATACCTATTCCTAAAAGTTATTTTGTTTAGTGAACGATAATCAATGCAGAGCCTCTAGGTCCCATCCTTATTCTATACAAGTACAATCGGGCTCCCACAAGGCGAGGAACTTGGTTTGATTTCCATTTTTGTAACAACTCCTAGATTTGCTGCTTGATCCCTTCATTTTGCATAATGGAGCAACGATATATCGACTTGTTGGGCAGAGGTGCTCTGGGAGTCAGATTGATCGAATGCTTGAATTGACAGTGCAAGGTTACCCCTGCAGGTGAGGAGAAGATGTCCCTGTATTCTTCCACGACTGTATCCACCTACTTCTACTACGTGGAGGAACCCTTCCTAGGGGCCATGGATGTGGCTACAATATTCCCCTTACTTTGAGAGCAAACCAAAAAGAAAACAAATTCCCTGGTCTGGGAGATGATCTTATTGCATTTCTTAGCAGAGATCAAAGAGATGTTAGTAGGTGGGGCTGCCTCCGGTATCTTGTATAACATATTACCCAAAGAAATAATAACAGTGCAAGGCCTAGAATCATATACAACATGTTGCTGCCACAAGTATGGTTGGCCTAATAATACATCAGAAACTTCAAGAGGATCTATATCACACAATACCCCATATATGAAGGGCTTGATGCTATCCGGAAGGTGACACTGTTGGTTCATGCATAGATCTTGTCCTTGGTGAAGCCACCTGATGGTGTACGAATGCGGGTGTGGTGTGGTTGGTAGGCCCAACCACTTCACGACCTCTTATGAAATGAAGTTTTTTTGGCCCCCGTTGTCGACAATGAAATAGAGCGGCGAGCTCTTCACCCGCATCTTTGAGTGAAAGAGGCTCTCCCCTCCTCTGGATCTTCGGGTTCCGCCTTTTGGAGCTTGGTGGTGGCTACCATCGCAGTGGGTTCTACATCAATGACCTGCTTACCCTTATTGGTTCCCTTGTTGGGTTCCAGCTCAAAATTAGAACAGGTATCTGTCTCTCATCTCGGCCACAAGTGCTTGCTTTACATGACATTCATTCAGGTTGTGAGTGGGGCTTTAATGGAACTCACATCACTTTTTGATGTCCTTCTTTGCCTTCCTGTCACCCTTGTCTTGCGACTTCAAGGAGTTTCCATAGGGGGTCCTGGTCGGGCTCTATCCTTTTCTTTGTGGCTTGGGGGCGCCTTTGTTATGCTCTGGGTTCGTAGTCCAAAGTCTCGCTTATTCTACTTGAATTTATGATCAATTTTGGGAGCATATCAGTATGTTGCACTAAGCGAGGAGATGGAGTTCAAATCCATCTCCTCTTGAATGTGTTTGTGAAAAAAACCGTGGTACTTGAGAACCAAATGTTTCTCAGAATATTTGATACCCAGCTTTGTGCGCAGGGCATGTAAAATATTCGTCAATTCATGCACATCTTGATCCCTCCGTTGTCGCAGTGTAGTTGATTGTATATACTTGTCATCATAGCTCCCGATAGGGTAGTATTGTTCCTTTATGACGTCTCGGAAATAATTCCAAGTGGGTGTGGCCAAGAACGGTGAGGATTCCCCCTCCTCCTTTCGCTCATAGTAGGTTTCCCACCAATCCTTGACGTGGGGGGGCAAGTTTCAAGAGTGAAAAAAAAAATCTTTTCCCTATTGAAAAAATCATGAACAGAAAAATATCCTTCCAACATATTTAACCATTCATCTATGGCATATGCATTTATTTGGCCTTCAAATGCGGGACTTGTACCTTAAAGGGAGTGTAGCCTCCATAGTGGCTGCCGGATGAAGATGCGTCGTCGGTGGGTATTCATCGAAGGATCTCGAAAAATTTATCCATCATCGCGTTCCTCTGTTTCTCGAGGGCCTCCTTGAGAAATATTTTGATAGGATCTTCCGCCATGGGCGGCCGTCGGGGTTTGCGAGGCTAATCTTGCAAAGGTTCAACCAGATCGAGCCCTAACTCCTTATACCCTGATCTCGTTGGGGACATGCAAAGAATATCGAGAAAGAGCATACCTCTATGATACCATTGATTCAGAGGTATGCAGGAACGCAATAAAATACATAAATAAACATAAATGCAAAGATGCAGCAGGAATAAAACTTCATTTCATTGATATCATATAACTGAAATATGCTTACAGGCATAATGGAAATAAACTAGCTCGAACGATGGTAGCTTATCTCTGAGGATAGATGTGGCAGCTACATGTCTTTGAACTTTATTACAAAGAGGCTCAAAGGCATATTAATTATTGAGAAACAATGGAGAACCCTAAACATTCAAAAACCTAACCCTAGGAGATGAAGCACCAAAACTATGGGCCCCGTTTTGGTAAATAGGTACATCAAGTTCCTGAGGACAGAGCTTTGGCATACAATCTCTGTTTGACGCGCACAATACCTCGTTAGAAACATCTATCTGAGGACTAGAACTTTTGAGTGGAAAACATTAGTCAAGGACCCATGTTGGCCCCAATTTTCCCAAAAATCGTCATGTAGGTCCTAAAAATGGCTCCGGAAGTTCAAGACCCAAAAATGTCGAAAATAGTAAGTTGTGCTACAATTAAGGAAAATAAAAAACTGAAGGAAATAATGGTGGGGATCCAAGTGAATAGGAGGGTGGCCACCAATATCCACCTGGACCATGGCTATTGCAATTTCATGAGGGGAATATCAATCCACATAAGACTAAGTTGCCAAGTAATATAGCGAGTCAAGGTAACAATAGTTGAAAGCCCAAAGTGGTATAACTACTTATAGATGGTGTGAAAGGAAAAATATCAACACATGGAAGGCAAATACCAAAGTGTACAAGGGAAAAATAAATACTTATATAACTAGGTATGTAATAAGAAAATCCAAGGTTTCGACTATCAAAACCCATAGTGGTGTAACTGCTTCTCAGTGGCTCAGAGAGAAAAGTGTCAACATGGAAGAGAGAAAGAATGATGGAAGGTGTCATTCTTACTTGAGCATCTTATTGTTGCTTAGATATATTTTTCTTGAATTGGTTGTCACCAATTTTGATGGCCACTTGTTTATTTTTGTGCTAATAGGTGCTTGATCCTGATCCCTATGGTTAGAATACACCGTCAGGTTCACTATAGACATCATGCGCAAATGTGAGGAAGCATCCCTTGGGTTCCCTGGCAATATTATTTCTGCAAAAATAATGAATAGTAATAATGACATCATATAGGTTTATTGTATATGTCAAATTGTGATCTAAGGTTTGGCATGGGACACCACCAAACAAGCAAATTAGGTGCACATCACAGTATGTGTAAAGCCTTTCTATGTATGTAAAAGAAAATGCGTGTATGTAAAAATATGTAAAATTATGAGCCCTGAGGGTGAGCTTAATTGGTTGAGTCCTCGTCGTTAAAGCACCTCTACTATTGGGATGTCACATGTTCAATTCTCTCGACACTCTCGAGGGTCAAGCCCCATGGTTGAGACAATAGGAAGTGATCATTTTGGGTAGATCTTTTAGGGTAGATCTACCTAGTACAAATATTTCGTGGACGTAGCGATCACCAATCTTTGGGGATTGGGAACCACACAAAAATAATAAAAATAAAATAAAAAATAAGTAAAATTATAATTATTTAGAAGCAATGATATTTAAAAATAGGAAAATGCATGACAAGTTCAACTTATCAATATGCTTCATAGTTACTAAAAAAAAAAAGGCTCTCGCAAAAAGAGATGATTGCCAAAATGTGAAATAACATTTAAAGGCCAAGAAATGAAAACCTTGTAAAAAGTCTAATATCCAACTTAACCTTTAACTACGACGAAACTATGTTATATCTTAAAATCACATTTTTTTTTATCAACTTTACAATATAATAATAATTTAATTTTAAGGTCATAGCTAAGCCAAATACCAAACTCATTTATGAGACCCCATTGTTTGTGGGAGAAGGGACCTTCTCCATGTAACAAATTGAGTGACAGAGTCTACAAAGGTGCACATACGCTACCCTCCTCTAGATTTGAACTAGTGCATCCCTAGGAGGAAATAGATGTTCCTAACCATTAGGCCCACTCAAGTTTATAAAGGATTAATAAAAAATTGGTTTTTATTGGCTAACTTAAATTTGTGAGCAAATGTAAGATAAAGAAGTTTTGAAGTTGGCTTTGTAAACATATATTTTACTTTATACTTAATAATATAAATAATTTTTTGATTATTAATTTAACCTTGCGAGTGAATGCAAGTTAAAGAAGGTATTAAAATTGGTTTTGTAGATCTAGATATTCACACTTAAATTTAATAACTGCAAAATAGTATGTATGTTTTTGATAAAATGTGTTCATATTTTGTTTAAATAGGATTAACAAAGTTGAATCTCAAATGTGAATTTAATTTTGCTACCATGCTGAGTCTATCATGCTAATTACTCTTCATTTCAACACATACATAAAAACAACATAGATGATGGTGTGATACTTGTACAAAACTTGCATGTGGTATATTATAGCGCATTATATCATGCATATGTTTTATTGTGACAAACAAATAGCGATTATGTTTTTCACCATTTTTTTTTATTTGTTAACATACAAAGAGGATGTTGTTTTAGACTTTTATAGCGTGTTGGATATTTTAGATGGTTTTCAAATGAACACTATGTGACTATAGTTTAGATCAATGTTTTAGATCTACGATAAAAAAAATCCATTTTTAAGATGAGAGAGTATGTGTGTGAGAAAGAAATTGGAAATGTGAAAGTGAGAGATGCCACCAATTTCAATTAGTGGCATCTCTCTCTCTCTCTCTCGTATGCACACACACACACACACATCTTGATGAAGCGAATAAAGTTCCTTCTCAAGTTAAATGCTCCAAAAGACTTGGAATACAAAGATATCCATGAGGATACAAATATTATATTAGATGTAAGATGAATGAGATAGATGATTGAATGTACATTATTTTATTCATTACATTGCCTTCCCCTAAAAAAGCTTTGTCCTCAAAGCTTGTCGATGAGAGGCCTCGATTTCTTTTCCTACTACGAACATCTTCTCATCTCGGGGCAGTTATCCTTATCGATACAAGTTGGTATGATCTTCTAAGTGACAAACAAAATTGTCACACTGAGAATGTATCGCACTATCCTAAATCAATCTTCTGTGGAATCTTACGATGACTAGAAACTTGTGATGATTCGTTAGTATTCTTTGGAATATCAGCTTGTTTCTGTTTTGAATACATATCTTGGTTGAGTTGTCTGCTCCCGTGATTTGGATGTCGATAGGGAATTTTTTTGGTTTGACTTTTATTTTCTTTTGGCAAGGATTTTATTGAGTAGGTTACAAGACCTTCACTTATTATGTTCCTCATCTGAACTGCAACATCGAAGTTTGTATCTTTTGCAACTTGCTTGTCTTCTTCTTGAGTTGTGACCTTTACAGGATCAATGTTCGTTTTTCCTGTAGCTTGAACTTCTACATTTGTTGGTTTCGACGACTCTTTTTCGACAAGTTGTTGCACCTTGTTTTCCAACGACTTCTTATCCTTCTTCAATTTCTTAATTTGTGTTAGCAATTTTTCATTGTGGTCCTTGAGGCGAGCAACTTCTTCATTCTTGTTAGCTGTGATTTTGTCAATTTCCTTTTGCATATTTTGAAACACCTTTTTACTTTCTTGAGAAATTACTTTTGAAATTTCTTGAATGTCTTTAGGTGTCACTGAATTTGGCTTTAAGTTGACGTCCTGTAGCGTTATTTTCTTATTTTTGCAGGAGAATGTTAAAAACTTCTTTTTTGTATTAAGGAGAAATGACCCCAGTGATTCCATCCAGAGAAAACTCAGAATTATATCACTATTGTTACAAAATAAGGTTTTAACGGTAAATTGCGAGACCAAGGAATACTCCCCAATACTTAGGTGTAGATTCCTTATGTCGTATTGTTTTTCATTTGCATTAATTGAATTTGTTTCGATTATATTTGATTCAGGGATCACTAATTGGTTAGTACATTCAGTACTAACATAATTATCCTTTTGATTAAGATCGATAGATATGAGAACTTCCTTTCCCGCAAGTGACCCTTTGATTCTAATTAGCGTACAGACAAACATACTATAATTTTCAGGAAATCTTCCTTCTTTCCTTTCCGAATTATATTCAATTTTCTTTTCATCAATTATTGATTCCATTTTGTCTTTTGAATTGAGTTTTTAGGGTTTTTAAGGTAACCCTTCCTAACTTTCTCTTCTTCTTTTTAATGAAGTTATTATTCCTTCAATCTTTGGTAATAAATCCTTCACTAATATTCTTTTTTTTTAAAGAGGCTCAAATTCTTGTATATATGAATATATTCCTTTTTTAAATAAAATCTTTAGAATATAATGATTTATCTCCTTTTCCACTTTTCCAATACTTAAACCTTTAATAACCTATTTTTCCTTTAATATACCTTCGAGCTTTAATAATGATTCATTTTCTTTTTATGAAATCTTCTTTAATTACTAAGAAGATGTTTGACTTTCATAATACTTCTTTTTTTAACAATTGATTTTTTTTTAACTCTTTTTTTTTTAAAGGTTACAACCCTAGTGAAAAACCATGGGCAATTACCATGGGCTTCTAAAACGACGAGCTTGTAAACTACTTAAAGAAGAATCAAAATAACCTTATCTAATCTTCCTTCTCTTATGTATAGTCTTTTTATCATGCACTTTTTATCAATAATGTAGAACCCTTTTTTTTTTTTTGGAACTATTTTCTTTTAAATCTTTTTTTCCCCCTTTTTTTTTAAAACTTTCCTTCTCTTTTATATATATATATATATATCTTTTTTTTTTTTTTTTTTAATGGCCAAAGGCCTCTGACGAACTCAGCAACATAGAAAGTCGAATATTTGTAGCGAATGCTTCAGTCACGACGACAACAAAGTTGATGATTTTTATGGTCAAGGACCTAGATCGTAGAGCGTGGCTCTGTGCAGCGTGAGCGGCCAGAAGATCAAACTGCTCTCATACCAAATGCAGCGAACAAAGTTCCTTCTCAATTTAAATGCTCGAAAAGACTTGGAATACAAAGATATCCATGAGGATACAAATATTATATTAGATGTAAGATGAATGAGATAGATGATTGAATGTTACAAATGAGTCCTACTTATATACCTACACAGGTGCCTCTTCACGAAAGGCCATGTCTGATAAGACATGGCCTTTCAACCTAATTACTAATTAACTAATTAATCACTATTTACATTGTTTTATTCATTACACTTGAAGATGGACCACATATCATGAATTGAAAATGTCAACCTAAATTATTCTAACACAATGAATCAAGAAATCATCTATTATAAGTATATGTCATAATTTCCTATTCGAGTGGTTGATTTTGCAAGTAGCATGCAATCAAAGATTAGATAATGATGAGAACCCATAATCCAAGTAGGTTCATCTTTGTGTCTTGTTGTAAAAATTAGTAATCTTGAACTTATAAATCATTCAAAAATTTTGTTGTCATAAAATCACATGGATGCAAAAAACGTCCTTAATAAAAAAATAAAAAAACTCGAACATAGATTGACATGGATGGATGAATAACAACATATATCAATAGCAACACTAATATCCTCTTAAGCTAAAAAAAAACCTAGTCCTGATCCATATATATTTTACTGTGACAAAGAGATTGAGATCCTTAGTACACATTTAAACAATGCAAGAATTTTCCTAGTGTGACAAATATATTAAAATCCCGAGTACAAAAATTTAAGCATCATGAGCTAACATTATGAAGACTACCATTAGATCAACTAGCTATACATAATACTAATTGTATGGTTTGGCTACATAGAAGGAGGATAATCATATGTAATAAGTCGAGGGTCATTCTTATAAACATATCAAATACGTTAAAATTCTCCAAATCTACTAAATTTATGGTGTTTAGGAACCCTAAAATCCCTTTCTTACACGATAAATACTACATTTATATTTGTCAATGCACAACTTAATAAATTTGTACCAGCTAGAAGGACATATCCTGCATGTTTTTTACCAGACTTTCCATAATAATGAGGAGGTTTCTATTATACTTCTCGAGAAGTTATATGTATAATTTGTGTTGCAAAATCTTGTGAAATATTTTGACATCTTGTAGTTTTGACTACTTAATTTGGCCCAAAAACGAAGTCAATGACTACTTGTTTTGATATTTTTGTTGGAAAAGTCAATTCATACACCACCACGAGACAACAAATGTTATTTTCACTTGGAAACTTTGAGGTAAATGTAGATTTTTTATGCTTAAACGTCTTAAAATAAACATGTTATAATATCAATTGTTATGAAACTATGTCAACATCCTAGGGACTAAAATCTCATAATTCATAATAGCATTAATAATAATACACTCATTTAGTTATTTCATTCTTGAAATTTAGAAGCTACTAATTCAGGTTATAATTTTTATGAAGTAGTTAAAGTCATTAAACCACTTCTAAGATTTACTTGTTAAGAATGATCTAATGATTCCGGACTTTGTGTTGGTAGAGTTGTCGAACAACAAATAACTATGGCCTAATTTACAAGGATGGAATAGAACTACAATAACATGTGCAAATTTCATAGGATGGGTCAACAACAAAAAGCTTCCACATAATTACATAGATACATGGGTAAAAACTTTGCAACATAGTTTCACCAATATTGTAGCTTAATCATTGCACTATAACCCATTCACACTAACATCCATAAATTGTGGGAAAAAACATTGTTTATAAGTTGTAGTAGTAACTCAATTACATAAGCGATGCGCGATGACCAAATGACACTAACATTCAATCACACAATGATGCATATCATGACACATGTTTTTAATGTTGAGTTATAGTTGGACGTTGCAACAATAACTTAAGATAAGATAAGACCATAGAGGAATTTGTTGTGGTCTAATAAAAAAGTTGTCTTCATATTATTTGTCTCTTCCTTTGCCTCCTCTTGTAGTATTCTAATAATAAACAAAAGTTTGTAGATGGGAATGCACACTAATTTTTTTCGTAAACTCAATATTAACCATATTCATGTTATTTTATAACAATTTACCTCTTTTGATTTATAGTTCTATGTATATTGTAAAAAATATATTTCTTTTTTAATGGAAATTTTGTTTTATTAATGTCAAAGCATTGTGCCATTGTGTTTTTGTGATTTGCGTATGAATTGGTTCAATTGTCAATGTGAATATGTAAGTATAATTTGATCTATTTGGTCTTTGTTAAAGGGTTTATTTTAATGCATATCATTGAAAATCCCCCTCACAAAAAAAAAGAATATCAAATCATAAACTCACATGAAGTTCTATTCACATATTTACGTTAATTTTTTTTTTTGGTTGAATAAAGAAATGGGCAACTAGGCTCAAGTTTAGAGAAACAAGTGGACTTTGAGAATTAGAGAAGAGAATCTCTTTTTCATGGAATCAATGATTGTGGGTTCATACTTCAATAACAACACAAGGAAGCACTTTGATTTTATCTAAATGTATAGTTTATTGGATACATGGGATGTGAAATCAATTTTTTTTTAAAGACTCTTAGCAACAAATGCCTCCATTAGAGGGAGGTGGGGGAAGGGGGGGGGGGGGGGGGAATTAATCACAACAAATCTCACAAGTTGGTGGGGTGGCCTCAATGTTGAATGGAAGAACAATTTTACCACTAGTGGGATGTTATCACTAGGATTGTGTGAGACTCTGTCAAGCTTAAATGCCCCTTGGGATAGTTTATTTCCCCCACATATGGTTCCTATTCTCAACTCCTCCCCATGAGGTTTAAACTTGAGACTTGATGAGGATTAAACACCACATAAGCTAGCTAATATCCACCTTATGGGTAGGGAAGATAATTATTAACATGTAATAATTATAAGTCACACTCTTTGCCAATGACATGGCGTATCATCACTACATGTATTTATATGCATGTTCATTGTAATATCCATCTATGGGAAGGGAAGATAATTATTAACATGTAATAGTAATAAGTCATACTCTTTTCTAATGACATGGCGTATCATCACTACATGTATTTATATGCATGTTCATTGTAATTCAAGACGAATTAAGAAAAATAAAATGTACACACACACACACACCTCATAACTATTTACTAGTGTAACCTGCAATTGTTATCAAAGCATTTTGCTTCCTCGACTTGTTGATTTCCAATATTCATCAGGTATCCACCATTCTTTTAGTGTCCTCATTCCTCTTGAATTCCTCATCCTTGTCATCTTGCTTCCTCATTCATGCATCATGTCACTATTTCCATTCCCTTAGTTGTGTCAATCCTTTCTACCACATTTTCCTTACCCTAATCATGTCTCAACAACCCCTATTGCATCCATCCTTCCATCTCCTCGGCATCATACCCTTTCCCTCTACCCTTCACATTCACATCCCCACCATTCCCTCATCTGCTCCACATGGCCATTGCAACCTTCATTTACCCCTACATTCAATTCTACCTCTATGTTCCATTTCATCCTATGCCACATATGACTAGAAACCCCATTTTCCATATGCCATACAATCACCATACACACATAAGCCCCATAAATTTCTATGTTCCATTGAGAAATTATTGGTAATTCTCATGAGACAGATAAAGGATTCTAGAAAATCCTCCAGGAGTACCATAAACCGAAGAATTACACCACCTAACTAAGGTTTCAATAGTGAGTTAAAATAATTAAAAGATCCAATAACAAAAATTTCTAGTGAGCTTGGGAATGTAGATATAGAAAAGTTAAAGGCTTTGGTGGAGGAGATATCTGACAAGTTGATAGTTTTGTATTAGATAATTTTTATTATTTGTCAAACATTTTTATTATTTTGTCATCTATATTGATGTTTCAAAGTGGAATAATTAGAGGAAATAACTTGCAGGGTCATTTTTACGAATGGGACATAGTTTAGACAATTGGGGTTTGAAACCTTCCAGGGCTATTTTGTGGTCTCAAATGATGTTTTTGTTGAAGTATATAAATCCTGCTTGTCTTATGTGTGAGTGATCATATTTAATTGTTGAGTTTATTGGTTTATATTAGGTAGATTTATAGTCTTTACAAGAAAGAGATTGTTCCTAATATTCAGGATGTTGTTGAGGCCTAGTTTGGTGTGAGAAATTTTCTCTAACTAGTAGGCTTCCTAATTTGGTGTGAGGTTGAGATATTTGCTCAATTGAAGGATTGTGTGTTTAAGACAATTTTTATATCTTAAGACAAAATTTGATACATTTATATTTGTATTATTATTTGGTTAACAAAGAGTACTCGACACATTTGTGTATGCAATAAAGATCCACTCTCCAACTTAACGTGGTATCAAAGCAGCTCTAGGTTTGACTCCCTCATGGGGGGCCAAGAATATGTGGAGAGTAGTCTATTGTATTGTTTTATTTGTGTACTATTGTGTGTTTAAAGTAGCATTTTGTCCACAATAGAGTGAAGTGTTTGGTAGTTCGCAGGAATGTACCTGGGTAATAACGAGTTGAAGAAGTCTGCGTTGGATTTTTAAAATTTTCCAACTTGCATTCCTAAACCCACATTTGTGACGTTGGTGGACGTTACAATTAATAAATAGTTGTAAGAGAAATTGAATTTCATCGAGGTTTATGTTAGATATATAGAAAGAGGACATGTAGAGTTAGATGTTGTGAGGGATTGGTCCATTGCACATTAAATTAGAGACAATCACCAAAGTTGGAGTGTCATACACATTTGCGTGCATGTGTACTATGATTTGAACCCTGAATGTGTGGAGTTGAGGAGAAATATAATGGAATAGAAGAGGAAAATGCATACATAACACCACCTACAATAAATTTTGTTTAAGAGTGTTGCTAAAAGATGCATAGTTTGCTAACTTGTCATTTATGGAAGTTGCTAGCCATTATTTTGGAGAGAGTCACCAAAAGTGAGAAGAAGCCATTATTGAGGACCTAACAACAATTTTATATTTGGTGTGTTGGTCTAAGAGCCAATAGCGACTCAAACCCCAGTTTGGGGAGACATATGGGACTTTAAGAATGATATCATTGCGTTGAGCTGGAAAATAATTTCCAAAGGTTACAATGTCAAGTATCTGAAGTTCATGAAGAGATGGGTGCACAAACTTAGTGCTACTAAGAATAATAGCAATGTCAGAAGACACAAGTATAGATATAATAATTTGTCCTCGACTCACAATTTAACTGTGACTTTGAAATTTGGGCATGCCTATAGAGGTCTAGAAGAAAGGGAAATAGAGGCGATTGTTGAGAAGATAGAAATCCAATCAAACTGCACCGTCAACCTTGAATAAGTTGTTATGAGTAGGCCATAATCATGAGGATTTTTGGTATTGAGGTCGTCAAATATTGCAGTGCAAGATCATCATCATCATCATCACAAGCTCTGTATTTGGTAAACTTCATTGATTTGGTCAACCTTTAGATATTATTACCTTCATTAGTATATATATCACCTTGATGATGAGGAAGACACATTTTTACCTGAGAATATAGAGACAAACATAGCTCGTATGGATATTTGTATAGATAGGTTCTCCTCCATCAATCTTCCATTTTTTACTCTCTATCTCATTTCCTAATAAATGAAGAGGAGTGTTGAATAATTACCAAATGGAAAAATATACTCTTCAACACTGTAATGCAGCCAAGTGTCTCACTTTCAAGGCAATGGATATCGTCCATTCCGTTCATATTTGAGGGAAAAGTAAATTGGAACCATGGCGAGTAACCTCGGTACCATTTCTTTGTGGTTCATGCAGGAGAGAACCAGGGTGTTGCAATAATGTGTTTTTGGCATAACATAAATTGCTTTGAGATGTGTCTATCTTCAAACGATGGAGGCTAAACAATTGAGCACGAGGGATGATGGTTTATTTATCTTCAATTCCCAATCTTACAAATGCATGAAAATTATTGCACCAATATGTTGTTTGCATTGGATTCTCTAAAGTTTCCTATGATAGTATGATCTGGAAACTTGCATATAGTGCGATGTGCTATTTCATTTATTTGTGTTTGCATGGTAAGAAGTGAAATTTTGTCTTGAATTTTCTTGAGATTTGCCATTGTAGAAATATCTAAATCGATTCAATTGATCTCGTAATATGCTAAAACAAAATACTGAATCAATTATAAAAATTATGGAAACGAATTACGATCGCACAATCACATGAACAAGAAAGAGAAAGAATATCAATCGCACAACACAAATATTTATCTCGGGAAAGCCTCAGCTAAAAACCCCACTATCTGTATATTGCATAAAGTCGAGAACATGAAAAAATACAATGTTATTTCCCTTCTTGAGAAACCTCTCCACTATCTCTGATTGTCTCACTCTTATCTAAGCAAGTATTGTCCAATATTTAACCACTTCCTTGCTTCTGCCTGACCAACCTTGCTCACGCATTCCTGGGCTAACTGAGCCCCTATTAATTAGGAAATTCCCATCAATAGATTTTGCAACACATCCAAGGCGTCTTGATGACCTCATACATGACCTGTGCAATTTTCTAATTATACAACTGATAGTTGTCCTCCCTTTAAATCCAATATCAATTGGACCTTCCTTAGAACTTACATGCAACAACTATTTATAGTGAATTATCAGTTATCTGATTGATCACTACATGTGAATTAAATCAAATTTATTTCACTAGACCTATCAGTAGCTCATATCTTAGTTAGAACTAGTTAAACTAATTTTAACTCAAATAATTGAGTTAACTAATTATAACTCAAAATAAACTGCAACTAGACCCCCTAAAACTTAGGGAGAACTCTACATGCCTCTAGTTTGACCCTTAACTCAAATTGACTGAGCTAACTAAGTCTTTATAACTCATTTAACTCGTACACGTTGTCATAATATGTGGAATTATGATTTCCTTCTAATTTAATTAAGGGAAAATTAAATTAGAAGCCATTTATTGTCGCCATTTCAACACTCCCTCTCAACAAGAAATGGATTCTCTACTACCCTGATCCTGCCTTTATGGAAATCCTCCATGGGAATGTACTCTAATGACATAATCTGCCTCTGCACACAATCTCTAAGATGGTGGTACTAGATATCAATATGCTTGTACCTGTCATGAAAAACTGGATTAATCGAGAGTTTGATGCAACTCTGGTTATCGTAATAAATCACCCTCAGATCCATATGTTGACTAAACAAACCAACAAGTATCTTCCTCATCCATATGGCCTCACATATTGCCTGACTGACCGGCATGTACTCTGCCTCTACTGAACTGAGTGCAACTTATCTCCGTTCTGTGATGTGCCAAGAAACTGTTGTTGATCCTATGCTGAAGATGTCATGTGATGTGTTCTTATTTTCGGATGGACTCCCTGCCCAATCTGCATTTTTTAAGCCTTGAAACTTCACTCCCTCTGTCGGTCTGTACCATAGCCCATACTTTGTAGTGCCTCTGATGCATCTCAACACATGCTTGCCTGCCTTCCAAAAGAGCTTGGTAGGCTTAACCATAACTTGACTAAGTGGGTTAATCACATAACATATTTCTGGTCATGTGTTCACCAAATACACAAGTGAAACCACAAGCTTCCTGTAGACAACAACATCTACTACTTCGCCTGAAGTAGCATCCTCCTTCCTCCAGTTTCTTGCTAGAGGAATCTTCATGGGTTTCCTGCCCTCCATGTGGAACTTCCAGAGAATCTCATTGGCATACTTGCCCTGAGATACAAATATCTCCCCATCTCTCTCACAAATTTCCAATCCCAGGAAATAGTGCAAGATCCCCATGTCCTTCATCTCAAATTCTCTTGTAAGGTACTCCTTGCAAGACTTGATGAGTCGCTCATCACCTGTTAGTATCAAATCATATACATAAAGTACAATGATAAAAAATTTACCTTCTACCACAATATGGTAAAGGTTCACATCTGATTCACTCTTGGTAAAGCCTAACCCGGTGAAATCGCTGTCGATCCTAGTGTACCAAGTACAAGGTTCTTTCTTTAGCCCATATAGTGTGCTCTTGAGTCTACACACATGTGAATCTTTGTCTAAGGTCTCAAATCCTTCGGGCTACTCAATGTACACCTTTTCCTCAATCAACCCATTGAGGAAGGATGTATTTACATCCATATGACGTATCTGCCATCCCATCTACACTGAAAGTGCAAGGATGGATCTAATTGATGAGTACCTTGCGACTGGTGCAAAAGTATCATCGTAATCAATCCCCTCCACCTGAGATAACCCTCTAGTGAAAAACCTCACCTTGTGCTTCTCCACACTCCCATCTGCTCCCTGCTTCACCTTGTAGATCCACCTAGATTTTACAACTAACTTCCCATTCAGTCTTGGGATTACTTCCCATGCACTGTTTCTGATAACGGATTCATACTTCTCAACCATGGCATCAAACCAAACTAGTTTTTGCACTGCTTCCTCTAAAGAGGATGGTTCCATCTTTACAAATTTGCTCATAAGAGCCATGTATCCAATGTACCCTTCTGGGGACCTTCTTTGCTTATGCTGTAATGTGGGTGCTCCCACATTCTCTCTAGCGTTAAGCATCAACCTGTCAGGCTCTCTGGTCCGCTTCCTTCCATATAGGTATGTCTCTACATGAGTGGGTCCTTCCACTCTCTGCACCTATGCTTGTGGTTGCTCCACATCTTGAGGTTCTTCTTTTGGAGCCAAGAGCTCCTCGGCTGCATGAAACTGAAGCTCCCTCTCAAGGGAAATTCACATGGATTTAACTTCATCGAATTTCACATCTCTTTGACCATTGTAATCTCGTGTGCTAGAAAGTACACCCGATAGTTGTGAGGTGTATCAGTGTACCCCACAAATATCCCCCATCATCACCCATCTCGATGTGCATCTAGAGATCCTTCTCCTCCAAGCTACTGAAGAATTATTTGTTTTCAATCATATGGAATGAAGCTCCACTATCTAAGTACCACACAGAACCCATCACCGATTACACCATGCATGCGATGAGGGTGAAATCCGACTCGAACTATGAAGCAAGTGCTTCACCTATCGCTCCTCCCGAGGGCTTCTTGTTGGTCTTCTTATGTAGACACTTTGTAGCACAGTGTCTAAGCTCATCACAATGAAAACATATTACCTTTGACAAGTCTCGCTTATTTCCTACTTGAACGAAATCTGATTTGGAATGGGACGCCTTCCCTTTCCCTTTCTTCGCCTTTCCACCCAAGGCACAATTCTCCTCCTCATCAGTATTTGATGAGGATCCATCTCTGGTTTTCCGCAAAATCTCTTCTTATACCAAGTCAGACCACAATCTACCACTCTGGTAGCTTCTCCCTCCCATTCATTGAGTCATGGTAGCTATGTCAGCTCTTGGGAAGGCCTAGAAGTGCTAGGCTCACCAAATCATCCTGTGCAACTGTCACACCAACAGTTCCAAGCTCATCTCGACATTGAGTGAACTTCATCAAGTATTTTGGTATCGTGTTGCCCTTATCCATCTTGATCTTTCTGAGCTTTCCCTTTAGCGCCAACTTCCTATGGTCGCTATTATTCTAAAAAAGATCTGTTAAGGCCTTCCACATAGCATATGGAGTTGCCTTTCCATGGATGTTTGAGACAATATGATCTCGAACTCCTTCTAATAGAATCCTTCTCACCTTTGCTACATTATTCTTCCATGCATCAAGAAGTTGAGTTTCCGCAGGCTGGGGAATATCACTGTCTCTGAATCCTTCAATATGTTGTCCTCCAACACTACCTCCATCCTATCCTTCCATGCTATTTAATTCAGATTACCCTCAAGGGAATATTCGAGTCTCATTCTAGAGAAAGAAATCTTGATCTGCTGCTGGTCCTGAAAAATAAATCTGAAAATTCGATTTACTTGTTCAAAACAAACTTGTATTCTTCTCCTTTATTGTGATTCCTGCTTTGATACCATGTATAAATATCTAAATAGATTCAACTGATATTGTAATATGCTAAAACACAATGTTGAATCTACAAATTGAGGAAACCAATTACAATCGCACAATCACATGAACAAGAAAGATAAATAATATCATTCACACAACACAAAGGTTTATCTGGGGAAAGCCTCAGCTAAAAAACCCACCACATGTATATTGCATAAAGTTAAGAACATGAAACAATACAATGCTATTTCCCTTCTTGATAAACCTTTGCACTATCTCTGACCGTCTCACTCTGATCTAAGAAAGTTTGGTCCAATATTTAACCGCTTCCTTTCTTGACCAACCTTGCTCACACATTCCTAGGCTAATTGAGCTCCTATTAATTAGGAAATTCCCATCAATAGATTGTGCAATACATCCAAGGCATCCTGATGACCTCATGCATGACTTGTACAATTTTATAATTATAAAATTGATAGTTCTCTTCCCTTTAAATCCAATCCCAACTGGGCCTTCCTTAGAACTGACATGCAACAACTATTTATAGTAAATTATTAGTTTTCTGGTTGATCACTACATGTGAATTAAATCAGATTTAATTTACTGGACCTATCACTAGCTCATCTCTTAGTCAGAACTACTTAAATTTATTTTAACTCAAATAATTGAGTTAACTAATTACAACTCAAAATAAACTGCAACTGGACCCCCTAAAACTTAGGGAGAACTCCATATGACTCTAGTTTTACACTTAACTCGAATTGACTGAGCTGACTAAGTCTTCCTAACTCAGTCAACTCGTACAAGTTGTCATAAGGTGTGGAATTACAATTTCATTTTAATTTAATTAAGGGAAATTAAATTATAATCCATTTCTTGTTGCCATTTCAACAAACATATTGAGCCTAGTCAACTCAATATGCGAGTGTGATTTTGTTAGAGTAGACTACTCTAACAATTTCCTCGTGAGGTATATAAAATTTAAGATAAAGATTGAGCCAAAATGAAAACAAAGATGCCAACGATGAAGATGAAAAGATGTCCATTGTAGAAGTGAAGATGCATTTCCAGTAATGTATGTTGTGTTATCAACTTTTATTGATGTATGTTTTAGTGTTGCAATGTTGTATGATGTATAATCATTCCTTAGTCTACTTAGGGTGTTGTAGCCAAAATGAAGTTATAGCTACATGGTTTGCTCCATGAAAAGTTTGTCAAGTAGTGCACTTAAGCTTGTTAAGCCCCATGTTAACCTCAAAACCCCTTATTAAGCCATGCATATTGAGTAATTTCATTTCTATTGTTATATTTTTATGTAGGCTAGAATCCCTCAATGGTCCAATTTTATTATAATTGTACCCTTTGTCTCCTATATATACACTAAGGAGACATAGTCATAAGATCATCAAATATTGTATTGTGCATTGTATCCACTGTAAAAGGAGGTTTCCACCTTGAAGACAACTGCAATTATTGGTTTCTTATTATTTTTAAGATGCAAGGATCATAGGATCTAGTATCAAAGCTCACGATCTTAGGGTTTTTTCTACATTTTTTTCCCCAAGGAAAAATCGTAGTTTTCATTAATATTGAGAAAATTACATATTGTAGATGCTAGGTAGCATATGCAACAAAGTTGTGACTGCGTTCACATATCAAGAAATTTTCAAAAAAGGTTCATTGCCGGGAAGGCTGTAAATTAGAGTCCATGTACATATATTGCTGATATAAAAAACATATATGTGCTAGATAAATTATCTGATAACTGAAATCTGAAAAATAGTCCTAGATATAATAAAAAATTAGGGCCTATTAGCCCTTCCCAACAAGTGATCGTTGCATGGTATATGATAGTATCGGTAGAAGTCCTGTCCAGGCTACTCTTAGTGCTGCCTCCTTGGATAACGAATCGGAAATATGATTCTGCTCCTTGTAAATGTGATGACAAGATATAGAGTCAAAATGAGTCTTGAAGTGCAAGGTATCCTCCAAGATATACCGAAGTGTGTGCACATGACAAACCGATGTCTGATTGAACCAATTGATGAAAAATTTAGAATCACAAAAAATATGGATGTGGTGGTAGCCCTTCTCAATAGAAAAATGAAGGAGAGGTCTCTAGGTGATGAGCTCTGAAAAGTTATTTGTGCCTTGTCCCAGGCCCATTTTAATTTTAGAATAATGTTCATCATTGAGGTATAATATAACCCCCCACCACAACCAAAATGATGTGGAGATCCATCAAAATATGCCTAAAGGAGAAGTCTATCAATAACTTCAGGATCAATGGTTCTCTAAGGACGGGAAGGATCATCATCTGGGAGATTGTTATATATAGAAATGACATTTGACGAGGCTAGGTGCCAATTTGGGGTGAATTCATGGAAGATGGATTTGTTCCGGAGAAGCCAAATTCCCCAACAAATTAAAAGTGGGAGGTTACGTGCCTTGAGGGGAGTAGCAACACTCCACTAGGTTTGCCATGCTTCATTGACATTATGGCCATCCCATCGAAGGTGTGTATTCATGAGGGATAGAGTCTGAGTCGAGAAAGAGTGGGTGAAGGGACAAAGGAGGAATAGGCGATCGATGGATTCAGAGCTTGTCTTGCAGAGAGTACACCAAGTGGGGCCATGAAAATATCGCTTGAGTAGATTATCACCGGTAGGAGCCTTGTTGTGGAGAACACACCACATAAAAAGCTTGGCTCACGAAGGGACTTTTAATTTCAAGAGGCTACTCCACCACCAGCCATAATCAAGTGGCTTATGGTCCAAGAAAATGAAAGTGTATCCTTCTTTGGGTGAGTAAATACCATGCCCAGCATGTGACGAGATAAGTTCAACATCGCCAGTAGTGATGCAAATGTGGGATTCAAAGAGGGAAACAGTGTAGGATTTCCAATCAGGTCTCCATAGTTCAGGGATATCAAGTTGTTCAACAGATTTCCATCCTTGAAAGTACAAAGTGGAGGATTTCAGATCGACTATATGAGCAATATGATTATACCAAAACTAGACAGATGTTGTATGAGTTCATGAGGGGGCTGATACACATTACCACTGCCAAACCATGGATCCAATCCCACATGAGCCAGGTTCCTCGATCTAATTCACCAAGTCATACCATCTCTGATATAGGGGAGAGAGTTAAGGACCATGTTCCATATAGAGGAGATGTGACTTTTGTTCCAAGTAGGACTTTTGATCCAATCCAAGAGCTGCATAGGCATGATATATTTCTGAATGACCACCTGTTTCTAGAGATTATGAGAAGTCAAAACCTTCCAACCCGTCTTAGTATCCAGGGCGTTTGCAAATACATCAATATTCTTCAATCCCCAACCACCCCACTTCTTAGGCAAGGCAATCCGATCCCATCGAATCCAAGCAAAGGTGTGACCTTCACGATTACCGTTCCAAAGGAATCAACAACATATATGCTATATCCTAGATAAAATTCCCTATGGTATCTGGGCCAAAGACATCCAGTACACTGGGGTGGTTTCGAGCATTGATTTAATCAGTATAGGTCTACCATCCCGTGATAGCCAACGCTGATATCAAGCTGATATTATTTTTTCAATTTTTTCAATCATCTATGTCCAATCAACAATATGATAGTCAGACGGTTTCAATCAAAAACCAAGTTATTTTAGATCATATTTTAACTCAAGAAGAGTGTAAGGGAAACAGAGCAGAGCAAGTGCAGATTCCTGCTGAGAGCATCCAATGGCTATTAGTGATTATTTGTGATTATTACATTCCATGCCAGTAGCCAGACAAAAATATTTTAAGATAGCAGAGAAAACAGAGGAGTCCTCGATGGATCCATTGAGAAAAACTAGGACATAATCCACAAATAGGAGATGGGAAAGATAACACCCGTCTGCAATTTTGATACCCTGAAGTCTGCCCTATCTTTTCTCCTCCGTAATAAGATGAATTAATGCTTCCATGATTAATATAAAAAGCAAGGGGGATAGTGGACATCCCTGCCAAAGTCCCCTCTCAGAATGGAAGAAGGAAGTGGCATATCCATTAATAAGAATAATGAAGGATACATTAGTAATACAACACATAATCCAATTGATAAATAGAATAGGGAACCCCAAATGAGTTAAAATCATGTGAATGTATAACCAATTAGTGTGGTCAAAGGCCTTTGCAAGATCAATATTTAGGATAATGCCTTTAAGTTTTTTGATCTTAATGGAGTGTAAAGCCTCTTGTGTAGTGTCGATGGCTTCATGAATCTGACGATTGTTGAGGAAGGTGATATATGCTCATATAAAATGGGTTTAAGATAGTTGGAAATAATCTTGGCTGTGATTTTGTATATACAATTATAGAGGGAGATAGGTCTAAAATCAGAGAAATTGCAAGGGGAGTCTGATTTATGGATGAGAGAAATGAAAGTGGAATTGAAAGTGTTATCATTAAATTGAGGCTGATGTGCTGCTTCAACAATCAATTCAGAGTAACTACTTTAAACCTACTTTTGGCCGGAACTTAACCTTTCCAACCTGAGAGGGCTCTCTCAAGGATAAGATGATATTCAATAGATAAAGATAAAAAAATATGGCTAACTCTTAAATGTGCTTTGAATGTTTTTTATGTAGGTGAAGGATGCAAATAAATGGCTACCATTGGCCATGGAGTTAGAGGAAACTCAATTACATGGAAAACATCTAATCATGGAAGTTGAGGCATGTGTGTATTCTCATTCAAACCACAACTCGAACAGTAAACCATATGCATACAAGAAGTTGGAGCATGATTACACATGAATTCCAAGTGATTACACATAAATTTAACTAAATAAACATCAAATAGATAGATAAAAAAAATACATATGAGAACACATAATGAATCTCATGTTTGATAGAAGCCTTCTGCAACTTTATTACTGTCTCGGAAATATTACAAAAGTATCTTGTAGCATGACATCCATCAACCCTCTTTCAACCTTTTAGCTTCCTATCTATAGAACTAGATATCTTTACATGAGGTCTACCAACTAGCTAGACCTTCGAATACTCTCAAAGACACCTTACCTAAACAGGAAACCTATTACATGGAGGGAATCTAGTGCTATTTCTATTTCTAGGAGTCTAGAACCTATTAGGACTCAAAATCTATTTATTACACTAACAACCTTTACATATTGTATTCATGATGACATTATCGAACATAACCACTTCGAGTGAGGTGGCACTGTCCATAAATAAACCAAATAACAACCAAACTGACATTAAGGGTCTGCTCCTCGAATTTTGGAAATGTGCTAGCCTAGTTGATGATGTGCCCAGGGTTGATGAGCTGGCCACCTAATCATCCTATTTGCTGAGTGTTATGCCCATAAAAATCTTCATTGATACCCTTTGACTGCTCCAGATGTTTTCTGTGCTTCAAAAATTTAATAAATTCTTGAAAAACTTGGGAATTTCTTTTTGCTGCAAAAATAGAGGATTCTAGGCAAGTTCGTAGTGAGAAGTTCGTAGCATTCTTGTTTTGACCTTTTCTGCAACCTTATTGACTTCTGTGCTAATTTGAAGGTGTACAATAAGATAAAAGACTTAAATAGATGCCTTTAACCATTCCTTTTAAGATAAAATATGGATTTAATGCAAAAAATCGTCTTCAGCGAGTTTGTAGTGAAAACTCGGCTTTAAGCCTGAAGTACGCTACGAACTTGCCTGATAAATTGTAGATTTCAAAATTTTCACTTTCCACCTCCCAAAAATTGTCCATGGTTGTGTGATATGATAATATGATACATGATAATGCAAAATTGGTTCAAAATACATCTTGCCCTCCTCAAGAAGCAACAATTTCACCTTCAACAAGTTCATCTACCATTAAAAATGGACCTGTTTTTTTTTTACCTGAAAACTAGGGGTCATAAATGAGCTCTTATATCCCAATACTTGACAGCTATTTCAATATGGGAGGATTTTTTTTGTAAATAATATCATTCGGAAGAAGAAAATCTGTCTTGGTTTTTTGAAAACCATCTCCAGATGTCCGGAATCTGCATTTAAAAAACATGTCTAAAACGGGGAAAAAACGAACTCTGAAAATAGAGCCTAAAGATATCTTAAAATATCCCAATTTGTAACACCTATGATAAAAGTGAAATAATTCATTATTCTTTGATCCTTTCTTGACAATAACCTCTCTCAGTTTTTTATAATTAATCTTTGTTTACCCGGAAACTACCCTTGAAGTTGACTGCTCAAACAGTCAAAAAACATAACAATCCCCTTGTATCTTCTGGCAGAAATGCATGCAGCTAGCGTTGGTGAAGGCCTCTATAAAACTAGGATCTTCCATGACCAATTTAAGGTCCATAGGCTAATACCTAACCACTAAACCTCCTTTGTTGCTTTTCTTATATGTGGTCATCTCCTCCAAAATAGAGCTACCTTCTTTGGAAGTTGACACCTGCAAAAGAAGACTTTTGACAGCAAGCTGTTTGTGGACATAATTGAAAAATCACCTTATGACAGTAGCTAGATTGAAATAAAAATAGGGAAATGGTGGAAAAATTAGGTAACAAGGATGACAATGTAAGTTATTAGGCTCGAATGCATAAAGGTTGAATAAGGAAAGGAAAATGGGAGAAGAAAACAAAATGCTGATGATGTAATGATGGCGAAGCATGTCATACACCAAATAATAACTCATAACAGGTAGGCACATGGTGACATACTGACTCCTAACCACTAAAAAATGACATCTCATCGATTCCCATACCACTTGCAAAAAAAAAACATGAGTTCGTAGCGAATTCAGTTAGAAAGTTGGCAGATTCGCTACAGACTTGTCAGGTGAGTTCGTAGCGAAAATCACTTGTTTTGCATAGAAATCGCTGCGGGCTCAGGTAAAAGGTGACAACTATCAAGAATGAGTTATTTGACCTGATTTATTTGTATTTTTTAAATTGTCTTATGACAAGACCTTAATTACATAACACCAAAACACCTTGGACCCTTTAAAACTATAGACTAATCGTGAAATTTTAAAATTTTCATGAATTTATTTGATTAACATACTTGACCTAACTCAAAATGACCTCTATTATCAACCTATTTGTTATTGATGATAATATAAAGCATCGTACATATGACCAAATAACCGAAAATATTCCACTACTTGTAGAATATCATGCCCAAGGATATCGAAAAATTCTAGACATAATTCAATGGGCCAACCATCCAGACCCAGGCTCTTTTCCTTCTTAAACCATTTCAGACTCTCCTAGAGTTCACTTATAGATACAGGTCTAGTGAGATTTTCCTCTTCATTCTGTTCCACAAACCGGGGAAATAAACTAGCAACCTTGATGATTTTAGCCAGGGAAGCATTCTGAGGGGCTTTGAATAACTAATGGAAGTGAGAAATGCCCAAGTTAGAAAGTTGGTGGAAAGTCTGAGCGTTATGACCAACCTCATATTGCCAAATGGTGTTTATGGCTCTGCTGTCATTGGAAAATTGATGATAGAATTTTGTGTTGTCATCTCCAGCCTTTATCCAGGTGGCTCTACTTTTGAGTCTCCAAATTTCTTCTCTATCCTTCAATATTTGGGTCCTTTTAGATTCCAAATGTGTGAGGTGGGCTTTTGATAAGTCAGATATAAATCCCCCACCATCCACAACTTCTAAGGAGGCCAATTATTGCTCAATATCCTGAATAGCTTGATTATCCCTGACTTTTTTCTCCTTAGCCCATACCTTTGTTAAGTTCTTCACTTCGAGCATCTTAGATGTAAAGGATGTTGAGGGGGATTGAATAGGGGTAGGAGGATGAGAGACCCAATAATTCAAGATAATATTAAAATAATCCCCGTCCTTTGACCTAGTCACATTGAATTTAAATGGGGCTTTAGGCTTTAGGAGTACCTCAGCAAGTTCCAGATAAATAGGTTAGTGGTCAGATAGGCCTCCTGATCCCACCCACTGATGGAAAGCAGGAATATTGTCTAGAAGCGATTCATGAATCAAAAAATGATCTAATATTATAGCTAGCGATGCCTCCCCAACCCTACAATTTCTCCAATTAGGTTGAAGATGGGTAGAAGGGATGTCTACCAAATGATGACCATCCAATAGGGTCCCAAAAGCCTCTAATAAGGGGTCAATCTGAGTTGTGTGTCCCCAAGATTTAGCATGACCAATAGAAAAATTGAGATCCCCTCCTAGGATGATGTTATCAACATTCATGAAAGAGAGGTTTAGAAGGTGTTGGGAAAAGTACTAAGAGCGGGGGGGGGGGGTGGGGAGGGGGGGTGCGAGTGAATCATTATTTAAAACTCACACAGACTTTTACTTTTCTCTGCTGAATTCTATACGTGACTTTACTTAAGCCAACTAGCGTATGTACGTGACTTTACTTAAGCCAAATAGCGTATGTACGCAACTTTCATTCAGGAAACTAGCGTATCCCCAGAGAACTTATAATTGAAATAAATCTTCAGTAACTTTACTTAGACCAGTGCATTAATGAATCATCATACATTTAGTAAGCATAAAACATGTGCAGTAAGAAAATAATAACCAACCACACATAAGCAACACACATGAACACCAAGATTTAAGGTGCAAACCCAAGTCGGGAGAAAACCACTGTTGCTGTCGTCTCTGTCTTCAATATTTATTATAAAGAAAATTGCTTACAATCTTGTACTGGCGCAGACTCATACCAGCACACAAGAAATCACTTGTAGAAGGCTACAACCTTCTCTTGTTCTGTAGTTGTTATTGGAAGGGAGCTCTGACCCCCTGATCTCATTTACTAGCTACCACTAGAAGGGAGCTATGACCCCCTACTCTCGTTTCCCAGCCACTCCTGGAAGGGAGCTACAACCCCCTGATTTCCTTTACCAGCAACCACTAGAAGGGAGCTATGAACCCCTCACTGAAGGCTCCAACCCTCAACACCACCACATACCACATTTCATAAATTTTCACACTGGATCCAACAACTTAAACACAACATAACTTGTAGGCATCTTTTCATCATATTTTCAGACTGGACCCAGTACACTCATTTAAGCCCAAAACCATACATTAAACTAAAACATATAACTGTACCAAATTATTCATTAAATCATCAACAAACCAACCAATCACTAATATTTTATCACAATTAACTAGCAACATAATCAATACTCAAACAACCCAAATCTATATGAAGATATCATTGACAGACAACAAAAACACAGTAAAACTGATCGGACATTTTCTTCAACATTCTTCATCACAACCCTAGCTTGCATATGCACCTTGCATAAGACAAATCCACAACTATACGCGCTTCTCCCGAAACCAACTTGCGTATTGATTTACTAAAAGTATACACGCCTCTACAGAACCTAACCCACATGTATATGCCTTCCTTGAGTTGAACCTGCGTATAGATCCGTAATTAATTCAAGACTGCGCAACACTTCAGAATAACAAACTTACTCAGACCATACCCTTTACTTCAGCAAACATGCGCCAGATCATAGATCTAAACATCTCACAAACATATCATGCAAATACATAGCCATTTCAGGTCTAGAGGTCTTGATCCATAATTGTATTCATGGGTGCATCATTATTTCTGATCTATCAATAAAATATAGCCCATTCCATGCAGATATACTTCAGAGTGAAGTATTCATTCCATACCCATACACATGCACACCTAACACTATGATCTTCACCTCCTTATATAGTTTGAGCCTTAGCTAATACCATGAGCCAAACCCACACAAGTGTCAAAGGTATTCTTGGATGAGATCAAATAGCTGTTACTATGTTCAATATTGTGGGCTAATACCATGGTAAGGACCCCTGGTGTCATAAACTTAGTGTGCAAGCACATACATGACTTTGCTTCCTCTTACTTGCTTGTATACATGACTTTGCCTTTATGAACTCACGTATAGTTCCTCAAATATGTACTTTATTCATCTTTGGATTCGGATATGTTCCATCACTTTGTCACTTCTGAGCTTATCCAGAAACTATATACTTGGTCTTTTACAAGTGTGTTTCCATCAAGGACAACACATGCAACCATAATGCCAACAATACCCCCCTTTGGACTTGATAGAAACCATGTTGGTGGTTGATCACCACAACCTGTACATATCTGATAGATACATCAACATACGCATTATTCAAACACCAAGTTACTCTCCCCCTTTGACATCAAGGGAAAAGGGCATACCAATGTCGAAACAAGGTTTCTCTTTCCTTGTAGAAAGAAGAGCTATGCAAATATGATCTGCACTATACTGATCATGCTCCCCCTAAACACATGTTGAATCTTCAAACAATTTTTCAATAAGATACATGACACTATGACCTTTCCTATCACCAAGGACTCATACTTACATCAATCACCCAACCAAGTGGGATTACATATTTAACTCAATCACCCAACCAAGTGGGTTTACATATTTGAAAAAGTCCATACATGACTGAATATGACAATCTTTACATTATAGGTCTCAACAAGACCCTTACATCAAATTTATAGGTATGAATTCTATAACCAATACCAAAATGCCTCAAGAGTGATAGATCGAGACCATGATCCACAACCATCATATACCGAAAATAATATGTAGCATAAGTATCTGTCAGCACCAACATGGGTAAATTTCAATATATCAACCTATGACCAGGTCTACAATATCAACATCATAATATCTTTCCATAGAGATCAACTATCAACTCAATCTTAGATTGACTTCATCAAAGACAACTAGCCCTTTTCCCTTTGTAGAAACGTATATGGGAACCAATGAGTAGCCATGTCTCCAAGTATTGTCCAACAGTTGTAGCATAAGCATATCAATAACCAAGTCTTGCAACAACATCATATTCTTGCCCTAATATGCAAGAATAATTATCATACCAGAGCCACTTCATCAATAGTCAATATGAATAAACCAATCATCCCCGTGATCTCTTATCACCAAGGTCTTCATGTTTTAGATTCATTCCATTTTCATAATCACGATGTAACATGTGTAGGAATCAGGCATCATTCATGGCAGTAGTCATCAGTAACATGATCTGCATGTTATTTCCTCATATCTAAATCATTAGTCATGCATCAACTCCACGTGTGTAGATAAATATAATATTCTACAAAATATGTTTAGGGCTCATCCATAATCTCATCATAAGAAATCCATGTAAAATTATAACATCATTCGAACTACTACATGAGCATCACGAGTATTAAAGAATAAGTAAATATAATGACAAGAATGAATAATTAGCAGTAAGGCTAATGCTCCCCCTGAACATGTGCTTCCTATTCGTAGTCAAGTCTGACCACATCAACTCATTCATCAAAGCATCTCCATAAATCAAATAATCATCAATGTGAAAATCATAACTCAATACCATATCAACAGAATATATAACCATCATCAGGCCAAGGAAATCAAATCACAACTGTTAAAAGAATATCAGAGTCTGTCCTTGAGTCAGACCCACTATTTTTTCTATCAGAGAAAAACATACACGATTGTATGCAAAGGAACGCACATATATACACAACTTTAGTTCATGTAACCCGCGCATAGAAAGTGAAATACTGAAAAATTTCACAGCTTCAGCTCCCCTTGAGCTTGAAAATTCTGTACCTGTATTTTGCTGACACATCAGATGCTCTGTCAGAAATACAAACAACAAACCAATCTTCATATATTGCAGTCATTGTTAACAACATTCTTTCAAGAATGATGGACTGCAATGGGCACTGTCTTCTTTCAGTCTGAGTCATAATCCTCCTTGTATCTGCGAGAGGTCATATCTTTAAACACATATAATTTATCAGCGTTTCTGTATCCCCTTGATATGACATCTCCAGTTTCTTCGTCCATGACCTTGCATTTGGTTGATGTGAACACACTTACATTTCCTTTATCTGTCATTTGGCCTACACTCAATATGTTTTGTTTTAGGCCTTGAACTAATAAAGTATCAACTATCTTTCTATTTTTGTTAATTATGGCTCTACCTTTTCCCAAAAATTTTGCTGGAGAATAATTTTAAATAATAACCTTACCATCTTGATTTTTCTTGAGAGACTCCATCTTAATCTTATCACCAGTCTTGTGATGATAACATCCACTGTTTATGTACCATTCATCCTCCTTTTTAAATTCACAGAGAGCAAGATCACATATCATCTCTTCTTCTTTCTGCTTGCTAACATGAATGTTAGTGGATCCACCTTTCTTTGGTCTTATGATATCATTTGTATGTCTTCCATGTTGTCTTTGGTGATTCATTGATCTGTTCCTGCATTCCTTTTATACATGCCCAAACTTGTTACAAGCATAACATCTTATGTGACCAGAAAAGGGGGCAGAGGAATCATAATAAGTTTGCCTCATGTTACTTCTATTGCAATCAACAACTTTATGTCCAAATTTGTTGCATGAAAAACAATAACCCTTAAAGAAACCTGATACCTGGGAGTTTATGATCTTTCTGTGTAGTGTCTATTTATCTACAACAATTTGCTTCTGCAATTGGCTACAACATGTCCATAATTATGACATATAAAGCATTCAACATTATTTATCAGAGGATAGAATTGGTTTATACTTCTATAGTTAGGTGTGAATTATTTCCTTTGAGGATTCATGATCATTGGTTGACTTTTTGCCTCTTTAAACACTTCAGGTTTTTCATTGATATCCTTTGAATCTTTAGCACTATCTTGTGAACTAAATTCACCTTTAACAGTTTCGTGAAAACCAAGAACAAATTTAATAGAAGGAGACCTTTGACTACTAAAAATATTATCCAGAATCTTAGTACTATCTTGAAACCTCAAGTGCTTATCTTTTTCTTCTAATTTACCTTTTAAAATATTTACCTCAACCTCCAATCTTTGACATTGCTTCTTCATACTTTCTTTGACCCTTCTTACTTCTTCTACTTGCTCATTCAATTTTAGAATCTCTTCTTTCAACCCATTTTCTTGTTCTTCAAATGTTTGTAGAAGTTCTTCTTTCTTGTTATTTGATTTTTCCATATCTGCTTTGAGAGAGATGATTTCTGCTTCGAGTCCTTGACTCTGATTGGTTACTTCATCCTGCAGCTTTTGACACCGGTCCATCTGTTTTGTTGTTCAGCTACTCAATTGAGTTTCTTTCTTGTAACTGATTATTCAATCTAGTAATCACATCTTTGTAGATACATTCTCTTTCATTAAATATAATTTTTTGATCTTCAAATTCATTTTTGAGTTTAGAAATTTATGCTTCTAGATCCATAACATTACTTTCACTTTAGTATCACTATCTTTAACATTGCATGAACAAGAAAGTGGATCACAAGAACAACAATCAATACCTATTTTATCTTCTTCATTTCCCGTTGCACACGTTTTTTGAGATGTCTACTTCCTTTGAGTAGCCTTCTTCTTTTGCTTCCTTCCCATTGTGATGGATATCCTTCAAGCGATCAAGCTTCCATAGAAGGACATGCTCTGATATCAATTGTTGGGAAAA
Organism: Pinus albicaulis; assembly: GCA_034641835.2. Taxonomy (NCBI): domain Eukaryota; kingdom Viridiplantae; phylum Streptophyta; class Pinopsida; order Pinales; family Pinaceae; genus Pinus; species Pinus albicaulis. The sequence goes on along the minus strand of CM076580.1, from coordinate 1,545,694,743 downwards.
ATACTAAGACGGGGGGAGGGGTTGAATCAGTATTTAAAAATCACATAGACTTTTACTTTTCTTTTCTGAATTCTATACGTGACTTTACTTAAGCCAACTAGCGTATGCACGCGAATTTCATTCTGGAAACTAGCGTATGCCTAGAGATCTTATAATTCTGATAAATCTTCAGTAAATTTACTTAGACCAGTGCATTAATGATTCATCAGAAATTTAGTAAGCAGAAAACATGTGTAGTAAGAACAAAATAACCAATCACACATAAGAAACACACATGAATACCAGGATTTAAGGTGGAAACCCAAGTCGGGAGAAAACCACCACTGTTTTCATCTATGTCTTCAATATTTATCAAAAAGAAAACTGCTTACAATCTTGCACTGGCGCAGACCTATACCAGCATGCAGGTACCCACATGTAGAAGGCTACAACCTTCTCTCGTTCTTTAGCTACTACTGGAAGGGGCTCCAACCCCCTGATCTCGTTTACCAGCTATCAATGGAAGGGAGCTATGACCCCCTGCTCTCGTATACCAACCACTCCTGGAAGGGAGCTACAACTCCCTAATATCGTTTACCAGCAACCACTGGAAGGGAGCTACGAACCCCTTACTGAAGGCTCCAACCCTCAACACCACCACACAACAGAACTTGTAGGCCTCTTTTCATTAAATTTTCAGACTGGACCCACTATACTCATTTAAGCCCAAAACCATACATGAAACTGAAACATATAATTGCACAAAATCATTCACTATATCATTAATCAACCAACCAATCACTAATATTTAATTACAATCAACTAGCAACATAATCAATACTCAAACAACCCAGATCTATATGAATACATCATTGACAGACAATAGAAACACAGTAAAACTGATCAGACATTTCCTTCAGCATTCTTCATCACAACCCTAGCTTGAATACACGCCTTGCATAAGAAAAATCCACAACTTTATGCACTTTTTCCGAAACCAACTTGCGTATATATTTACTGAAAGTATACATGCCTTTTCAAAACCTAACCCGCGTGTATATGTGCCTTCCTTGAGTCAACCCGCGTATATATCTGTAATTAATTCAGGACTGCGCAACACTTCAAAATAACAAACTTACTCAGATCATACCCTTTACTTCAAAAAACATGCGCTAAACCATAGATCTAAACATCTCACAAATAGATTATGCAAATACATAGTCATTTCAGGTCTAGAGATCTCGATCCATCATTGTATTCATGGGTGCATCATTATTTCATATCTATCAATAAACTATAGCCCATTCCATGCAGATGTAATTCAGATTGAAGTATTCATTCCCTACCCATGCACATGCACACCTAACACTATGATCTTCACCTCCTTATATATTTTGAGCCTTAGCCAATACCATGAGCCAAAACCACACGTGTCAATGGTATTCTTGGACGAGATCTAATAACCACTACTGCACTCAATATTGTGGGAAAATACCATGGTAAGGACCCTTGGTATCATAAATTAGTGCGCAAGCACATACGCGACTTTTCTTCTTCTTAACCGCGCGTATACACGACTTTTCCTTGACGAACTCGCGTATAGTTCCTAAAATATGTACTTTATTGATCTTTTGATTCTGATATATTCCATCACTTTGTGATCTCTGAGCTTATCCAAAAAACATATACTTGGTCTTTTACAAGTGGGTTGCCATCAAGGACAACACATGCAATAATAATGCCAGCAGAAGGTGCTCCCAGAAAATTTCCCAATTTGTGCAGGGCCCATATACGTTCATAAGCGGAATTCAAGGCCGAGGTTAGATGACAAAATTTCTACCTAAATAAATATCTCCCTCCCCAAAGATTAAGTAAATTGACCGAGCATGGATTAATGCCCAAGGCAATACCACTAGATCTTCCACAAACATTTATGGCATGGAAAATCCATCCAGGTCTGAGGGATTGAAGGGCATGAACAATATGATCCGCGAGTCCAAGTGTTTCTTGAAGGAAGATTACATCTACCAATAGGTTGTTAAATAATCTCTTGAGAGCTCGTTTTTTGGCGGGACTAGCCAACCCGCGACAATTAAAAGAAAAACACTTCGTCGGGTAACCTTAAGGAGGGTCGCTTGTGCTCCAAGGACCCCGTCAAGAGTGAGTTGTTTACCATCAACCACATTTAGCCCTGTTTGGATGATAACCTTAGAAATAAAGGAATGCCTGACTATGGTGGTTTTTGGGAGAGGGGGGGTGGGGGGATAATATCCAGACCTTCTGTGGAAATAATTCTTTGACTAGAGACTGGAGAAAATAATTATGACACCCCCTGGATTCAGAGGAACATCAGAGACAGAACGAGGAGATGGAGGATTTGGGATAGATGGGGGTGTGTCAGAGAAGGTGGGAGGTGGCTAAGATGGGGGGCAGGGTATGTGAGGGAAGCACGTGGGTGGAACAGAGAAAAAAGAAGGATCGATACCAACACAAGATGTACATGATAAATAAGTAGATGAAAGAGGGCGGGAGAGAGGAATACCCGAAGAGAGACTAGAAACAGTCACACGCGATCAAGTGATTCTGTGAGAAGGAGGGTGCAGTGGAGTTGTGCTCGTGCCTGCAGCCAAATATTTTGTCCTTGAAGGGCAGCCGACTGATGTGGGAGCCTGAGAGGATGGAGGCTCAAGAGGAGCATAAACGACTGAAGGTGCATTTAGGAATGTTGACTCTTTGTGAGAAGGGATGAGTCGACATTCTTTGAATAGGTGTCGAACCATATGGAATATTCGGCATCTGAAGGGGACCCCTTCGTAATCCAGGGTCTGCAGACGAGAGAATTGTCTCCACCGGATATTGATAGATTCCTCTAATCCCTCCCTGGTATCTAGGTGAACAAGAACTCGTGCCATAGTCATATTTCCAGTGGCAGTATAAGATTTATCATAATATAAGTAAGTTCAGAGGGCATTTCCAATATGACTGAATATATCCTCTGACCAGAGGTGAAGGGGCAGTCTAGGAAGACAAACCTAGATCAGACCCACACTTAGATGCTCACGTTCTGGATCGAAAAGAGGGCTCCACCGTTTCAAGAGAATCGAAGCCTGTTCAATATGCCAGAAGCGTGAAAAGACCCACTGAACATAATCTGGTCGCTAAAAACTTAGAGCAAACCATCGAAGAGGTAGAATGACGACTGCCGATAGTTCCTCCAGTACTTGGCCCCAAATTTCCATGATCTAGAGGCGGAGTCTCCCAAGATTATATTTACGACCGCAAAAACGACCCACCAGTATCTAGTCCACCATCTCCAAAACCTCCCCCATCTGAAGACCGTCTCCAAGAACCAGATCATTCTTCTTATTGCCATACTTAACACACTTAGTTTTATTAGAAGTGCGGGAGGGTTTGCACAGAGAATAGGGGGTCGAGAATTCCGCTAAACCCTGGTCATTGGATTCCCTAGGGGCAACTCCCTGTTGTGAATCCTGGAGAGACCCTTCGAAATATCTAGATGTGGCGGGGCAGGAGGCCGGTTGAGACATCTGAGGGTGTGAGGGAATCCCAGGTAGTGGGGAGGGGTTACTAGGAGTCAGAGAGAGCGAGGGATTGGGGGAACGTCAAGTCAAAAACCACCGTCTATGGGAGCAGAGGAGGAGGAGACCTCCAGGCAGGATGTGATGAAATGAAGAGATGTCAGGGAGAAAAAAGGGTGTTCAGAAAGTGGTAAAGCTTCAAAGAAAATGAGAAAAGTCTCAAAAAGCAGGGAGGAGGGTGGGGATTCCGAGCACGTAGATCTGTGACGGAGAGTCGTGGAACGGGAAAGAGTTCACCGTCGAAACCCTAGGCCCACCTGTCAAGGAGGAAGGAAGCTGTAGAGACATCAATGAGGAGGGAGAAGGAAGGTGTGGTGGGGAGGTCGTTCATATCGACACCACCTCAAAGGGATTCGAGGAATAATCCACGAGGTCCTCCTCCATCTCAGCCAGGTGATAGGCATAGGCAAAAACTATAGAGTAACGGTCGAAAAAACTGTCGAAAATGGTCTGAGGCAGCTCCTGAGCTTAGCAGAAGACTACACGGTGATCCCAAGCGAGTCTTTAGGCGACTATTGTGGTAGTAGGTGGCAACAGTTTGAAATCCTACCTGAAATCAATACCCTAACTGTATGCAGCCAGGTAAAACATCCACAGATATTGCCGCACCATCTAGGAACCATCCATTTTTCTCCTCTGAGTTATTAGAGGCATGTAGTAGGGTTTTTCTACTTTAATCAAGTCATCATGGCATTTTTGTTATAACTTTTTTTTTGGGAGGTTTCAAATGATGAAAGTTGGAAAATATTGAGAAGGCATCTCAGGCAATATCTAGTTCAAAATTTATATATTGGTTCACTATATTTTTAGAGACATGTTCCAAGAAAGTTAGGGTTTCTGAATGTTCTAGAAATCTATCTCAATTAGGTTAGTTTGACATTTTTTCTTCGAGGTTTCAGATCATGAAACTTAGATTGCATTGAGGTGAAATCTTGGTGAATATTTTTTTATACTCTTACATCTTCGATCACTATAGTTTCATATATTCATATATATGTTGTAAGGAAGTCCAGGTTCCTGTATGGTCTTGAAACCAATTTCCAACTTCTGAGTTTGAAATTTTTGCAATAAAAATATTTCAATGATATTTCAAATATATATATATATATAAACTTGGGGAAATTTTGGTTTAATTTCTAGAATTTGATTCACTATACTTTTGGATTTGTAAATAATCCCAATATAATTTTTAAACAAGTCACTTGGGTTTTTTGCTACATCTTCCTGTTTGAGACTTTTCATATTGGGAAACCTTCAGGTATTTTAGGAGTCGTATAGAAGTACCTCATGTACAAATTTTAGTATAATATTTGAAGAATTGGACATGTGGCACAATATAAAAGTTTTATCATGGAAAGAGGCAAAAAATAATCATATTTTGGGAAAGTTACCACAACTTTCACTCAAAACATCAAATTAAATTCATACCTATGGAATTACATAAAATACATGCCAAAATACTACAAAGAAAATTTTCAGATCTAGAGGGCCTCAAATCTCATAGATATATCAATAAAATGTCAATCATTGTGATATTGTCCAAATTAGGGTATGTAACTTTCTAGTGACCTAATTGTTGATTAAAAGACCATTTTTTTTGCAAGTGAAAGTTGTAATAAAGAGTAGTGTTATTACTATTTTCCAACATGCCTCCAAAGCAAGCTACTACAATAATTAAATCTAATGAAGTATTATCCTTGACTAATGAATATAGTGAAGACCTAGAATTTAGGTTATCTCAACTAGAGAAGAAAGTTAATGGAATGGATGGTAGTATGTTGAAAAAGGTTGATTTCTCAAGTTCTCAGGAAAGTCTTAAAAGAGAAATGGAAAAGAAGATGAATGAAAATGAGGAAGGAATATAAAAGAATATGAATGGAAGTAAGGAAGAAATAGAAAAGAAGATGAATGAAAATAAGAATGAAATAAAAAATAAGATGAATGAAAATAAGGAAGAAATACAAAAATCCATGATTTTCATGGAAAATCTTCTCTTGGAGAGGCTTCCTAAAAGGGATGTGAATATCCAAGGAAATCACAAACACAAGGAGAAACACGTTGTTGAGACTCGATATCATTTAGGGAGTATGCTATCACAATTGGAGAGCAAAAATTTTGAATCTTATAACCATAATCATGAATTTTCAATCCAAGATCCACATCAACTAGGCTTCAAGTTAGCACCAAGGAACTACTACATTCCAAAGATCAATATGAGGAAATTTGATGGTAATGGTGTTCTAACATGGATATTTTAGATGGAGAAATACTTTAATTAAAACTAAGTGGTATCTTTACATAAGCTAAATATTGCATCCATGTTTTTAGAACAAGGCCAACATGTGTGGTATCAATGGCTTTGTGAAAGAAAAAAGGATTTTGCTATATCTTAGTCCATTTTTATAGAGGAACCAATAACACATTATGGGGATATTAAGAGTGACACATCCTATAGTCGATTGGTAAATCTTTGACATAGAGGTCCAATTATAGAACACATTCAACAATGTCAAAAGTTGAGCCTCAGAGTAAAGAGCATTTCATAGGAATTTGTTAGACCTGGTTATGGGAACTTTAAAGTGAAGCATCCAATGCGAGGTGCATCTCCTTGAACCTAAATCTCTGAAGCATGGTTTACGTATGGTAAGGAAAGTTGAAAGTAAAAATATGAACACTAGAAAATTAGTCACTGATAACTATAGAGAAAATCATGCTCCCTTTCCTAAACCAACAAGGTTGACTCCTCAATAAATAGATAAAAGAAGAGCAAAGGGACTATGTTTTTATTGTGACAAAAAAAATATTAAAGGGCATAAATGTTGTAATTTCCAAAATGCCAGAAATTTGGAACGCCCTTGAGGTTTCAACTCAGACATACCACAGATAAATTTTCCATTCAAGAACAGAAGGTTGCCATGTAAAATAGCTTCATAAATTTATGCCGTTAACACCATAAATAATTTTCACAACATAAACCAAAATATTTACAACATAAATGGAAAATAGAATCTGCAACTAAATAATAGACAATATACACATGCATAAGATCTTAGCCCTATGTTATTAATATAGAAAATGTTGGAACAACAAACTAGAAATGGTTGAGGTAACAGTCCCAAATATATCTATAATAATGCCGCAATTAGCCTCCAAAACAAACTGAAAATCAATAAACAACAACCTGTGAATCCTAAATGGATCCACCAAGGGAAGAGATGGGTGCTCGCCCACTCCCACTGAATCACTTGAGGGTTTCCGTCCTAGGGCTAATTCTAAAGTAGAGAACTGGGTTCTCAAAACCTCACCACAAAGACAATACCCAAATCCAAGATGTATCCAAATGACCTCCTCCTCCCCTTTTATAGACCTGATGGATAGATCTCCAAGCCTCTAGAATCATCTTATTTTATTATTTTATTATTATTCTAGAAGATCCTCCATTGAATTTATCTTAGTGACTTTTTGATTTAATTCTCTTTCACTTAAGTCATTTTTGGGCCTTTTCCTCCAATTGATTATTTTCCTTTAATTAAATTACTAATTAAAGTCATTTTTTAATAAGGAAAATGATAAATCGCCCACCATACTCTCTCCGACCACTATAAGTCACTTCTCAGCATCCCATTCTAATAACTTCTAATTCTGGTTCCAACGAGCTATTACAATGAGGTGTTCCATCCAATAATCTTCTCGGAATGACACCTAGAGCATAATTAATTAATTTAGGCTCCATAATAATGCTAATTTTTGAAAGTTGTCGGAACGCAATGGAATGAAAGATAAATTGTGTGGATGATGAAATATGCCAAGCGAATGCCATCACATCCTGTAAAAACTCCCTAAGAAGACCTGATAACACGAACATGCTCCAATGGCCTGGCCATCCCCTGTCTTGGAAATCCACCCTGGTTGTACTATGGAGGAAAATAAAAATTGGGATGTTACAAATCCTCCCACCCCAAGACTTATTGCCCTTAAGAAATATGCACCTGTCCACTGTAGAGGCATCTGCAAACTGATACTAGGATCCCATATGAACCATTGGTCCACATCATGCCTCCAAATAATCCAAACATGATGGGATTCCCCAATACCTAGATCCCATGCTCATCTCTGACTATATCTATCATCAACCAATCCTCCTGGATCCCAATGCCACCATGGCCAATCATCACCCAAGTCCCATGGCTCGGACTATGCTGCTGCTCTATCAAGCGAATACCAACTCATCACCTCTCTCCAATCCAACCTATGGCATAGGCCGAGGTTAACCCTACTCCATTGATGTTGGGCTAGTGCTAACGATCCACAACCCACTGCCCACTAAAACATGCAATATCCCTTTCATCTAAGGGTTGTTGTTGTGCTGTTCCCTAAACTAAGAATGATACCCCATCAATAGGATACCAACTCATGATCTCCCTCCAATTTATCTCTGGAAAAGAATCAAATGTAAGCACACTTGCATATGGAACAAGTCTATTATCCTCTCATCGGTCCATGCAACCCATGTTTCTCTATCCATTCCATCAACGATATCCGTCTAAAGAAGCAGACCCCTCTCTCTATAATAGGAAAAAGTGGGCAAGATTTGTTGCAATTCTTGTCTATGTACTCATGGAGAGTGTTGCTCCCTAAAGGTACTGCAGCTCTGCTAACTGCCTGTCCATCTGCTTGTACCTCATCAGTGGGTCGGCCCAAATATGGATACACCACCATATCCAACAATTCCTCCCTTTTTGGTCAGAAATTCTATGCTCTTGTTGTCTACTAGCCTCCTACAGAACTGCCCTGTCAACCACCAACACATATTGAGGATAAGTTTCTGCAACTATTGTCATATCCATAAATTTATCTACTCCTCATCAATACCCCACAGGTAGCTGCACATCCATCACGGGCTCAATATGAACCTCCAACTGGCTCTGCCCAAAAGGTTCAACATGCATACTATGCATATCATCCCCCTCAATTGACTCATTCTCCACCATTCGCTGCCCGTGTTGAATCATCATTGGTGATTCCCCATCCTACATGTCTCCCAAAGGGTCCATTGACTACTCACCATATAAATTTGGTCTGTTGTCACCAACTCTCCATGACTCACGCACCTCAGATGCATCTTCATATGAGCCCATGGACTCGAAAAAAGGAGATTCCTATCCCTGAGAAATGGAAAGAATCTCCTCCTACTCTACCTCTATCATCTTCTGAGTGTCACTCAAGCATGAGTGGTCTGGTCCCAAAGGTCCCTTGAAAATGAAGCTAAGTCCCCTCCTCCTTAACTCATTCTCGCTACATGGTCCATAAATCCTATGCAGCTCCCCCCTCATCAACTGTTTTTGGAACAATCTAATATTCTTCTCAACCAACCTTTCAGCTAGCTCATAAGCAGCATGTGAGACCAGTTGTTCTCTCCTCCAAATGCTGAATAATCTATTCATAAAGAATATACTCCTACTCTACCTGTATCATCTTTCGAGTGTCACTCAAGCATGAGTGATCTAGTCCGCAAGGTCCCTTGAAAATGAAGCCAAGAACCCTCCTCCTTAACTCATTCTTGCTACATGGTCCATCAATCCTATGCAGCTCCTCCCTAGTCAACTGTTTTTGGAACAATCTAATATTCTGCTCAACCAAACTTTTAGCTAGCTCATAAGTAGCAGGTGTGACCAGTTGTTCTCTCCTCCAAATGCTCAATAATCTAGTCCGAAACTCCTTGTAAATGGTATCACTATCTCCCATAACTAAAGACAAAATGGATTGCATGTGTGCTATGATTGTGTGAGGGTGACGTTTCTTAAAGTTAAATAAACATTGGAACAATTGCATAATAAAGCCATCACACTCAAGATAAAACATGATCTCATAAGTCCTTGTAATGGCCATGACTTCTAAAACCTCAAGCTTCTTCCCCAAGGGAGAGCCTACATTGTTGTCCAAGTCCTAGAAAGTTTCTACTATCAAATTGAAAACTCTCCTCATAACATCATCATTATAAGGAGCTATAGGTGTGGTTAGTCTCATGATGTTACTAAAACAAGATGTAACTGGAAGTCTAACCCATTCACTAGATTCTTCCAAGAACTCATGCCGTATGAGAGCAAGCATAGCTGGTTTTAGAGCCCAAATTAGTTTCTTCCCTTCTAACTGGATCACTTCGGAAAATATTTCATCTAGTTCATCAAGTTTGAAAAGAACCTTCCATGTGACTCTTATGTGCTTCAAATCTGTTCTAAGTGCAAGGATTTTGTGTCCAATTTCCTCCCCCTTATGCAAATCTCTTGGTTATTCTTTCTGAATAATGACATAGATCCCTCTTGAAAAGGGTATTTTGTTCAATTTTTTTTTTTTGGTCTACTAATGCATGGTGGTTCAAGGAACCATTTTTTTGCAATTAATTTCCTCAATTTGTTCAGGAATTCCTCCATGGTTTAGCCCAATGACAACAATTATATTAAGTTGAATCAACCTCTGCTCAACTTTAAATGGCATCAATAGTCAACATACTTAGACTATGACTAGACAACACACATGACAATGCAGAGCTACTATAACATATCAATATAATTATCCATCCAACCCATAAAACCTCACACTGATCACAATAATACCCCGCCCCAATAGATAAATCTAGCTCCAACAAATAAATTAGGATCTAGCAAATAAATTGGCCCCCAGTAAATAAACTAGGCTCCGGTAAATAAATAGGGCCCTAGCAAAATAATTTCTACACAACAAGATGAATTCATCCCAGGAAAATAATTTCAACCCCAGGCTTGCCAAAGCAAGCTGAACAATCCCATGTGAGGAAAATGTTGCCCCAGATGCAAGGAAATGATCTCTCCTCAAGCTCTGCGCTGACCCTGGAAATTCTTCAACTGCGGGCTGAAAGGAACCACTGTTTGAGCCTCCAAAAGTTCTCAGAAAATTCATCCAAATTATTCGTGGGCTCTCCAACACAAACCCAAAAAAAACCAGAAAGGATTTTGGAAAATTCTAGTGGCCACCCGGGACCCAAAATTTCAGCTCGCTCTTTTCCCACTAGCTTCCAAGTAATTAGGCACGTTTGGGGCACCAAAATCCCCCAAAAATTCTGTAAATTAGGAGCCAAATCCTTGACCCCTCACTGAAAAAACACATAAATTTTTTGGGCTAATTCCGACCTCCCGGAATTACCCAAAATTGGTGCAATTACTAGTTAAATAATAAAATGTATTGCTAAACAAAAAGGAGATTTTTGGCCTTAATATTGCCAAAAAAATTCTACAAATTTAACCACAGAATCCTCCCATAAAACCAAGAAAAACCCAGAAAAATATTTAGTAGATTCCAAAAGATACAGAAAGCCCCAATTTAGTGCTAGTTTCCCACTCTGCCCAACTATGCACACTCCCAAAATTAATATAAATTTGTACCACAATTCTCCTACACTTCAGTCCAATAAATTCACTGGGTTATGACAGATAAAATTGGCCCAAGAAATAAACTTAGCCCTAATAGATAAATCTAGTTCTCGCAGATAAACTAGATTTGGGAAAATAAATTAGGCTCCAACAAATAAAATCATCCCAACAAATAACTTCGAACCATCAAGAGAAATTCAACATTGTAGAATAGTCTTAGCCCCGCAAGATAAATTTGGCCCAACAAAATAATCTCGGTTCAGAAAGATAAATTCGACCCAACAAAATAATTTTGGCCCAGTAAGATGAATTCGGTCCAACCGAAATGATTTCGGCCAAGCAAAATAATTTTGATCACCTACGAAATGTAACCTTCATTCAATTTTGCAGAATAATCAGCGACCCTTTCCAAAATAATAAAATAGGCTTTGATAAACTTTGGCCACCTTTCGATTTCAAAGGTTCGTTGACATCAATCAATCTTTCTGCAAAAACAATCTCTTTTGGCACCTACAAAATAAACCTTTGTAATTAAAACCCTCCAACAATAATCAATGCAATTGGAAACTGAAAAACCCATAGGTTGAGCCAAGACCAAGGCTCTGATACCACTGTAATGTCCCAAATGCCAGAAATTTGGAACGCGCTTGAGATTTCAACTTAGAAATACCACAGGTAAATTTTCCATTCAAGAATAAAAGATTGCCATGTAAAATAGCTTCAGAAATTTAAGCCATCAACACCATAAATAATTTGCACAACATAAACCACAATATTTACAGCAAAAATGGAAAGTATAATCTATAACTGAATAATATACAATATACATATGTAGAAGACCTCAACCTTATTTTATTACTATAGAAAATGCTGGAACATCAAACTAGAAATGGATAAGGTAATGGCCCCAAATAGATCTATAATAATGTCGCAAATAACCTCTAAAACGAACTGAAAATCAATAAACTACAACCTATGAATCCTAAATGGATCCACCAAGGGAAGAGATGGTTGCTCGCGCACTCTCACTGAATCACCCAAGGGTTTTCTTCCTGGGGCTATTGTTGAAATAGAGAACCGGGTTCTCAAAACCTCACCGCAAAGACAATACCCAAATCCAAGATGTCTCCAAAAGACCTCCTCTTCCCCTTTTATAGATCTAATGGATAGATCTCCAAGCCTTTGGAAGCATCTTATTTTATTATTATTATAGAAGATCCTCCATTGGCTTTATCTTAGTGAATTTTTAATTTAATTCTATTTCACGTAAGTCACTTTTGGGCCTTTCCTCCAATTCATTATTTTTCTTTTAATTAAAAGACTAATTAATTTAGTCATTTTTCAGTAAGGAAAATGGTAAATCGCCCACCATACTCTCTTCGACCACTATAAGTCACTTCTCAGAATCTCATCCTGAAGATATTCTCATTTCGGTTTCAACGAGCGATTACACTGAGGTGTTCCATCAAATAATCTTCTCGGAATGCCACCTCAAGCATAATTAATTAATTTAGGCTCCATAATAATGCTAATTTTTTAAAGTTGTCGGAATGCGACGGAATGAAAGACAGATTGTACGGATGATGAAATATGCCAAGAGAATACCATTAGATCCTGTAAAAACTACTCAAAACTCCCTCAGAACCCTTGATCACATGAACCCGCTCCAATGTCTTGGCCATTCCCTGTCCTGGAAATCCACCATGGCTGTACTATGGAGGAAAATAAAAATGGTGACATTACAAATGCAGTGAGAAGAACTTATTCTATATAGACTATGGAGATGAATAAGATTAAGAAGTGGAAACTTCAAAAAGTGTAGAGCTAGAAGGGACTACTTCAACAATATCTTGTCATGCACTGGCCGACATCAAGACTCCACAATCCCTTAAGATAGAAGGATATATCAAAAACGAAAAATGTAATAATATTGATTGATTCAGGTAGAATCCATAATTTCATCAATCACCTATTAGAAAAAATTCTTAATTGTTTTATATATCCAACACCAAAATTTCAAGTGATGATTGCAAATGGAGATACCATAAAGTGATAAGGGAAGTGCCATAATATTAAGCTAAATATGTGGGAGAATTTATTGGTTAGACCCATGATTTCAATCCAAATGGATGGTTTTGATGTTGTATTAGGGGTACAATGGTTATAATCATTGGGAAAAATGACCCTTAATTTTCAAGATCTTTTCATAAGATTTTTCTCGGAAGGAAAATAAATTGAGCTTAAAGGTATCCAAGGGAAACCCAGTAAAGTGACAAGTTCTAATAGCATGAAAATTTTTATAAAATAGGGACAATAAGGTGTAGTTGCACAATTTTGCTCATTAGGTGTTCAAACATTTATATCCTTTTCTCCAATGGATCTCCAAAATTTATCAACAATCATGCTAAGCTATTTGGAGAAACACTTAAGGGTCTTCCACCTATCCAAGATCATGACCATACTATTCATTTGTAACTTGGAAGTGTACTACCTAACATTAGGCCTTATTGATATCCATATGCATAAAAGAGTGTGATTGAGCATATATTTCAAGAAATGTTAGAGGTGGGCTTCATTCAACCTAGCCAAAGAGATTTCCCTTGACCAATGTGATGATTATAAAAAGGGATAGTTCATGACATATATGTCTAGACTACATACAACTCAACAAAGTGACAATCAAAGTAAGTTTCCTATTTCTATCATTGATGAATTACTAGATGAATTACATAGATAATTTTTCTTTACTAAGTTGGATCCTTATTCTTGATATCAACAAATCACAACAAGGAAAATATACGTTCCTAGAACAACCTTTAGAACACACGAAGATCATCATGAGTTTTTGGTTATGTCATTTGGACTTACAAATGCACCTTCAACATTTCAAAGCTTGATGAATTTTATTTTCAAACCATTCCTTAGAAAATTTTTGCTTGTATTTTTTGATGACATACTAGTCTACAAAAAATATTAGGAAGAGCATGTAAAACATGTTGACAAGGTCTTGACACTATTGGAAAAGCAAAAGCTATATGTAAATCCTTCCAAGTGTGCCTTTGGGGTTTGAGAAGTAGAGTACTTGGGTCATATTGTATCACATGATGGTGCCAAGGTGGATCATAACAAAATCAAAGCTATGAGGGAATGGCCAATCCCCAATACCTTAAAGAAACTTAGAGGATTATTAGGATTGAAAAGATATTACTACAATTTCATCAAGAATTATGATCAAATAGTAGCACCTCTAACAAAATTATTGAATAAGGAAGCATTTTCCTGGACCAAAGAAGCAACCAAATATTTTAAATAACTTAAAGAGGCTACATGTACAAATCCCATATTGAAAACACTTGAATTCACAAAAATATTCGTCGTGGAGTGTGATGCCTTAGGCCATGGCATTGGTTGTAGAAATTTATCTAATGGATTCAATATAATCTTGTAATGTACTAAAAAAAAACACTGATCACTTCTACAAATTTGTGGAAACCAAATACAATTGCCTAATCACAAACAAGCAAGATAAAGAAATCAATCAATCGCACAACACAAGATGTATCTAGGGAAAACAACTGCTCAAAACCTCACTATCTGTATATTGCATAAAGTCAAGATCATGAAACAATACAATGTTATTTCCCTACTTGAGAAACCTCTGCACTCTATTGGTTGTCTCAGTCTAATCTAGGCAAAATCGATCCAATACTTAACCAATTATGAGCCCATGTATGACCAGCCTTGCTTAGGCATTCTTGGAGGAATTGTGTCCCTATTAATTAGGAAATTCCCAATAATTGATTGTGCAATTCATCCAAGGCATCTTGATGACCTCATGCATGACCTGTACAATTTTCTAATTATACAACTAACGGTTATCTTCCCTTTAAATCCAATCTTGGGCCTTCCTTAGAGTTGACACACAACAACTATTTATAGTGAATTATCAGTTAAATGATTGATCACTACTTATGAATTAAATCAGATTTAATTCACTGAACCTATCACTAGCCCATCTCTCAGTTAAAACTAGTTAAACTAATTTTAACTAAATTACTTGAGCTATCTAATTACAACTCACAAATACCTGTGACTGGGCCCCCTAAAATCATGGGAGAACTCTACATACCTCCTCTTAGACCCTCAAATACTAAGCTAACTAAGTATTCCAAACTCAGTTTACTAATACAAGTTGTCATGTGATGGAATTACAATTTTTACTTAAAATTTAATTAAGGGAAAATTAACTATGAAGACCCCTTGGGGTGCCATTTCTTGTTGCCATTTCAACACTCCCTCTCAATTAGAAAGGGATTATTTCTACCACGATCATGCCTCTGTGGGACTCAAATTTTCCACTTGAAAGTGCTTTCGTCAAGATGTCTGCATCATGCTCCTCCATGGGAATGTACTCTAATGACATAATCCACCTCTGCACACAATATTTGAGATGGTGATACCATATATCAATATGCTTGGACCTATCATGAAAAAATTGATTAACCGAGAGTTTGATGCAACTCAGGTTATCATAATTTATCACTATCGGATCCATCTATTGACCAAACAAACCAACAAGTATCTTCCTCATCCAAATGGCCTCACATGCTGCCTGAGTAGCTGCCATGTACTCTTGCCTCTACTGATTTGAGTGCAAATGATCACTGTTTCCTACTGTACCAGGAAACTGCTACTGATCCTATGTTGAAGATGCTCCCTGATGTGATCTTCCTGTCAGATGGACTCCCTGCCCAATCTGCATCTATGAAGCCTTGAAGCTTCACTCCCTCTGTCTGTCTATACCGTAGCTCATACTCTGTAGTGCCTCTGAGGTATCTCAAAACATGCTTGCCTACCTTCCAAAATAGCTTGGTAGGTGTTATCATTGGAAAATCGGATAAGCAAAGATGACATTATTAATGTCAGGAAAAATGATTTACAAGGCTGAGAGACACTAGAGAATCTGAAGTATTTAAAAATATCTAAGGTCTAAGAGGAAAACTCAAGTTGTGCACTGAAGGAACTAGTGAAATTCACCTTTGCGCACATAATTCTTCGATAAGCGTGCCTTTGCACAGATTTTCCTCAAAAAGCCATGCGGCCCTGAGAGTGGTGGAAGTCACTTTCTGAGACCACAAGGCACACTCCAGGACATTGATCCCACACTTGAGGCCGCCTAAGGATAGCCACCCAAGCCTCCTTAGGACGTCAAGGGAGCACACAATGGAATAAATGTGGCACACAATGGAATCACCCTCCTCTCTTGGGTTTCCATCCACAATGTACCAAGAGAGGGAAGGAGGATTTGAATTCTCCTATAAAAGGCCACTGAGAGATGAACAATATGAGAACACATTGTTATGCTGGCTAGAATTTTCCCAAGAAATACCAACAGTGTGTGATCTGGAGCAGAGATAGAGGGGACTCAGTTGTTGGTCATCCAACAACTCCAGTCCACCATAGTAGAGAGAGGCGGACTTTGCGCCAAGGCAGCTCAGAAGTAAAGGCATCCTTGCACCGGGACTTGGAAATCCATAGTTCTAAGGGCCCCTTGGCAAGTGGGTAAAAGTTTCATCCTTCATTCCTACCAACACTCAATAAGAGGGGACGTAAGCGTCGTCGTTTGGATTATTGGAGTTGTTTGACTCTATTCAGAGATTTTGTTTTATTTGTTTTAGTTTAGTTTTTATGTTTGAATATGCATGCTATTTCTCTATCTATTATGTTTATGTTTTAGCATGTTCCACTAACTTGCTTGACTCCATCTATTTTCTGCCTGTGACATATAACTTAAGAGGTAAAAACCACCCCTCTTAAGCAAGTGTGATTTGGTACATTCATGCGCCAAAAAATCTAACACATTAGGCTTAACCATAGCTTAAATAATTTGGTTAACTGCGTAGCATATGTTTGGTCATGCGTTCACCAAATACATGAGCGAATGCACAAGTTGCCTGTAAACAGTAACATTAACTACTTCACCTAAAGTAGCATCCTACTTCATCTATTTTCCTTCTAGAGAAGTCTCCATGGGTTTGCTTCCCTCCGTGTGGAACTTCCTGAGGGTATCGTTGGCATAATTTCCCTAATATACAAATAGATCCCCATATCTTTGCGATATTTCCAATCCTTGGAAATAGTGCAAGAGCCCTGTGCTCTCTCAAATTCTCTTACAAGATCCTCTTTTCAAGACTTGATGAGATGCTCATCAACTGTCAGTATCAGATCATCGACATAAAGTACAATAATCAAAAGCTTACCATATACCACAATATGATATATGTTTTCATCTGCTCCACTCTTGGTGAAGCCCAACCCGGTGAAATAGCTGTTGATCTGGTGTACCAGGCACGAGGTGCTTGCTTTAGCCCATACAATTCTCTCTTGAGTTTGCACACACGCGACTCCATTTCTAAGGTCTCAAAACCTTATGGTTGCTCAATGTACACATCTTCCTTAATAAATCAATTGAGAAAGGTTGTATTTACATCCATCTAATGTATCTTCCATCCTATCTACATCGAGAGTGCAAGAATGGATTTGATAGATGAGTACCTTGCGATTTGTGAAAAAAGCTCATCATAGTCAATCCCCTCCACCTGAGAGAATCCCATGGCCACAAATATGTCCTTGTGCTTATCCATGCTCAAATATGTTGCCTACTTCACCTTGTAGATCCACCTGGATCCTACAACCGACTTCCCCACTGGTAGTGGGTCAACTTCCCATGCACTATTTCTGCTAATGGAGTCATAACCCTCAACCGTGGCATCAGCCCACACTAGATGCTGCATTGCTTCCTCAAAATAGGATGGTCCTATCTCAATACCTTCACTCATAAGATCCATATATTTAGTATACCTCTTTGGGGACCTTTTCTGCCTCCGTTGTGATGTGGGTGCTCCCACATTATCTCTTGCATCTAATAACAACCTGTCATCCTTTTTGGTGCGCTTCCTTCCATCTCTGGTGGATGGATTTGCATGAGTGGTTTCTACCACTCTTTGTTCTTATGCTTGTGGCTTCTCCACATCCTGAGGGTCTTCTTTTGGAGTCAAGATCTCTTCAACTGCATGGAACTCAAGCTCCCTCTCAACGGACAATCACATGGTTTTCTCTTCATCGAATTTCAGATTTATTCTGACCACTATCATCTTGTGTGCTGGAAAGTAAACTCGATAGTTGTGAGCTGTATCATTGTACCCCATAAATATCCCCAACTCTGTTGTTGGCTCTAACTTCTTCCTGGCATCTTTGGTTACATGGAAATAAACAAATGAACCAAAATTTTTAAAATACGACACATCTGGTCTCTTACTTGAAAAAGTCTCATATCGTGTACTCATCCCAAGTATTCGATGAGGACTTATGTTTTGCACAAATATTTTTGTATTGCATGCTTCCACCCGCAAATGCAACTGTAGGCCCTGATCATGCAACATAGCTCGTGCTACTCCCACAATAGTTCTTTTCTTTCTTTTTGCAACCCCATTATGTTGTCGGTTATGAGGTGTTATCAATTCTCTTTGAATTCCTTCTAAGGCACACACTTTCTTGAATTCGTTAGAGATATATTCTCCACCATTGTCACTCCTTAGAGCCTTCACCTTCTTCCCTATATCTTTCTTGACAAGTTCCTTTAACTCACAAAACTTGGAGAAAATCCGATCTTTCTTCTACATGAAGAAAATTCAACACTTTCAAGAAAAATCATCAACAAAAATCACATAATACTTCTTCTTTTTCATGGAAACTGTCAAGAACGGTCCACACACGTCTGAGTGAACTCTCTCAAGGATTGCCTTTGCTCGGTTTTCCTTATCGTGAAAGGTGGCTTTGGTATACTTCCCCAATATACACCCTTTGCATGTATCTCTCTGCGCAAGTGCACCCTTTGGAAGTCCAGTATAAATTTGTTGCACGAACTTCAAAGCGCCACTCTGTAGATGGCCCAATCTCCTGTGCCATAACTCACCGATGTCTCGGATCTCCACCTTCTCTGCTTGTGTGCTCAATGCAACACAATTTTCTACATCCAATTTGTAGAGGTTCTTTTCTTGAACCCCAATCTTTTTCACCTGTCCCGTGGCTTTGTGACGAAGGAAACCTTTCCTTCACTGAAGATCACATCATAGCCACAATATTCCAACGTAGAAACATAAACCAAATTCTTATTTAAACCAGGAACATACATCGCATCTTTTAATGTGACGGGTTTACCTGAATCTCTATGAAAGGTAATTGTACCAACACTGGTAGCGCTAGACCTCCCGTCATCACCCATATCGATGTGCATTTGGAGATCCTTCTCCTCCAAGATACTGAAGAATTATATATTTCTGGTCATATGGAATGAAGCTCCACTATCCAAGTACCACATAGAACCCATCACTGATTACACCATGCATGCAATGAGATTGAAATCCAACTTGAACTGTGAAGCAAGTGCTTCACCTGCTTCTCCTCATAAGGCCTTCTTGTTGGTATTATTTTGTGGATAATTTGTGGCATAGTGTCCATGCTCATGAGAGTGAAAACATTTCACCTTTGACAAGTCTTACTTCTTGCTTGCCTTGTCGGACTCCGATTTGGAATGGGATGCCTTCCATTTTCCTTTCTTTGACTTTCCAACCAAGGCACAGTTCTCCTCATCATCAGTCTTTGATGAGGATCCATATCTGGTGTTTTGTCGAAACTCTTCTCGTACCAAGTCAGACCAGAATCGTTCCCACTCTGGTAGCTTCTCCCTCCCATTCACAGAGTCTTGGTAGCTATTCCAACTCTTGGGAAGGTCTATAAGATCTACGCTAACCAAATCATCATCGACAACTGTCACACCAACACTTCCAAGCTCATCTCGACACCGAGTGAACTTCATCAAGTATTTTTGATCGTGTAACCCTTCTCCATCTTGATCTTTATGAGGTTTTATTTCAGTGTCAGCTTCCTGTGGTCACTGTTATTCTGAAAAAAATTTGTCAAGGCCTTCCATATCACATATGGAGTCGCCTTTCCGTGGATATTCGAGACAATATGATCTTGAATTCCTTCTAACAATATCCTTCTTGCCTTTGATACATTCTTCTTCCATGCATCAAGAAGTTGAGCATCTGATACTGCGGTCTGAGGAATATCACTGTCTATAAATGCCTTCAGTTTGTTGTCCTCGAGCACTACCTCCATCATGTCCTTCCATGCTATGTAATTCAAATTTTCCTTGATTGCATATTTGAGTCTCAAGCCATTGAAAGACATCTTGATCTGCTGCTATGCCCCGAAGAACAAATTTGCAAATCCAAAATACATGTTCAAAACAAATTCTGATTCTTATTTTCTATATTTATTCCTACTCTGATACCATGTATAAATTTAACTAATGGATTCAATATGATATTGTAATGTAATTAAACAAAATACTGAATCACTTCTAAAAATTCGCGGAAACCAAATAAAATCGTATAATAAAAAACAAGCAAGAGAAAGAAATCAATTGATCCCACAACACAATATGTATATGGGGAAATCAACTGCTCAAAACCCCGCTATCTGCATATTGCATAAATTCAAGATCATGAAACAATACAATGCTATTTCTGTTCCCGAGAAGTCTCGCTATGATCTAGGAAAAATCAGTCCAATACTTAACCAATTCTCAACCCTTGTCTGACCAGCCTTGCTTAAACATCCTTGGAGGAATTGTGCCCCTATTAATTAGGAAATTCCCAATAATTGATTGTGAAATTCATCTAAGGCATCCTGATGATGTCATGCATGACCTGTACAATTTTCTAATTATATAACAGATAGTTATCTTCCCATTAACCCCAACTGGCATCAACAACTATTTATAGCGAATTATCAGTTAATTTATTGATCACTACTAGTGAATTAAACCATATTTAGTTCATTGGACCTATCACTATCTCAGCTCTCATTTATAACTAGTGTTATAGGTCAATTTGGGCACCATTCCCAATGACTTGGTTAAACTTGACATCATCCCCAGAACCGATGAATAGGGTCTATCATCCCCTATCATTTCAGTTGCTACATGTCCTAAGACAAAGAACAAGAACAAATCATCCATGACTTCCATTGCAATGTTTCCAAGATTTGAAGTACATGTTATATCACCTATGAGCTCACCAACACAGTCTCTCAAGGGAATAACTGCTTTGCATATGCAGTTACCTCCATTCAAGGGTGCTCTACAAAGCACTTCTCGATACTCAAGGGTGCATTGGTCAATTGGGAGCGAAATTCTCATTTTTTCAGAATCTCCACATGGCCAGTGCCTTCTAGAAGAGTGAATATCTATCAAACTTCGAATCCATGTGTCCATTCGACACCTCTGAGCTGGGAAACATGTCTTGCCTATTATTAGAAAGTCATTGATTATGAAACTACCTTCAACTCATCTATAAATTGAGCACAGATCCTAGTGCTTGAAAAGGAAGAAATTTGGTAGAGAAATGCTGTTGGAATCTCAATTGAGGGTTGGATTTGAGTGATATGCTGTTGGAGAGATGTTCATTGTGATGAGGCTGGGATGATGCTGGAGTTGGTGACACCAAATCAATCGCTGGTTGTAACCTCCCCCTTTTATCCATTAATAAATATTACTGCTTACTTTCCCACATATGTATCTGTATAAGCTTATGTATTTCATATTATGGATTCTTATGTGATGTATATGTTTCATGTTTCATTGATTTAACTGATTAAAGTGAATAGCCATATGTATATTGCAATCTCTTTGTTTTTTAGTGTTTATACTTGCAGGAACTATATCTGGCGATCAAGCTTGGATTGGAAGCTACAACAAGAGCGACAAAAGGTGAATAGGAAGCGCTTGGACTCCAAGTAAGTTTCTCCATCTTTCTGTATGTCTATTTACTATTAGGAAAAGTATCTGCAAAGTCTTTGACCTGTTGTTCTAAATGCATTACACCAAATTTATGGAATGCGTTTTATCCGTAATTCATAATTCCGCATAACAACTAGTTAAACTGATTTTAACTCAATTACATGAGTTAACTAATTACAACTCACAAATAACTGTAACTGGAATAACTTAAACTTTGGATGGACTGGTCTGTGTGTTAGACACTCGACCTTGCTGAAAAGAGGCGTTTGGTTTTATGTTTTTTACTGTATACAGGATGTATATTTCTAATATATGTTTATTGGTACTACTGGGTTCTCAGGTTTTTAGTTTCCCCTGAGACTGATTTTTTTTTGTGTGCATTTTATGGGTTGTTTTCCCCAACGGGGAGGCCATCATTATGGTTTTTTGCTATGAGTCACTATTTATAGTGTAGTATATATGAACTATTTATTTCACAGGTCTTTGATTGATTGGACAGTTTGGTCTGTTACCTACTTAGGTGATCAACTACTTCATATGGAATGCTTAGATGCATATACAGTGTAACTTTTTATATCTTAATACAAATTTTGATTTTTTCCTTGGACAAAACTGTAACTAGACCCCCTAAAATCACGGGAGAACTCTGCATGCATCCTCTTAGAACCTCAACCCAAATTTACTAAACTAAATAAGTCTTCCTGACTCACTTAACTTATACAAGTTGTCATGGGATGGAATTACAAATATTACTTCAACTTTAATGAATGGAAAATTAAATATGAAGCCCCTTTAGGGTGCCATTTCTTTTTTCCATTTCAACACTGGTGAAATTTTAATATAAGAAGGAAGACACATTTCCTTTGAAAGTAGTGAACTCAAAGGAAATAACTTACTTAAACCCATCTATTGAAAAATAAATGTCGGCCAAATTACATGCATTTAAGAAATGGAGTCCATACCTAATAGGAAGACATTTCAAAGTAAAAACATATCATGATAGTATGAAGTACTTCTTGGAGAAAAAAATATCTTAGAAGAGTAACAAAAATGGGTCATAAATATGTTGGGTTATGACTTTGAAATTATATACAAAAGGGAAAAAAAAATAGTGTGGTAGATGCATTCTCAAGGAAAGAGGAAGACAAAATTCGTTTAATATGTGCTATTTCCATTCCATATCATTATTGGGTGTGTTAGGGTCCTATAATTTTTATAGGGTCACTTGATTATAACTGATGATTATTATATTTGAGATGTTGCGAAATAATATTTCATCATGAAAATTATTTCCCAAAAAGGGTTCAAAGGGTAAAAAAGGGTTGATTTTACATGAAAGGCTCAATAGTGTGTTTTATCCTAAGTTTGAGAAATATTATGAGATATGTGCCATTAGTCTAAGTTTGGGATCATCATACTTTTATCCTAAGTTTGAGCTATAATGTTTTTGTATACAAAGTTTTCGCATATGTAATGAAGGTTCGAATATGAAAAAGGAGTCTATCAATTTTGGTTAATTCGCTCGTTTTTTCCAACTGCTAGATCAATATTATACAAACATTTTCGGCCCCCCCTCGCCATCCTATCTTTACTGGTCGGGAGGGGGGGGGGGGGGGGGGTTCTGAAAATTTGGTTTCATTCCTGTCAGACCCACCTAACATCTCAATCCCACGGTGCTTCACACCCTCCCCCCCTCACAAATCATAAACCACCTCGACCCCCCTCCGAAATCCGCCAAACTGCCCTCCTTTCCCACCATCTTTCCTGCTTACCTCCGTCCACTCCCCTACTGCCACGTATCTCCTCCAGGCTGATCTAGCTCCCACTTACTGTTCCATTCCCCGCGCCTCCCTCCATTCATCACTTGACACCTGGCATAGATCGTAATCCAATTAAATGCATTCTAGGGACAACCATTCGAAATATCAACGGACCACACCCCTAACGGAAACTACTTTGTAGCCATTAAAAAAAAAAAAAAAAAAAAAAAAAAAAAAAAAAAAAAAAAAAAAAAAACTTTTTTTTACCATTTTAATTCCTTTTTCTTGCATATCGCTCACCCTTCCTTAATAAAAAAAGCTCCGTCATTGTATTCAATGAAGAAATAAAATTGGTTGAGTTAGTTAATGAGATTAGGGATATCATTGGGCTATCCGTTTTAGGGGCAGCTCAACAGTCCATTCCAAATGGATGACATGGTTAAAACAACTCATCATGATGCCACCTCACAGAAATGGATAACTCATCTTCAATTCAGTTGTATAAAGACCTTAAATCCAGTGTATCAGTTGGCCACCTCAACATGGCAGTTTGATTCGATAAGGATGAAAAACATAGGTTGTTAGACATTCTATTTAAGTAAATAATAATCGTAGAGTCATTTTTTATGCCAACTCTATTAAAACGGAAATAACGCTATTATTCCTCAAAGTTATGCAATCCTAGTTAAATTAGGTCCCTAGACCAAGTGTCGAAGTCTAGCCTAGGTGGCAGACCTTTGTAACAAAGATATCACTCTATAAATGAGAGGTTTATTGAATCTGAGAGGGGTTGATGGATGTAAGAGCTTAAGCTACTATTGTAATGTTTTTCTACTCAATTAATAGATAGTTACATAAGACTTTTGTTTAGACCTTATATTCTATTCGAGTTCTTATGTATTTGTGTCCTTTATATTTTTAATGTTATCTAAGCTTACTCTTACATAATTACTTGGAATTCAAAAATTATTATGCTCCAACTTCCTTTATGTATTGTGTTTGTTGTCAGAATTGTTTTATAATAACTCATGTGCCTCAGATTCCATGAATGATACTTTTGTGTAATTGAATTCCCATTCTGACTCCATGCCCAATGGTAGCCCTTAAACATCTTTAGCCTGCAAAAAATCATCCAAAAACCATCTGAGAGTTAGCCATATTTGTTTTAAAGCTTGTTTATTGAATATCGTATCTTTTCTTGAGAGAGCCCTCTCTGTTTGGAAGGGCTAACTTCCAACCCTAAGTGGTTTGAATTAGTTACACTGGATTATCTGTTGAGCAACCCAATTAGTCTCAGTTTGGTGATAACATGGTGGAATAAGTAAAGATATAATGGAAACAAGATTAGAAGATATGAAAGATCATTCAACATCTTAGGCGGAAAAATGAATTGTTATGGTATAAAGATTGCTTATCCTTATATATGAATTCTCAACTCAAATAGAAGGTCCTTGTGGAATTAAAAACGTATCCGGTAGGAGGACATTTAGGGTTCTTTAAGACATACCATAAGATCAAGAAATATTTTATGGGGAAGGCCTTAAAGTAGATGTGCAAAATTTTATGGTGGAATGTGTGGTATGCAAACAAAATAAAGGAGAGACTATTAAGACCTCATATATCCTTCAACCATTAGCCATATGAGGCCAACATTGAGAAGAAGTTTCAATGGGTTTTATTATGGGTTTACACAAATCCAAAGGAAAGAGTGTCATTATGGTAGTGGTAGATCAAATGACAAAGTATGCCCATTTTGATCTCTTTCTCATCCTTTTAAAGTAAGTACCCTGGCAAAAGTGTTCATGGAAATAGTCCAAAAGATACATGGAATACCAAATATTATTGTAAGTGACAAAGATCCAATTTTCATTGGAGATTTTTGGACTAAATTATTTTCTTGTTTGGGTACTCAATTGGCTCACAACTAATCTTACCATCCTCAATCTATTGGATAAACTGAGAGTTTGAATAAATGTTTAGAAGAATATATGTGTTGCTTTGCATCTAATAAACAAAAATGACAGGTCAAATAGTTCCCTTTGGAAGAATGGTGGTACACCACATTCTTCCATACTCCATATAAAATGTCACCATTTATGGCACTTTATGGATATCATCCTTCATCCATCACATCACCCTTGTAAGGGACTAAAAAGGCTCAAGCAATAGAGGACAACATACAACACCAACAAGAGATTCACAAACTATTGAGGGAAAACTTGTTTATGGCACAAAATATGACGAAACAATATCAACATTGATATGAAAGGGAATTTGAAGTGAGGTATTGGGTATTTTTAACACTACAATCATATAAACATATGTCCCTTAAGCAACAGAAGAATGACATTAAACTAGATTCGAGGTATTATTGGCCCTATAAGATGTTGCACATGATTGGAATTATGGATTGCAAATTGGAGTTGCCTCCATATTCACATGTACATCCACTCTTCTAGGTTTCTTGCTCAAAGAAGGTAATTAGTAATAATATCCTAGTCCAAACTATTCTATCAAAAAATAATGAAGAAGGGAAAATAATACTATAACGAAAAACAATTTTGGAAATAAGGACTAAGCAGTTGAGAATTTGAGCAATTATTGAGTACCTAAACAAATGTGAGAACCTACAAGTGGAAGAAGTAATATGGGATATGAACAATGTTGTTCATGCACAAGAACCCACATATAGTCAAGTGATGAGGACAACACTTCTTTAGAGGGGAAGGGCGAGTTAAGCCCAATGTTAACCCAAAAACCCCTTATTAAGCCCTATATATTGAGTAATTATGTTTATAATGTTATATTTTTATGTAGGCTAGAATCCCACATGGTCCCACTTTATTATAATTATACCCTTTGTCTCCTATATATACGCCAAGGAGACCTAGTGTTGAGAGTTTTAATTGGTGACTTAAAGCTCTTAATATTTACTTGTCAATCCGGGCTCGTAAACACGAGTTGCACTGCACTTCTTGATTCATTTTGTAAGTTAGAGCTTTAATGTTTTCTTTATAATGATCAGCTAAGTAATAAAATACACAAATTCTTGTGAACAAACAACTTCCGAAAAGGGAATCCAGCCAAATAATTAAATTCAATTTTAAAACTTAAGATCTCTATTGAATCAATCCAATTCCGCTCTTTAAAGGAAATTAAAACCCTAATTTTATTGCTCATGAAATTTGAACTTTAAATAAAGAATTTCAAAACTTAATCTACTCAATCACAACTCGATAGAAACAAACTTCAAACCGGAATCTCAAAACTAATCTTGCATTAATCTCTTTTTGAAATTGAAAACCCTATGCTAATAGGAGCTCCACACACAAACTTCAATGCTCTTCAAGAATAAACAAAAGATAATGTTGGCTAAGAACTAAACTAAGAACTCTATCCCTAAGGAATTATGCACACACCTAATGAAATGAACAACTCAACTCTTCTTTCTACAATTGAAATTCTTCGACATTCTTGTAAAATGACTTTTAGTCTACTTCACCAAACCCTAGCTCTATGAAAGGCACGACAAACTTGAAAAAATTTACTTAATCACACAAGGGAACACAATAAGGAAAACTCAATCAATAAAATGATGTTGCTATTCTATGAATCAATCAATCTTCAATTTGCACTTCTAATTGTAAACCTATCTTAACCCTGATTTCTTCAATCATTCAACAAATTAATCTCAAGCAATTGGCTAATTGGAATTTAAATTTATCTAGAACTTGCTTCCTTGATAAAAATAACTCACACTGCTAATCTAGCTACGGAAAAATCAAACTCAACAATGCTTAATTAAATCAACCCCTAACACACTAGAATATGAATCTACTTCTGAAAGCAAGCTACAGGCAACAAATTTAATGGAAACTATCTTTACTCAACTTAAAACTGGAAACGCTAACACACTCTCACTGAAATCGATTTTGCACACAATTATTTAGCTCTGATGCATCTCAACAATTGGAAGGAAAAGTTTCACTTTTGACTCTATTATTATTCAGAATTAGACTCACTATGTCACAATATTTTATAAACACTCCCGAAACCAATCAATAATTAAATCAAAATGCTATAATTAATAATACATCTATGAAAATTCTCTTTGGGCTTTTGAAAAAAATTCAAAATCAAAACAACGCCATTGTCACTCAATGTTTGCAACTTCCAAAAATGATTCAACAACAAACAATATTCAGATCAAACTGCTATCCATACCTTGGATGAATGCCACTTGTGGTTATAAGGAAATCGAGTATATAATTCGAAGTGTGCTGGTCTCTCGTTTCGTCGCATAGGTTTGGCAAATGCTATCACTCAGCTACATGAGATTTGAATTTTAATTGGACTGTCGACACACATTACTGAGGATTTAATTCAATCCTTTGTTGCATCCATTATCTTGCTCAACGCAAATCCCAATTTCAATTCTACATTAAACATATATGAGAAGCACTAGATCCTCAGGACTTGATCATTTGCATTCGAATGCTAATATTTTCCAATTATTTCATCAAGAGGTTCTCACACATTCCAATAATTTACCAAATCAAAATTAAACCTCCACAATGTTGGCCTATATCTACGACATTTACTCTTCAACTCATAAGACAAATCATAGGAATCAAATGCTATTACGCAACAATCATTTCCTAATCTAAATGCATGTATGAAATTGGGATTCTACAGGCATTCAAAACTTACAATCTGACATAAAAAATCAGACAACCCAATTAACTATGAAATCAAATTACAACGCAATCAGATTAATGCAACGCATCAAGGGATGAATGAATTTGTGATTGCCATAAAAATTTAATGTGTAATTATTTTAGATTCAAAAATCAAACAGAGACTGAATTCGTTTTGGAGAGACAGAGCATATCTTTGCATAATCAATTCACACAATCATATGCTGATTTGGCAATTAATCCACACACATCCAACACTCTTTCCTTTATGAAAAAATAAATAAAATGATCATAAACACCATAATATTAATGAGCTTATACCACACATCTACTTAAAGAACTTGAATCTAATTTGTGAATGATTGAATGGAATTTAAAACACAACAAGCTAATCTACATCTAAATACCTGTGATTCGACAAAGGAGCTTATCCCAGATGATGGTGGGCCCGACCACACTTGGGTAAGCCCAAGGAGATTATAGTAGCATAAGCATTCTAATGCATCTGAATTAGAAACTCACAATTAATTTAAAACTCGAAACAAATGGATCAAACCATAGCCATCTTGATTGAAACTCAGTCTTCAATTATAGCGAGAAGTATAGACAATAGTTTGGGTAATTCAATGTCTTGCATACATAATTCAAAACTCGACCCCCTAAAATTATTTGGATGTAGGCTTTATAGATTGCTTGAGAATTAAAAAATAGGAAATTATGCATGCAGATCAGATCAAAAGATCATTATGCTAACTTAACTATTCTAATTCTGATTACATTGTCAATTACAAGATTGATGCTTAACAACACTCCATACATAGACATGAAGATAAGACAAAATTGATTTTGGAAGCTGGAGCCTAGATTATCGATCATCAAGTTTGAACAACTTGTTGATGTCACCAAGGTAAGAGCATTGAACAAAAAATCCAAAACAGGGTTGTTTGGGAGATTTTGACAAATCTGGAAATTCCGAATTTTACATAAATTAGCCTTAAAGAACCCTGAATATCTCCCAAAACGTAAGGTATTTTTAAAAAATGTTTTAGCTTTAATAAATATGATATACTGGGACCAAAACCCACTGTCCCATAATTTCTTCATTCGCCTTCAGCTGCATGGAAATTGAGGTGTAAGTTGGCAGTTTATAATTTATTACAGATTTGGACAAATTGGATAATTTCCTTCTAGAGACCCATATGAGTGAGATGGGTGGAATAAAAGTTATGGAGAGGTATTATAACATCATTTTTTATTATAACCTCTCTCGGTTTCTCTAGAATCACGCCAAAAGTGGCAAAGCCCTAAATTAGGCATTCCCATACCTAACTGGCTTGTGGAGGATTTCAATGATGGAACGCTATGATAAATGTACTTTGCAACACCGTCATCAGTAAAACATGGCATAATCATCTTTAATCATAGATAAGTGAAGAAAACTAATGATAATAAACCATAGAGAGTATTTTGCGGCAAGTGATGGAATTAGGGTATGGAACGGGCTAAAAACCTAGGGTTTTAGGGTATAAATAATGATATTTCATGATGAAAACATGGGAATATACGAGGCCAAAAACCTAGTCTTAGGACCATAAAATATTTTTGAGATTGCAACAAGATGATGAGCTTAGTGGAAAGGAGTCACCTTCACTAAGTGGGCCCATAGGCTATTTTTGGCGCAAAGTCTATTTTTAGACATATGGATCATGTTCTATGAGTTGCAGGATGCTATTTGTGGATGGTTGGTCAAGTTGGAAAAAATAGATGGACTTCTATTTTTAGACATATTGGGCAGAATCTATTTTTAGATTGCTAGTCTAAAAATAGATATGTCAAATATTATTATCTATTAATAATATTTGGACTCTAAACATTATCTTATTCTCTTGGAGCACTTCAGTTAAGTGCACAGATGTGGCACAGGAGCTAACAGAAGGAATTACGCTATTCCTGAGGGTTATGTGGAGCTATTGCATGGATACTTCAATTAGAACTCATGTGACAGAGTTTGGTGGAGTTGATTGAGGAGTTAATGGAGTTGTGTTCGCTTTAACTAATCTAAACATAGTCGAGCTATTTACTCTAGTTTAACCGATTGATACAATTAGTGAGAGGAAAGAATTAATTATTAATTAATTCACTAATTATAAAACCTATTAATCAACCAAAGAATATACCGCTAACTTCAAAGGCGTGACGCTTTCAATGGAGACCAAAGGCAAGAGATGAAAGAGCAAAGAACTATCACTAGGACTATCGTTGCATATTTGCAACAACCGCGATTGAGAAGCTCATGAGGATTGGGCGAAAGACAAGCCAGGTGGTTCGGTTATTTAATGAGCCATCCTATAGCATTGATTACGCAATAGAGGCTGGCTATCAGGTGGCAGAGATTGGAGCATGTGTTTTGCTAGATCTAGCTTGATTAGTGTGTAGCAATTGAAGGTTGTGCTGAGAGCTTGTGAGGAGCTTTGTACAATGATTGTTACATGATCTCTATGACATATAATATACAGATAGTTGGGGGTTTTCAGCTTTAAGCTTTCCCATGAAATACTGTGTTCATATGTGTGATTGTTTATGGTTTTAATGTGCGCATGCGATTGTTTTTATTTCCACAATTAATGATCAATGGTAAAAGAGATTCTGTATTGTGCATGAAGTTAAAAAAGTGTGTGATCAGGAGAATCTCGGTGAATAATATATCAGTTATTCAAATTTCTACAAATATTGTATTGTACATTTTATTAATTGTAAAATAAGGTTTCCCCATCAAAGAGGTTTGTAATTGTTGGTTCCTTATCATTTTTAAGACACAAGGATCATAATAAAGTCCCGATTGGCATGTGTGTAGAAAGTGTAAGACCGAGACGAATACATACTGTATCCAAACTTCTTTCCTAGATAAATGGCTAGTATAGTGGATGACACCCATGTATATTAGTTTATGGAAGTAGGTCCATAAGATGGTTAATTACTTGGTTGTCCGACATTTATGCTATGCCTTAAAGCACAATAGGTTTTTGGTTAATCTGAGGTGTCAGTGATATAGTTGGTTTCTAAGTGATACATGATGATAGTTCTTTAGATGAAGGACAAAGCATTAACATTTTTTTGAGGTGGAAGGGAGTTTTATTGTTCTTAGTTGAGAAAAAAAATGTTGATTGCAAACTAAATTTTTAGAGTGGAATGATGAGTTTTTAGTAGGGAGGACAGATAGGTCCTCAATACAACAAAGAGATCTTTGGAGTTTCGTTTAAATAAAGTAGGTGACAATGCTTGTGGAAGCACTATGGAAAAAGAGGATATTGGTTATGGCAAAAACAATGAAGGTTGGATTATGTTTGAAAACTTAGGTGAAATTGTGTGGTGTGTTGAATAATAACAGATTCATGACCATATTATAGTGTGAGTCATACCTTATATTTGTAAGCAAGTCTACATGTTATGTTTTAATTTGATGTAATGGTCATTGAAAAATTTGTAATTATGTCGCCATGAGTTGGAGTGTGTATGTACTTGTATCTAACTAGCATGAAAAGGGAATATCACTGTAAAAACCTATACAAGCATGCATGCCCCTATATCATGTGTCCCTGATAATGATTTGGATTTATTCTCTAGATTAGTTTAGTAGCCTCTATTAGGGAGTTGATTAACACTCAAAGGAGTGGGCCATGTGTTGGTTGGATGCTCTATGAGTGGACCATATTGTTGGTTGTATACTCTAAGAGGTGAAGTTTTACATTAAGAGGTATTTCGTCAATAGGTTGACTGAACCACATACATTAAGGAAATCCTAGTGGACCAACATTTGTCGTGATCAAATACCCATGCATTTTGGTGGATGGTTGTTTCTATATATGGATGCCAATAGTTTGTTGATGTGTGCATGATCATATTTAATTGTTTATTTTATTTGTCATTATTAGGTAGAGTTATAGTATCTATGA
Organism: Pinus albicaulis; assembly: GCA_034641835.2. NCBI lineage: Eukaryota > Viridiplantae > Streptophyta > Pinopsida > Pinales > Pinaceae > Pinus > Pinus albicaulis. The sequence goes on along the minus strand of CM076580.1, from coordinate 1,545,662,482 downwards.
GAAGGTGTATATTCCCATTATTTATAAGACTATCGAGGCCTTGTTCGGTGTGAGAGATTCTCTCCAACTAGTTAGATTCCTAATTTGGTTTGATGTTTAAATATTTCTCAATTGAGGGGTTTGGTATCTAAGATATTTTTTCTATCTTGAGGCAAAGCTTGATGTATTTATATGTGTACTATTATTTGGTTAACAAAGAGCACTTGACACATTTGTGTGTGTAGAAAATATATACTCTCCAACTTAATGTTTTTTTAGGGTCAAAACTTTTTTGATTTATCATAGGACATTGGGATGTTATTCTATGCTTAGATACTTTTCCAATGATACAATAATTGTGTCAACCAGAGTTCGTATGAAAAATTTATGCCTTCCACAAGTTGACCTACTGTGATGACCACCATGCTACAAGGGAATGCCTTGTCAACCCACATTACTTATACATGTGGGGCTTGCCACACATGGACTCTAAATAAAATTTTAGAAGATTCAAACTTGTAACGCTAGTTTAGGGTCGTAGGAGTCAAATCTAACCCCTAGTTGGATATTAAGCTATGTTATATACTAGGCCACTACGAGGAGTAGGGGTTTTTCATTCTATATTATTGTATTTTGTCCCATGGTTAAGCAAAGTATGTAGGAGTGGGGAGATAGAGAGTAAAAAAAAATGGCATGAGTTTATGTAGTATCCATACAAGCCATAAGACTCAAGTAACTCCATAGAGAATGTATCTTTATTTGTACTTACACATTTTGCATACTAGAGAAAAGAGAGCAGAATGACCTCGCCTTCTAGATAAATTTTCTCCTATAAGGGTTTCCCATGGAACATATCAGTGTCACTTATGGATGGTGTTGTTACTAAGTTCCCTATTTTCCACCAGAAAGTAACATTTTGATTTAACCAATTGTGGCCGAATGTTTTCTCCTTCGTGATCATGTTCGGGACTAGAGACAAAGGTTGTGAAAGACATGTCTCGGATGCAAATATTTCCAAAAAAACATTGCAGAATATAAAATCGGAGAACCCATCTGGTGCACATGTGAGAGTTATCTCTCGCGCAACTTTATGAAAAATCAACCGTTGATTTACCATTGGGGTAATCCCAAGACTTACCGGCAGGGTAAGATGTGCCGATATTAAGGGTGTATACCCCCATGGAGTTGAAAATTCGGTGTTAAGATCAAAATTCGAGATCAATTCTCGGGGGGGGGAACCCCTTGTCCATACGCCCGTCTTCTGACCCACCGAAAGCTGGTGGGGACGACGAGCAACATGCATCAACACCACGGGCTCTAGCAAAAAAAGTGAAGCTCAACGAAAAATGTGGTAATGTTTTTTAACATGTGCTCGTCATCCGTCCACCACGCGCCCATCACCTACCCAAAAAATCCACCTAACCCAGCCAAGACATGTGCCACTAAATGACATCACATCAACGTCAACCCTCCAATTTTCAACCTCTGCCTAAATACTGTATCCCTCCCGCATTTTTTTCCTGAACATTGTATTTTTTCTCCAAAAGCTTCTACTAGTCGGGCGCTCACACAAAACCCTGCTTGCACCACCCATCGCTCCAGCTCTCCCCTCTATGTCGTTTTCAATCGCCAAGTATTTAGCTGGTCCCATTCACCTGTGTTTACAATTCTATATTTTTTTTTTAAATGAAAAATATCACCCTTGAAACCCCACAAGCTCGCGAGGTCAAATCTGATCCCGGTCCTGATCCTCTCATGGACACCCAAGAACAAATTCGTGACCCCATCTACCTGTTTTACCTGGCTGAAAAATGTTTCGACCTGAAAGGTTACAAATGGTGACAAGAAGACATCTTCATGGCGATCGAATCTGGACTATATTACCAAATTTCCCCCTCTATTCACCACTTCCCTGAGTTCGTCTCTTGGCTCTTTGAAGCCTATATTGAATAGAAAGGGTATTTTGTCTCCTCTCAAGGGAAAAAAATACTGGAGATTACCCCTCAACTTATCCAAGAGGCCTTGCTTTACCCTACATCTTCTAACAAGTTGGATTTCACTGAGGTAACCCTCGTGTATAAATTCATTAACCTTCCTCCCTAATGGTGAAACTCCCTCCTTCAGATAATCATGGTTCCACCAGGCCTCCCTGTAGCTGATAAATTTCCCCTTTCCCTATTTGTGGAGCTTGTTTGACCCATCCTATCTGTGGTCTATGGAATGTTACCGGAAGATGATGCCAGTTGGGTCGATAACGCTTGCCTAGGTTTCTTGGACCTAATGATGAAATAATATCTCCTCTTTGAAATTTCGTCATTCTTAGCCGCAACCATAAAAACTTAGCTCCAACACTTGAATACTTTAGCTTGCTTCGGACACGGCGACAAGTTTGAATGTGCAGAGTTGGCTAAATTTTATCGCAGAGGAAAGGAACTTAATTATGTTTTTGAATGGACCACCTCGGTTCACCAGAAATCTCACGATGATGGCTACTTTGATTTTATATTAAATTTCATGTCCATTGCCTATAAAATCAGTCATGGTGTAACTCCACCTCAGATATTTCCTGAACAAAAGGAGATGCTCCAATTCAGTGAGGAAGATTGTATAGGAGATTGGTACTTATTCGAGGATCATACAAAAGTCAGAGTATATGGCTGAACTCACCCCTTTCCATCTGTAAGTGTTCCTGCCCATGGGAATTTTTTCTCTAGAATTCATGAGGCAGTGCCTCAACTTAGACTAGATACACTTTGTCCCGCCAAAGAAGGGGTACATGTTCAAAATTTCGAATGTAGTATGCCCTTTCATCATCAACTCAAGACATGCATTCCCTCTGATTGAAGAACTCCTTAGGAAAATGAAATTCTAGCAAGGGGATGTGTGGCACTATGATCCTAAAGGGGTCATCAGTGGAAAGAGAGAGAAGATCAAAGCTTCAATATATGTGCATGTTAGTGCGGGGTCGCCTGAGGCACAATTTCTTATGTCTTCTTGTATAATTTTGTATGTGCGCGCTATGAAAAGGGAGTCAAGGGGATTTGGGGTGGGTCAAAGTCCCCAATTTAGAAGTAAATGGGTTTAAGGGTAAACTATGGGTCTCAAACCATGGTTTGAGACGATAGTATCTGTGCGTTAGGCGGATATAAATAGATATATTGTGTCTAATCTAAGTGGTAGAATGTCTAAGTTCATGATATTGATGTTTTTATAAATTTATGTGTCTGTAAGGGTTGTTGGGTTGGGTTGAAAGGCTCCTGCTGGTTGTGTGTGCGGAAGGGTTTGTGAGGGAAAGTTGATGTATTTATTGACATACCTGAAGTTAATAGAAAAGTTAGTTTTTGGCAAGTTTACTGTGTTATGCATCTGAGTTGTTTATTGCTTATGTTCTGTTGAGATCACATTATTTGTCTTACTTATTGATGATTGCGCAAGGATATCTGATATGATTATGAGTTATCATTGATGGTTAATAGATATGTGTCTAGATCTAGTTCTGTTCTATTTATCTGCGCTAAGGCAAACAACAATTTTGTGTTATTTTGTTAATGACTGTGTGTTCTCTGTGATTCTATTATATATTGTGTGCGCATTTGTTTGCATTCGGTTTTGCTGAGGACCACTTCATTATTTTCTCCCTCTTGGTGCGGAAACCTAGTTCCAACACCCCCCATATTGTTTTGGGTGAGACTTTGTTCTGCGCAAGAAGATTACTACCAAAAGGGCTAGTAGTTGGAGGGTTTGTTCGTTTATCCATAAACTATGAACCTGGGTCAGGACCCCTCAAGCCAAAATGGTTCCGTTGCCGGGACCAGAATCATTTTGAGGGATATTTTATGTTGTGGCATCAGTCACGAAATGAATTACAAGATTGGATGGATAGAAAGATCCTTGAATTTCGCTCCAAGCGAATAGAAGTACTAAGATGTATAATGAATAATGGGTGGAGAAATATATTTATACATAAGTGCATGAAATATTATTTTGTTCCTTTGCGCATGAACTACAAGAGTGGTTGTCGCACTTATCTGAATTCCATCACTGCATAAAAGACGACGTAGTCACTGAGTGGACTCCTGAATTGATCCAGCAAGTAGAGAAGTTTGATAATAAGATCACTCACATGGTAGATCATTGGATCAATCGCCTCTTAGGAGGATTTGTGACTGAATTTTCCATTGAACAATTTGTGTCATATTATGAAGCAGAAATAAGGTTTTTAAAAGGCCCTAGAGGTAACTTCCTATGCTCATTGAAATTATTACTGAAAATGCTATTGTGTGAACGAGGTTGTCTGTGTGAACACACTGCTTAAATGCATCAAAGAGGTCCAACTACGTGCAATGGAAGAACTTACCTTGAAGATTCTAAAAATTAATTTATAGTCCTCTGAAGCCTAGATATGATAGTGAACCTGAACCAAAAACTGCTAGCTCAAGTGACTCTGAAGAAGAAATCTCATCACAACAGAAACCCTTGAGTCTGTTTCCCACTCCATCCACTACACTTCTGAACTCACATCACAAATCACCCACTCCAATGATCCAGGTGGATATCGATGGCCACACACCTATTCCATTTGGACCCGCAACATCAATTCTTTCAGTTTTTCAACTTCAGCACAACTTACTATTTTTAGCAGGTTTTCGGGTCCTGCACTCCCGGAGCCGTTTTGGGGACTTAATAATCCAGGTGGATATTGGTAGCCACCCACCGAGTCCATTTGAACCCCCACCATCAGTTATTTCAGTTTGTAAGTTTCAACACAACTTACTATTTATAGCAGTTTTTCGGGTCCTGAACTTCCGGAGCTGTTTTGAGGCCTTAAATGATGCTTTTTGGGAAAACGGGGAGCAACATGGGTCATAGACCCATGTTTCTCACTCAAAAGTTGTAGTCCTCGGATAGATCTTTCTAACGAGCTATTGAGCGCGTCAAACGGAGATCGGATGCCAAAGTTACGTCCCCGGGAAGTTGAAACACCAATTTACCCAAATGGGACCCACAGTTTTGGCACTTCATCTCCTAGGGTTAGGTTTTTGGACGTTTTGGGTTCTACATTGTTTCTCAACAATAAATAGGCCTTCGAGCCTCATTGTAATATAGTGCATGGGGCTGGGAGCTGACACATCTCTTCTCAGAGATAAGCGCTACTAGTGCCCTAGCTCGCCACATCTCCATCATGTCTGCATTGTAACACAGTTCAGGCGCTGGTAGCCACCACATCTCTTCTCAGGATACGCTGCCAGTACCCTAGCTCATCTATTTCCATTATGTCTGTAATAGGCCTTCGAGCCTCAATGTAACACAGCTCAAAGGCCTGCGCCTGCCACATCTCTTCTCAGAGATATGCTACCAGTGCCCCTAGCTATTCATTTCAGTCATTTGTTATATTAATAAAATGAAGCATTATTTCCGCTGCATCTCTGTATCTATGGCTATATGTGTATTCTGTTGTGTTCCTGCATAAAATCCGGATCAGTGGTATCAGAGTGGTCTGCTCTTTCTCTGTTTTTCTTTTCATGTCCCCAACGCGGCCAGGGTATAAGAAGTTCAACCTCGCAACTCCGATGGCCCCCCATGGCGGAAGGAAAGTAAGATGAGGGAGTAGGAGATCCTATCAAAATCTTGCTTGAGGAGGCCCTCGAGAAACAGAGGAACGCAATGATGGATAAATTTTCCCAGATCCTTCAACGGCTGCCCACCGGTGACACATCTACATCCATCACATCCGCTAATAGGTCCGCAACATCCTAGACAAATCCAACAAAAATTTCAACAGACCCCCCCCCCCCCCCCCAAAAGGAACTTAACGCAATGGAGACCATTGCTTCCTAAGGAGGGAGGAATGATCCAGGTGGATATAGGTGGCCACACACCTATTCCATTTGGACCCGTAGCATCAATTCTTTCAGTTTTTCAGCTTCAGCACAACTTAATATTTTTAGAAGGTTTTCGGGTCCTGCACTCCTGGAGCCGTTTTGGGGACTTAATAATCCAGGTGGATATTGGTGGCCACCCACCGAGTCCATTTGAACCCCCACCATCAGTTATTTCAGTTTGTAAGTTTCAACACAATTTACTATTTAAAGCAGTTTTTTCGGGTCCTGAACTTCCGGAGCTGTTTTGAGGCCCTAAATGATGCTTTTTGGGAAAATGGGGAGCAACATTGGTCTTAAAAGTTGTAGTCCTCGGATAGATATTTCTAACGAGCTATTGAGCACGTCAAACGGAGATCGGATGCCAAAGTTACGTCCCCGGGAAGTTGAAACACCAATTTACCCAAACGGGACCCATAGTTTTGGCACTTCATCTCCTAGGGTTAGGTTTTTGGACGTTTCGGATTCTACATTGTTTCTCAACAATAAATAGGCCCTCGAGCCTCATTTTAATATAGTGCATGGGGCTAGGAGCCGACACATCTCTTCTCAGAGATAAGCGCTACCAGTGAACTAGCTCGCCACATCTCCATCATGTCTGCATTGAAACACAGTTCAGGCGCTGGTAGCCGCCACATCTCTTCTCAAGGATATGCTGCTAGTACCCTAGCTCATCTATTTCAATTATGTCTGTAATAGGCCTTCGAGCCTCAATGTAACACAGCTCAGAGGCCTGCGCCTGCCACATCTCTTCTCAGAGATACACTACCAGTGCCCTAGCTATTCATTTCAGTCATTTGTTATATTAATAAAATAAAGCATTATTTCCACTGTATCTCTGTATCTATGGCTATATTTGTATTCTATTGCGTTCCTGCATAAAATCCGGATCAACCACGCAATCCATCTCCACCACCACCCCCACCCCCTAAGGTAGATATGGCTACATCAATGAAGTTACCTAATTTCAGAGGCATTGGAAATGAGGATATTGATCACTTTTGGTTTGCGACTGAGGCAATATGGCAGGCTCAACAAGTTAACAATATTGATATTATAAAAGCGCAGTTGGCTACTGCATTCCAAGATCGTGCATTGGACTGGTACATTAGGTACGCTCAAGCAAACCCTAATGCTACCTTGGAAGGAATCAAAGCAACCCTAAAAGAGTAGTTTAAGAAACCTCAGTCATACGCGTAGCTGGGGACAGAAATGAAGGATATTCGTGAGGAGCCTAATGAATCTGTATGGGAGGCCGATCAAAGGTTGAAGCGCACCATCAGAGATGGTGGATTTGTTATTGATGATACTCAACATAAGGAATGGTTCATTGCTATGTTGCTCCCACATCTGCGCCAACCATTACGTCAACAAAATATTTCCACACAAGCTGAGGCTGTGGAAGTCGCAATAAAATTTGAGGCTACCCGAACACCTATTGCGCTAGGAACTCAACAGATTCAGAATCAATTGGAAGCCATGCATCTAGAAACTCAAAGTCTACACAACACTAGTAAAAATTGATGAAATTAATGACTAGGTGACTAAAAAAGTTAGTCACCGCAATTATTTCAAGTGAATTACTACTAAATTTGAGAAATTTTAATTGACCGAACTAAAAATGACTAACTTAAATGACTAATTTAGTCTAGAAATAAAATATACGACTAGATAATATGTGACTAAACTAAACACGACTAATTTAAATGACTAATTTAGTCCACGACTAAAATATATGACTAGATAATTAGTGACAAAATAAAAAATGATTAACGAAAACAAACACTATAGTGAAAGAAAAAAAATATGACCAACTAACTAGTGCAACAAGTATATGAATTAGTAATTTATGCTAGTCATTTTTAATTGTGTCACTCTAGATTTATGCTAGTCATTTTTAATTGATTCCGAGACATCTTTAGTTCTCGACTTGATATGTATAACTAGTAGAAAATGAGAAATTAGTGACTAAAAAAGTTAGTCACCTCAAAATTTCCAAGTGAAATACTACAAAAAAATGAGCAATTAAGTGACCCAACTAAAAACGACTAACTTAAATGACTAATTTAGTCTTGGGCTAAAATATATGACTAGCTAATAAGTAATACAATTAAGAATGACTAATGTGAGTGACTAATTTAAATTAAACTATGGCTAGCTTCTAATAATGTGTTAATGAGCTCTAAGTGAAGTTCCCCGAAAACAATGGGCTACCTACAATTGCTTGAGTTTATTGATCAATGATAACATTATTAATAGATTTGACATATTTTCCACCTCCTTAAAAGATTAGTAGGTATTACCCTTGTGTGTAAACCTGATGTCCCCTTTCCCTCTTTATATGAGCATATATACTTGTTTATATTAAGGAGTTATTCAATAATTTTTATTGATGCCCTCATGCCAAAATGATCACTCTATGATTTTTCTAAATCATTAGATATAGCCTACATCTTTTTGATCAAAAATTAACAACATACTCAAATAAAAAAATTAACCTCAATAATAGTTACATAACCTACCACTTCAATTGACATTTTCACCAAACTAAAATTAACATATTAAAATTTACTTTCTCACTACCTTTATACTTAATCATCAAAATGTGAGTTTTTCAAAAACCTACTCTTTTTTCTTTAATAATCAATATGTAGATTTGGATTTTCAAAATCATTAGATATACCCTCCCTCTTTTAAAGAAAAACATAAAAAAATAAATTTAAAATAAAAAAATAAATTAAATTTAATCAAAAATTACAAAATCAAATAAAAATAAACCTAAAAATTAAATAAAAATAAAAATAAAAATTACAAAAATAAATTAAAATTTTCCCAAAAATAAAAATAAATTAAAAATTAAAATTACAAAAATAAATTTAGATTTTCAAAATCATTAGATATACCCTGCCTCTTTAAAATATATATATATATATATATATATATATATATTTTAAATAAAGAAATAAATTAAAATTTAATAAAAATTTATAAAATAAAATCAAAATAAACATAAAAATAAAATAAAATCAAAATTAAAATTAAAAAATAAAAATAAAAATTATAAAAATAAATAAAAATTTTACCAAAAAATAATTAATAATATTAATAACATGAAAAAATAAAAATAAAAATTACAAAAATAAATTAAAAATAAGCGAAATATTAATAATATTAATATTATGGAAAAATTAACCTCAACAATATCGGCGCAATTGACATTTTCGTATTATCCTATTAAAATTTTCTTTCCCGCTCTTTCTTGCTATTTTTTTCCTTTGATTCTCACTTTGGATTCCGCTGCAATTGACATTTTCAGAAATTTTCGATTAGCCTATTCAAATTTACATTCCCGTTCCTTTGGTTGTTGCGTTTGGGAGAGAGTTCGTTCCTCTTTGGATTCAGCTGCAAGAGGAGTTTCGATGCTCTTGGATTCCGCTGCAACATTCAGGAGGAAGTGATACATTGGAATTTGCTGCAAACTGGAGGAAGTGATACATTGAAATCCGCTGCAAACTTGAGGAAGGTGTGGATCGATCTTTCAGAATGGACAAGGTTTTAGAGAAAAAGGGAAGGTGAGAAGGGCAAGGGTTCGAAACCTCGAAAATGAAGATGAGAAAGGCGATGCTAACAGCAGTGGGAAGTCTTGTGGATTCGACATAACAGGGAAGAAGGCGGCGATTTCAAAGAAGAGTGATTTTTTTCATAATACAACAGATCGATCAGATGAACTTAGACAAACATCTGAGCAAGGTATGGAAAAAATCAGAATTCCAGAAGCCAAATGAGGAGTGATAAATTGAGCCAAAAAACTAGATATCACGAGTATTATCACTCAGGCCACATTTGGGACTGTTAAAATGTTAAAATTTAGAGCAGCTATCATGCATGATGTTCTTGATGTAATGCCAGGTGATTTTAATTTTTTCCTTCTGTGATAACTGATAGGAAGGGGGGCACATCTTCTTTGAATGCTAGAACCTTCAATATTATTATTTTTAGTCTCAAATTATTCATTAGGATAAAATAGGACTAGATTTTTCCTTGTTTATAGACCGGCCCAAATTATCCTTGAATCTTGATGGTATTGATAATTTGTTTAGCTTCTCCTAATATGAATATGGCATCCCCATCCCCAAATTGTAGATGAGTGGCAGAATCAAAATCTGAAGAGATCAAATATTGAAATGGCTCAGGTGAGACTTCATTCTCTTGCTTCTTTGATAAGCTTTCTCAAAGTATTTGCTAGAATGATAAGAAAGTGGGGACAAAAGGTAACCATGTCTTAATCCTCTTAGCACTCTGTCAAAATAGGAATGTTCTTCATTAACCAGAAGTACACAAGAAGCAATTGAGATGCATTCAAAAGTCCAATTCACCATACTCATTGAATCCAAAAGCCTGAATGGTTTTGATGAGAAAGTCTCAATTAGCCTTACCATACTGGAATCGAGGACACTTCATAATATATTTGTACTCAACGGTTCTCCAATTTTTTTGCTTGGAGAATGAATATTTATGGCATATTGCCATAAAGTCAGCATAGTTGAATCATCATCTCTGATAAGCTATTTTCCTTTCTAAGGTTATTTTTCCTACCTCAGTTTATCCACTTGTTTCTCAAAATGTACAAAACTTAGCTCTGAGTTTTACTATCACTGTGCTTACCACTTTCAAACATGCTTGTAGATCCCCTAAATGAAAATGCTTTAATCCTGGAAAGTTGCAGCGGTTGCCTTCTAACTTCATTGGATGTCCATGGCATGATGGTGAGGACTCCATCACTCCTCTGCTTTTCATACCACTTCAAACTGATATTGAATGAAGGTATTCTAGAGGTTTATGCCTCTAATCCCTGTCTTGGTTACCTTGCCATTAATGAATTCCATCTACCCAATTTGTGTCTATCACCTCTCCCAGCCTTCTCCCTACATGAGCAATCTATGCGTTGCAGTGGATTTATCTCCCTTATTATTTATCTCATATTTGTAAGGGAGTTGTTTCACATTCCCAGAAATACCATTATTAAGGAGGTGAGGGGGTACTTAAGGCCCTTCACTTCCTTAATCGCATTGTTAATATTAATAAGCTCAAGGCTTGATTCTCTGACAATGGCTTGGTTGGCTAGCCAATCCACCAACTTATTCTGTGACTTCGTTGTGTGTGAGAACTTGGAACTTAGAAGGAAATCTCTATTCATTGTAAAGCCTCCAGAATCCAGCATATGTTGCCATCAGTGAACCAGTTATTGACTTTGGCTGTTCTGTTCAATCTGTTAATTAGAAATTCGGAGTTTGTCTTATTTTTCAATCCTTTGGAATCCTTAATATTTGATTAGGGTTATCCCCTCAAATGAGGAGGCTTCTACCTCTGCTATGGCTACTTATTTATTTGTTTGACTTCCCATAAATTTTTTTCCTTGTAACAAAACATCTCACCCTCCAGCATGTAGAAAAGGGTAAGATATTCTTCAGGGCTCAAGACTGTTCAACAAGAAGGCTTGAAGCCATTGCAAAAATACACTTGATATGAGCTCACAATATCACTTGTGGGAATTGAACCTAGGCGGGGAGGATAACAATCATTCCTCCTAACCACCCGAAATAAACCCAATTGACATTTGAATTCATATATTATGAAGTCTGTAATACATTTCTATAGCTTCTTGATAACCTCTGATTTCCTTGTGGGGTTGGTCATTTTCAAATTAGCTCCTGAACTCATTGTTTCCAAGGGGCAACAGTTCTGAACATTTTAGTCCATGATGCCCATACCTCTTTTGCAAAAAAACACTGTGTCAGGATGTAATCATAGGTTTCTTCATACCTTTAACATCCATTAGACCTGGTTGGGCACTGTACACTTCTTCTCTTCAAATTTTCATGTGTAATTATTTTCCCCTTTCACTGCTATCCACTGAAATGCTGCAACTTTGGGCCATAATCCTGGGTACCATATTTTCTTCTAGGCTTTAATCTAAGAATCTGCTGCTCTTCTAATAGAACCATGCCTTATCCTTCTTTAAGTGAGTAGGATCCTCTTGATGTGGGATTTCAACACAAGACTTCTTATTCGCTTTGGAATTTAGTGAATCTAAATCATAGAGCCTCCTTGATTGCCTTTGCCTCATCAGTTGAGGGCCGAGACATTTGTTGGTCATGTTAAAGGATATTTCCATTTTATTTTAGTGATAGACCCCAAAGAGTTTGTTGGGACTGATCACAACCTTTCTGATTCTGTCCAGAGCTTGGACAACCCATGCATACTCACAAAAGTCTTCCTTTTCTCCATGTAGGACATCTTGGGAAATCCAACTATCTATTAAATTTTTTTGGATCGTATTATTTCTTATGCTTAAGCATTTAGGGACATCATCATATCAGGAGTCCCACAAGGTAGACAGGTTCCCTATTCCCCATGTATCTTTTTTCCTTAAAATTTTGACACAGACACCTGTTTTTGTCAGAGTTAAAGCACCAATATACTCTTAAACATCGATATTGTTTTACTGGTCTTCTTAACTCTGCTTCTCATTCCAATTTAGGCATAATTATTTGTTTCCAACCTATTAGGTGCCACTTTTTCTCCTTTAATGCCTCTTGTCAGGAGAAAGTTTTATTAACTTTATCCCTCTCCAAGGGAAATGATCTCGGGGTCAACAGATTGGAATTTTAGAAGATGGACATAGCTAATAACTATTAGATAAGGTTAATCTGTTTTCCAGAGAGAAACACATGGAGCCTTGTTTACCGGTCTTCTTATCCTTGCTTCTCATTCCAATTTAGGCATAACTATTTGTTTCCAACCTATCATATGGTGCTTTTTCTCCTTTGATGCCTCTTTTCATGAGAAAGTTTTATTAACTTCATCCCTCTCCAAGAGCACTGATCTCAGGGTCAGCAGATTGGAATTTTAGAAGATGGGGATAGGTGATAAGTTAACTATTAGATAAAATATGAAGGGCGATACAACAAGTGTATCAACCACATGGTATTATGAAAGAACTCTTCAACAACCATCCAACTTCCAATATGAATGAAACAAGGTTCCCCTGTATGGATTAATTTCCCACGTTTACCCACGACTCCATATGATTCCTTTGTTGAGGGACAAGATACTTTCATATTTCTCAGATTGCAGTTCCTAATCTTACTTCTATTTGGAGGTCAAAGGTGGCTTTCATTAGATTTTAGAGGCGTCGATGCTCATTCTTAGGGCGTTTTTATTGCAAGACTCAAGTCTAGCCATGTCAGATTGAATAAGAAGATAGAGAAGCTCATATGGTCAAAGAACCCTTCTGGGGTTTATACTCCAAAAGCTAGATATATTGTTATTAGTTTAGATGGGGAGAAGAGGAATCATGTGTGGTGGAGGAGAGTTTAAATATTTAAATATCCCTCAAAGGCTTGATTTTTATGTGGTTTGCACTAAACAAAAAGACTTGACTTGGTATAATCTTCTGACAAGGAATAGAGCAAGACTCGATAGGTGCAGTTTATGCAAGGTATGTGAAAAAACCAAAAAACATCTTGTCATGGACTGTAATGACACTATGCAAGTCCTACTTCTCCCTCTTCATATTTAGAATTAATAGGGGAAAAATGGCAATGGTCGGTGGAAAACCTAGTTTTTACTGCTTTGGACTGTCGGCTTTGGAGGCGGCGGACGACCATGGCAGGGCACTGACTGAGAAGACCACCGCTGCTGCTCAGGTTTTTCGCCTCGCACATGTGCTGGACTAGGGTTTTGATCGAAACTGGTTTCCCTTTGAATGCATGGAGGCCTCTTTCGGACTCTACGGACTCCAGTCTTGCCAAAGGGTGGACGCCCATGATCTACGATGGGTTGGAGCAATTTCGTCCTGCTCTGGCCTACAGGCTCCCGTCCGAGGTGGTTTGGCTGCAAATACTCGCACATAACCTATGACTGCGGTTTTTTGCAAGGTATGGTGACCTTTTTCAACGCTTGGCACTACGCGAGCATCAGTGCTCTGTGGTGGCCAACCCATAGACACGCCATTCCAAGGAAACTTGACATTCGACGACTACAGAACCCCGACCAGGATACCAGATTCCAGAAATGAAGGACAACGAAGCTCATAGAACCAACATAGGAAACAGATATCAGGTAAGCTCTGCACATTTTCAAGTTTTCTTAAAGCCCCCAGTGGGGAATACTTTTATAGTTTGGATACAGGACACATACATGGTATCCAATATGAAAGAAAAAATCAGTTCTATCTCTGGTTACCCCTGCTTCATCCAGTCATTGATTCATGGGGGGAAATCCTTAATGGACTCTTGCACTATCAAGGTCTACCCCATTGGTCCTGGTTCCACCATCTACCTTAACCTGCGACTGCGGGGTGGCAAAGCTGATTAGAACAAAGCCCAAGGACCCTCTCGGGGTGCCAACACCTCAAAACTAGAAACCCCAAAAGGACCCTCTTACAGAAATGTTCTGCAGGGGAAAAACAGAGCAACAGCTGCAACTGCACCAACAGAGAGTACCCCCAAGCCATACATTGTGGAACAACAAAAATGTGTGCCCGAACTGACTATAGATACTCCAGAGATAGAGGAGCATCGATCTACATTTGAATCTCAAGCAATAATATGTAGATTCAACTGCTTTTGGCCCAAACCAATGGAATTGTTTCATTGGATTTTCACCAACTGGACCATGGACTGTGAAATCTATCTATGCTCTAAGGGTTTCTTCATAGTCAAATTCCCATCATCGGAAGCCAGAGATATCGTACTAAGGGATGGACCGTGGTTCTGGGGATCCACAGGACTCTTCATCACACCATGGTTTCTTGATTTTGACGCAAACACAATGGAGGTTACTAGAATGTCGGTTTGGGTCCATCTATACAACCTCCCGCTTCATTTTTGGAATGAAAATGTTCTAGGAGGCATTAGGAACATCCTCGGGAGATATATAAAAACAGATACCCAGCGTTTGGAGGAACGCATCTACACTTTCGCACGAATCTGTGCGGAAGTGGACCTTAGCAAAGGTCTACCAGAGAGCATTCAGCTGATACTCAAACAACAAAGATGGACATAACATTTAGACTATGAAAACACAACATTCAAATGCAAAATATGCAGAAATACTGGACACTTACAAAACACATGCCTGGAAGCAAAACGAGATAACATAAAAAAGAAGAAGACAGGGAAAGTTGCCAGAGGATGGAAATTTCTATCAGAGGAACCAGTGCAGGAGAAAAACAAAGAAGAGGAAGAACCCATACCACACGAGAGTAAGCAGACTGCAAACTCTCAGGGTGCACAAGAACAGGAAATGCAATATCCTTTTGACATCACCACCATGGCACAGCCGGTAATGAATTCAGGGGCACCGGATAGTGGGGGAAATAAAAGACAACACATATCAGATACATCGGACTTAGATAAGGACAATCGAGCACTCACCGAAGATAACCAGCTCGCCCTGATCTCTGCCACGCCAACTCAAGGGGCTTGGCGAAAGGTTGAAAAGAAAAAAGGGAGAAAATCTTAATTTTCTCCCCTTGTATTATATTTTTACTCACGGCATACTAGCTTCTCTTGATTGACAATTACCAACACATGTAACATGTAATTTTGTTTTCAGTAATAAAATTACGACTTTTTCCTTAGAAAAAACTACACTATGCAAGTTTAGAGGGAGATTAAACATTTGACTAGGTTGAAAAATGTCTGAATTGGTGGCACAGTTGAAAATGGTCTAAGAGGTTGGTGTCATAACTCTTCAGTGAAGGATTACAAAGCACTTCCATGGATCCTAGCTTGGGTATTTAGTAAGCTAGGAATGTCAACTTATTTAAAGATAGGAAAATTCTTCCTATTCAATGTGCTTTTTCTATTTGATGTGGTCTCAATTCTTTAAAAGAGTTTTCCTTAGACGTGAGTATCTAAGCTTCCTAGGCAGATTGTTGCAGAAGTGGGTAAGCATGGTGCATGTGCATATTTTGATGATGAACCTTAGTTCTATGGAGTAGGGAGAAGTGTTTTATATAGTGAACCTCATAGCATTAACTTTAGAGTTGGATTGGGGCATCAAACCAATTATCATGTTCAGCTAATGGCTCTAAAACTTATCAAAAATAAAATAGGGCGTGGACTGGCTGTGGTCCACGCAGTGATGCTACAGTCTTGGGTTCCCATTGCTATTACATTATATGGTGATGAATCCTTTGAAACCAACTTCACTGCACCATTAGGAGTAAATTATTTACTATACAAATATCAATATAGCAATGAATGAGAGCAGAGTACAAAGACAAATAAATTACAATCAAAGAGATAACATATTGCTGCAGGTTACTTACTGCGGCAAAGGATAAAATGCATAATGTAACAGAGACATACATGATATTGAGACCATAAGTAGCCAATTCATCCCTTAAGAATACACCCTAAAAATGTGTGCAGAATGGTCAACTTGGCCATTGTAAGTTACAACAAGCTCTAGCAAATGGAGTGAGCTTAAATAATGTGCTAAGGTGCCAACTAGGGGAGCACTCCTTTGATCTAGGTGATTCATCACTCGTCACAAATACAAAACAATTACAAGCTCAAAATAGCAAAGGAAACTAAGGCTCTTTCTCAAATGACCCAACTATCTCTCCATACACCCACCCGTATCACTATTAGTAAGTCAACATACCCCCAATAGATCAAGGTGAGCTAGCGCTTAATCTCCAAGGAAGTAGCCAATTCATCCCTTAAGAATACACCCTAAAAATGTGTGCAAAATGGTCAACTTTGCCATTGTAAGTTACAACAAGCTCTAGCAAATGGAGTGACCTTAAATAATGTGCTAAGGTGCCAACTAGGGGAGCACTCCTTCGATCTAGGTGATTCATCACTCATCATAAATGCAAACCTTACAAGCTCAAAATAGCAAAGGAAGCTAAGGCTCTTTCTCCAATGACCCAACTATCTCTCCATACTCTCACCCATATCACTATTAGTAAGTCAACATACCCCCAATAGATCAGGGTGAGCTAGCTCATACTCTCCAAGGAATTAGCCAATTCACCCCTTAAGAATACACCCTAAAAATGTGCGCAGGATGGTCAGGTTGGCCATTGTAAGTTACAACAAGCTCTAGCAAATGGAGTGACCTTAAATAATGTGCTAAGGTGCCAACTAGGGGATCACTCCTTCGATCTAGGTGATTCATCACTCATCCTAAATGCAAACCAATTACAATCTCAAAATAGAAAAGGCAGCTAAGGCTCTTTCTCCAATGACCCAATTATCTCTCCAAGAATAGGAAACAATGGTTAAGGGTGCAATAAATAAACTCAGGTTACTATAACTACCCCCCCATAAATGCATCAACCACAAAATAAAAAATAAAACAATTACAATTGTTAGGAAATGAAGCAACCTAGGATTGTGTGCCAAGTGGAATCCCCTTTAAAAGTTAAAACATACCTCTTGACCCTGGCAAGGAGTTGCACCCTACACAATGAGGCCCAACGTATTTTAGGCCATAACACAAGGAATAATACGCTACTTGCTGGTTGTTTCTTTTTTAAATCTACAGTTAACTCTTTCTTAATTTGATGAGTGTCACATTGGAGAAGGGGATATACTAACTACTGAAAATGGCTTCCATTTTCTGTTCTAGAATAGCAACAGTCTTATGCCAAATATGCCTCAAAAACTTGCATCAGATCACCAGCTGAGACTGCCCATCATATATCATAATAGATCTAGAGGAAAAATTTCCTATCATGAATAAACCACACCGTGAGGAAGTACTTATGTGCTGTTTTATATTCATAGCAGTATATATCATGTTTTGTTGTAAAAGGTGTTTGCTGACAGATAGTGACCCTGTATATATCATGTTTTGTTTTAAAAGGTGTTTGCTGACAGATAGTCAAGGTCACTATCATCAGATGTTTCCTTGAGGCTTGAATTCCAACCATAAAATGTTTGTTCTTTGGAAATTCCAAAATCTACCATGGTTGCTCTCATAAGATGGTTTAACAATATATTGGCAGACTTAATGCTACAATGCACAACTGGTGGTACAACCCCATAAAATAGTAAAATACTCAATTTCAGCTGATCAACTGCTACAGGCTAGCCAAAAAAACTTGAATTTGGAACCATTTCAAGAGTCATTCTAACCTATAGATACAATTAGCTAGCATGATAGGAACAAGTCTTAGAGTGCATGCTTGGCTGCTCCAACAAAGGCACTACATCAAGCCCTACAGGAAGCCATTTTAGCATGTTCATATTCCATATTTTATGCCATTAAAAGCCTCTGAAAAATCTCAACCTAGTCTCCACCTCCAAATTTCACATCCTAATCACTGCACTGCTGGAATGAATGCCCCAAAATGAAAATACATTTTGAGGAGTAACAAGAGGCTTCCTTTTTATCTTACCCCGGTCCCCAACACCATCTGACACTACACCATGTATCCTTGACCTCTGTCCCATGAAGTGCTGGTTTGACAAAGACAGAAAACTCCATAGACATCTCCATTTTTCTTTTTTTTCATGATCAGTCCATTCCTCATAGCTTGAAGGCCTCCACCACCCACTAAGTGCTCTTTTTCCTATCTAGGGTGCTCTCATGAGTCATTACTTGTTCTTGCACACTACCACCCTCTATGATGTTCGTGGACAACCTCTAGTGTGGATCGCTTCACTTCCTTTTTATTTCTATATATTTTCTAATTCAAGCTTGGGAGGGTCATCAGTATCATGAGCACTAGTAGCACTGCTGATGGGGAAGCCTCTTAGGTTGAGTTTCTCAAGCATGGTATTCATCCCCTTGACTCCCACATTGTTGATTTGTTTAATCATGTTCTTTGTTTAAGTTTCTCTTTGTGATGGCCCCACCATATCATCCACTCCAATTTTAAGTTTGGGGTTGCTTAAGACCAAAACAATTATCAGACCATCATGATTGCCCACACATTTTCCATGCTCTATGGTACAATACCCCACATGATTATTAAATGAGCTAGAGTGGAGGAACCCTAGAGCTAGAATGTATCTAGGGTTCTACAAGAGATACCAAACTACTGACCACATCTTTCACTCTTTGTGCCATTATTAGAGAGGCCCATCATTTCTCTTTGAAAATATTTTGTTGATTTGTTGACTTTTGTAAGGCATTTGATTTTGTGATGAGAGAGGCATTGTTTTAGAGGTGATACGGCATTGGCTTCTATCACGAGACTATATGAGTCAGTGCTTGGTCATTTCTGCACTATCGACATCTTCTTAGACTACCTTAGGAGTACTATAGAGGTCAAATAGAAATTCCCTCTCTCACTAACTCTCTTTGGGTTCTATATCGATGAGATGGACTCCTTTCTTAGGAGCACATATAGGATGGTGTTGATTGTCTTCTACCTGATGTCTTGATCTCCTTGCTTTTAGTTTTCAACAACATGATCCTCTTGGCACCTCACCTAGTGGGTTGTAGAGACAAATTGAGGCCTTCTCCAACTCTTGTGATCTTTAATTGTTTAAATTTGAACTTAGTAAGACTAAGCTTATGATCTTCAACATGTCTCAACATGCTCTCCTTGACTACCATTTTTACGTTGGAGGGGATGGGATTCATATTACCACAACCTACACATACTTGGGGGTCAGATCTTAAGAGTATAGCTTAGCTTGAGGCATGCTTTCTAGCCCCAACTTAATAAGGAATATGGTTTTCTTGGCTAAAGAGATAGTGCTCTAGGACATCTCTTTCAAGATGCACTTCTTTGGACATGATCATTACAGCCATGACCCGTTATGGCTTCAAGGTCTGGGGACCTGGCTTGCTTTGGATTGATTGGGATAGGATAGAGATATTCTAAACCCTTATATTATGATTCTTCATCTGCTGCTAACATGCAATTCCTCAATCTATCATCTAGGTGGAGTTCAAGGTATTGCTTCAGTAGACCCGTCCTTGGTGTAATTGTTGTGGGTTCTTCTTAATTGTTTCAGTTAGTGGCCGTTTCTATCAATAACTTGCCCTTTTTAGGTAATATTTGAATGATCTAGTTCAGCTCCTACTATCTAAATGTGACTTAACCTAGGAGATTAGAGAGGATATCTACAAACTACATTAAAATCACTTCGATTTCCCTCCTTGAGGGCATTAGCTTGAATATGTCATTTTATTATTTTGAGTGCTTTATGTAGCTAAGTGACTCTTATTGTTATGCCTATCTATACTAATAGACATTGGATGCACAACCTTAAGATTCCCCTTGGTTCATTCAGAGTGGGCTCCCACTAGCTTTGGTTTGAGATAGCTCACTGAATCACACAACTCAAAGGGAATTTTAAGCTATGTGACTTACAAGAGATCAAGTCGGGGGAGCACATTGTCTTCAAATGTTCCATCTATTAGGAGATAGCACTGTTACATATTTATTGGATATATTATTGACTGATAACACTTGCTGTGTGGTTGTTTTGTCACGACTCACATCTTTTTCATCACTTTTAAAGTTTTGTTTGTTGCCTAGAGTCTATAGCCCAGGGACTAGGAACTAGGTCTTGCCTAGCTTTCCATTTTAAATCTTAAAAGACAAAAACAATATCATTTTGCAAATCTGTTTTTTTAGCATTTGAAGGATAGATCTGTTGGCTTATCATGGGTTCCTCCCTTATGTTGGAGGAGAGCTAGCCTTATGTGAGAAGGATGATCACCAAGGTGACAATGGGTGATGTCCTCAAGTAACTTTGGGGCTTGTAGTTGATAATTGAATCTATATTTTGAAGCATAGATTTTAGAGGTAGAAATGAAGTGCCTTTCCCCTTGGATTGATGGAATGAGTTTGTCCCAACAACTTTTCAAATGCTAAATTTCTATTTTGTCTTATATCATTTTTAAATGCCTTTCGCTTTCACGACAATACCAGTCAGCAACCCTGAGGGCTATGTTTGACAATATTCTGAATCCTTGCAAACCAATATCCCTGTGGAAGTGTTAATGGTTTAGTTTTTGGATGTCTTTCTAAAGATACTATCAACCACCACATGTTATTTATTTTGAATAAATAACATGAGAATCTACATAAATAAGATAGAAATAAATAACTCTTTTATAATGTAAATGATACCATGTAAAGACCAAATTAATTGTGCATCAAAGTTACTCGTTTGACAACATGCATTGTTTATGGTCATTGGAGCAGGTTTCATCTTCTTCTAGAGTTTGATGAGGAGAAAAGAAGTTGTTGAAGATGCCTAGTCGGCCATAATAGGCAGTGGTGGAAAACTCATCCCAATGACATTATGGATGAGACTTGTCTGAATGATGATCATGGAAGTTACTCTTGAATCGTAAGTCTGTTGAAGGTTCTAGCTCGATTACAGAGTAAATTTCTGCTCTTCTCCTTTTTGCTTCATTGAAGAAAAACAAAAATAGTGGTTGTGAGTCCTTTATGTAATCTTATTATAAGAGTTGAATTCTTCTTTTGAATGTGTTGTGTTGGTCGAAAATTTCTTTTGATTGGCAATGAATCATGCATTTATAGCTTCTTTCTAAATTGCACTTTCAACCATTTCTTGGTACTTTTGAGGGCATTCATCCAAAGAGTGGCATTATATCATCTATGTGAGTGAGGAGGATATGAATCATGATACTTTAAGACATTCATTTGGTTAAAGTTACTACGTTTAGGAAGTATTGCCCATAGTTAAGAGGTTTTGATTTGTGAAATGTTGTGAGTTAATGAGATTTTCTTAACAGGTTACACCAAAAACTTGTTTCTAAAACATTTGAGGCACCCTGAGGGGTATAGAGATTCAGAAAAGTTCTTTCTATTCTTATTTACTCAAGTAGAGGACCTGTAATTATTTTGGCAGTTCATCTTAGCATAGATGATAAGTAACATAATATGATATTTACTAATATTTTTGTAAAAAATATATGGGTGGAAATAATTTGGCATCTTTTAGAAGCCTTTCTCTGAATCACTTCACTTGATTGGCTAGTCTGAAAGGGTTTCTAGCATCCAACTTTTTTGTCTATCTCACCATATTGGGTGAAATCGACTAAGCCATAAATACCCTCTCCAATGGGAACATTCTTTGTTCCAATTTCAAATGAGAATGTATCACTTATTTGAGACATATAATTGACTTATAAATCTCTAGATTCAGTGCCAACATTTTCCACTTTATCATCTCCTCATTGGAAACAAAAGCCATTTTTACAAACTGTTCAAGATCAATATTTTCAGTAGAAGACCTATCAACATGAAGACTGTTATGGTGAATGAAACTATGAAGTGGCAAATACATACAATATGATAAATATTTAGATATATCCTTAGCTCCTTCAGCATAAAATAAGTGCCCTGATCAAGAATACATCCATGGACCACCACCCATATTGCCCTCCAAGTCCCAATTGGTTATCAAAATAATTATAATTTTACTCAACTGCTCAAGCATAAAAAACGAAAGAACCTGGAGCTACAACTGGGGATGATTGTTCCATAGATATGCACTCGCCTCTAACATAAATGAGATGCATTCCATTGTTTGGTAAGATGCCAAAATCAAAGGCAAAACCAAATGCCAGAGATACAAAACCACCCATTTCAATTTTCAGTTGATCCAGATGCAATCCAAAAGGAAGCGGAAATAAATCTTCTTCTTGTGCCTTCTTCCCCTAGTGTTTCTCCTAATGCATTGAATCCATTGCTTTCTCCTTCTGTCTTGCACCATTTCTTTCAAAATTCAACTGTCCCTGTCTTATCAAGGTTCTGTACTTTCAAATTTTATTTAAGCAAAAACATATATAGTAAGTGGAATGGTAGTTAAGTGTTGGAACTCACTAGCACCATACCTGGGCAATGTGATTTGTTGTGCACAACTACAGACAATGTTTCATATCCTTATTGGGAAGTCCAACAAAATCAATGTGTGGCTTATTTGAATCCAACAGTTGCAAATTATTGATTTTTAGACGTTCACAATACCTTGACAAGTGAGGGTGCAAATGAGATTCTTCCTTTGATTTTTTCTGCTCAACCATCAAATCTCACTGAAGGCTCTAGTCCTATTAAGTGCATAAAATAGGTTGAACAACAAATTAATGGGAGTAAACTTTTGAGTGGTTGCAAAACAGTGGATCTAGTGAAAGAATATTGCAACACTAATCATCAACCTGCCATCTCGAAAGTTGAAAGAATACTTTCTTTGAAGGTGCCTCGGTTATTTATTCCAGATGATGTGTGAGTGTCACCTGTTAAAAAACCTAGAGTGAATCATTTTGAGAGTGTTTTCTTTCAATGGATGGCAAGCCATATTACCTCTAAAAAATCCAAATTAGTTCTGAGAGTTCTTTTCAATTGCAATGTGAATAGAGTATGTGATATATTTTCCATAAACCCTTTAAAGGTGGCAAGAAATTGTATTTTTTCAATATTGACTATTTTTTCAACACTCTGACCCAATGCACAACAATCTTCTGCTGCAAGTATGCTGCTCATTCACTGGGGAAAATGTCACTGGTTTAGGGTCTCTAACCACAAGGTCTGCCCCTCCTCTTTGACTTCCACACGCTCCTTATCAAACTGATCCAAATCTGGTCCTATTTAGGATCCAACACCTACAAACACTTCATCAAAGACATATACCTTGTTGACTGTTTTGCTGTAGCTCCACTACTGCAATCTAGGCCTGGTTAGAGCATATAAACTAGTCCCTAACAGTCCTCTTATTTCTGCCCAGAATTTCCTTAAGGAGGTACGGACACCCTTCTATGAAAGGATATGACCCTCGTTGATGATGCTGGGCTGTTATATAGCCTCCACCAGCCCTTTGACCTCCCTTCAAACAACTGCAACACCCTACATCAAGGCTGTGTAGGGCTGCAACATCCCTTCTAAGATTCTGCCCACCTTCCTTTCACCTCAAAACAGGCCTCCCTTACTTCGGCCTTCAAGAACAACACTTCGGTCCTGCACTCAGCTACTCGGACCCTTCTCCAGCTACTCAGTCACCTTCCTGTGGCCCTAAAACAGACTTGTTCCCACGCTGTTATGCCCTCTTCTCACTGCGGCCAGATCAGAGACATGTCTTTTCCCTTCAAAGCTTATGTTTGTGTTGTGTTGCACAAGGATGGATGCTAAAATGAGGATCACACACCTCTTATTTATAGCCTTTTAAGCCTCCACGAATTTGCTTGAAGAGACCCATCTATTGGCACCCTTCTACACCAAGCCTACATGACTTGCAACCAATAATTACCTAGTCAACTTCAAAAATTCATCTCTCTCTAGCAACAACTCGGATTCGAACGATTCTTGATGAGTTGGAATCGTATCATCGAGCACTATCATCCTCATCCATCACATGTTGATTTCTCATCATGGTTTTGGCCCAAACACGATGGGTTGAAAACCCCCAAGCTTGGATCTCAAGCCCACAAGCCCATTTGTGGCGCTTTGACCTCCAACCAGGGTTTGGAGTACCTCCCAAGCTACACAAAAAATAAAATAAAAATAGAGCCAATATCTAAGTTGTCGTAAATAAGAAAAGATCTAATATCTGAGAACAAGCCGTAACAACTAGGAAACTAGTTCATGAAAGAAAAGGATAAGAACATCAATAGTTAGGTAAAACTGAGTTGTAAATTCCTCGTAATGAAGGTAATGCATTGATTAGCTTTTTGTTGTGGAAATGGCAAAATACACTGAGTAGTTTTATATCTATGAACATTAGAAGAGGGGGAAAAGATGAAACATTTAGTTTTCCAGCCATATAGTTGGATGAGTAAATAGCCAATGTTTATTTTAGATATATCTTTTTTACAATATTTTTTTTTTTGCATGGAGCATTCAAACACGAATGATGTTTAATATTGAATTTTGTTTGTAAAGGATGCTAAGTCACCTTCCCCAATAATTGGTTAATCTCTTTTGTTGAGCAATCAGATGAATCTAACCTGTGACTTTTGAGAATTTGGATTATCTAACAAGCTACTGTTGTGATGACCTTATATCATATTTTTCAATTACTAGGCTTACGACTTACAAAGGAAGGTATGAGACATTCAAGGATGTGCATATGACATTTTGGAGCTTAATTCTCCCATTTTCACTATCTACTTTTACCATATGTTTCAAGCATATATATGGCTGATGCTTTTCTTTAAATTTGTGTTGAATGATCAAATTCATTTAGAGAAAAGTAGAACAGGAAAATGAAAAACTGATCAGTTGTCAAATCCAGTGAAAAATTAGTATGATTTTAGTATGAATATTTTAATTGCTAGCCATAATTGTGCCATACTTTCTGCATATGAACTATGTTAGAATGTAGAAATGTCCCAACATTTCAAGTGGACACTATGCCCATGATAAGGGGATCCAATTGAACCTTCTGCACCCATCATCAGGGGATCTAAATGAAGCTTATGTAGTAAGAGGCTTAGTAATTGGCTATAAAAAATCCATGGAATATAAAGTTGGATAAGTTACAAGTAAAAATGAAGTATGCTAGAATTTAGAAAAAGATATCAGATAATATAAGGTCTGCGATCAATTTTGTAGTCATTTCCAGTTTCCAAGGGCTTCTAAGGTGGGTCTTCAAACTCAAAATACTTCTCAAATTTGGATTCCTGAAGATCATATTCCCTTTTGGAATTTTGGCAATCTGAACTGTCTTCAGGGGCACCAATGACACTATCATATGTCCTGATTTTAATTTCATTGTCTTCTTTGTCTATGAGGTTTGAGACAAAGGGGTCATTATGCACCCATTTTTCAACTTTTGAGCCATTCAACCCCATTGTATCAGGTGCAGGTCTTTTAGCAGTGTTTTCTTTGATAAGGCAGACAACATCATTATTGATAGGTTGATCTCCGCTTGGCTCAAAAACAATGGCACTCTTTGAGCATAAATCATTCTCCCACATATACACAGAGAATAATATTGAAGTTAACACCCTAGCGAAGGCATCAGCCGAATCGACAGCAAGCTAGCTGATAATTGACATCTACAAGGGAGAAAAACATTCCAGCTCCACCAGAAACCTACACTAGAAGTCATTCTCCAGGTACCCGTGATGAGCTTGCTCCTTTCAGGTACCTTCTTGTCTTTCCCAATGAAAGAAGTTGAAAGTTTTGAATTTGAAAAACAACTCTCTCACGGGAGTTATTGAACTGAATTTTACAAGCCTGTCTGGCCAAATTTATTTGGATTTAACTAGCAACAATTTGTCTGGTAGTATTCTGCCTAGCTTATGGACCTGCAAAAATATCCATTCTGTGAGCCTGGTAAGAAACAAATTAAGCGGTGAAATTCCTCCTGGCATGACATCCCTTCAGGTTCTCTCTTTTTGTCTATACAGTGCCCCTTTTCTCCGTGCCTCAACAATATTCAAAGCAGTGATATGTCAAAATTTGCATGCTGATAGGCTGTGATCTCAGCTGGTTCAAAATACAGTATAAGGATATTCAACATATAGTGATCATAGCTATTGCACAATCTCTCCCTTCTGAAATTCGTTGTTTTGTCCTCATAGAAGAGCATCTTATGCTTGCAAAGACTTTCTGCTGGAACTCTACTGTAGATAACTGTGTTGGCCTACAATATTGTAGAAATGTACTTGAAACAACCTTATATATCAAAGCTACTTCCAATACTTCAAATATTTGAATGGATTTATGTGGCATATCACCATGCAAAGCTTTTGTTAGAGATGAACCTTACTCTGAATTCACAGAAACCCATTCAACAGTTTTGGATGCACGTTTTCTTTGAGACATCATGCAAAAATCCAAGGTTGACAGGATCAATTTCATTGTACTTGTAGCTTCATGACACTAACGGTGCACATGAGTATTTCCATAAAGATGAGCTGAAGCATTCCCATAGAACTTGAGATTTACAAGTTTACCAAACTTAAAAATTTCTGTATGGGCATCTTCATAAAATTCACCATAATGAAGGGTAACTCCTTCACCAAATACTCAAACCCTTCTTTATCCAACTTGTCATAAGTATCACAAATAGGAGGGGTTTTAAACATTACCTTTTTATGACTGCTTCGTCCAACTTGCAGTGGCAGATAACTATGTCTGTTAGTACCGGAGGTATGTTTATCACTTCCACCAACATCCAAGAAAACAAACATACCCTCATGGAGTCGGCGATCAATTTTGTAGTCATTTCCAGTTTCCAAGGGCTCCTAAGGTGGCTCTTCAAACTCAAAATACTGCTCAAATTTGGATTCCTGAAGATCATATGCCCTTTCAAAATTTTGGAAATCTGAACTGTCTTCAGGGGCACCAATGACACCATCATATGTCCTGATTTTAATTTCACTGTCTTCTTTATCTATGGCATTTGAGACAAAGGGGTCATTATGCACCCATTTTTCAACATTTGAGGCATTCAACCCCATTGTATCAGGTGCAGGTATTTTAGCAGTGTTTTCTTTGAGAAGGCAGACAAAATCATTATCGATAAGTTGAATTCCACTTGGCTCAAAAGCAATGTCACTCTTTGAGCATATATCATTCTCTCACATCTACACAGTGAATAATACTAAAGTTAACACCCTAGCCAAGGCATCAGCCGAATTGGCAGCAAGCTAGCTGATAACTGACATCTACAAGGGAGAACAACATTCCAGCTCCACCAAAAACGTACTCTAGAAGTCATTCTCCAGGTACCCTTGATGAGCTTGCTCCTTTCAGGTACCTTCTTGTCTGTCCCAATGCAAGAAGTTGAAAGTTTTGAATTTGAAAAACAACTCTCTCACGGGAGTTATTGAACTGAAAAATACAAGCCTGCCTGAACTAATTTATCTAGATTTAGCTAGCAACAATTTGTCTGGCAGTATTCTGCCTAGCTTGTGGACCTGCAAAAATATCCAGTCTGTGAGCCTGGCAAGAAACAAATTAAGCGGTGAAATTTCTCTTGGTATGGCATCCCTTCAGATTCTCTCTTTTTTCTCCATCTCAAACAACAATTTTATCAATATTACAAGTGCCCTAACGGCTCTGCAGGACTGTCATAACCTAACCACATTGGTTCTGTCAAATAATTTGAATGGGGATATGATTCCAACTGATACACATGGATTTCCCATGCTCTGGACATTAAGTATTGGAAATTGTGCTCTTTCCGGGCAAGTTACAGTTTGGCTCCTGAAATGTCCAAATTTACAGGTCTTGGATCTTTCCTGGAATAATCTCAATAGAGTTATTCCTATTTGTTTAAACACTCTTCAATATCTTTTTTATTTGGACATGTCAAATAATTCTCTGTCAAGACCAATTCCAAAGCAGCTTATGGAGTGACCTAGTTTTAAGTCAATACAACTACCCCTGTATTAGCTCAAACTCCCTTTGAGCCCCCTTTATATGTAAAGCAAAATCAAAATGCTTTTTGGCTGCATTACAATCAGTTGTCTAATCTTCCCCCTTTGCTATACTTGGCCAGAAACAATCTCAGTGGCACTCTAAGCCCTGAGATTGGGCAGATGAAAATGCTTCATATTCTAGATTTGAATCATAATAATTTCTCAGGGATAATCCCAGACACACTGTCTAACTTGACAAATTTGGAGACCTTAGATTTGTCAAACAATAATTTTTTTGGAATCATACCACCATCCTTGAAGGACCTCACATTCCTAGCAAGGTTCAATGTCTCTAATAATCACTTGCATGGTTTAATACCTTCTGGACATCAATTTGAAACTTTTAACAGTCTAGTTTTGAAGGAAACCTTGGTCTCTGTGGCCAGCCTCTTACTACCACCCGCAGTCCGCCTGTGTCAATACCGAGGGTGCCTATTGCTGCACACAGAATCAATAGGCTGGACAGAAATACCATTCTTGGCATAACCATGAGTGTTGGTGTTGGGATTGCTTTTCTTCTGGCTGCGGTTCTTTGGAATCAATCAAGAAGATAGGTAACAAATCAGGGAGTTGCAGACGAGATGGATTTTGACATGCCTCACAGGCTTTCTGATGCCTTGGGATATAACTTGGTGTTGTTATTCCAGAATCATTGTCGTAAGGATCTTGCTATTGTTGATTTCTTGAAAGCTACTGGTAATTTTTAGCAGGAAAACATCATTGGCTGTGGAGGCTTTGGATTGGTATATAGATCCACTCTGGAAGATTGCACAAAAATTGCAATTAAAATATTGACAGGAGAATGTGGTCAGATGGAGCATGAATTTAAGGCTGAAGTAGAAGCTCTATCAAGAGCCCAACATAAGAATCTAGTGTCATTGCAAGGATACTGCAAGTATGGGAATGATAGACTGCTGATTTATTCCTATATGGAGAATGCGAGTTTGGTATATTCTATGAACCTATGACGCTTTAAAGACCATCATAATTTCTATATATTTGTGTCAATTAGACATGTAATAACTCTATTCTCCAAGTCACCTCATGATGTCATCAACAATGCATCATGATAATAATATCTCCAAGTTCAGTTTCAAAGTGTCTTCACAAGATGCTCTAAGATGTCGTCAAGGTGCTCCAAATAGATCTTCAACAAGATATCTTCTACTTCTTTTCAAGGTGCTCCAAGTCTATAGGCCTTAACTCGTCTTCAAAATCCTGCTCCTAAAATGTCTCCAATATTGCAAAGAACAAGCAATTATAGGCTTTCAAAAATACCTTAAAATAAATTCACCAAACAATCCCTTCAGGCCTGTTATTGTTTCACTTCAAATAATGCCCAAAGTCTATTCTAAAGCTGCTAACCATTGTCCTCAAGATAAAACAAGTTTTCTTCAAGCCTGCTAAAAAATGTTTGCCAAGATCATCTTCAAAAGGAATCTAAATTCTGTGCAAGAGGCTTGGAATAAGTAAACACGGTCTTAGTTTAGAGCTCTTAGCCTAGAATGTGTCCCAACAGAGAACTGATCAAGCACCAGATTCACGTGTAGAGGTCAAGAATAGGTTAAAGTCTAAATGCTGAGATATACCTTCTCACCAAGCTCAAAGTGTTTCCCACAAGTCCGAATAGCCTTTTGTCCACTCTTGAGAAAATATGAGATACGAGTTCTAGATCTGAGGAATATATACGATGCGCCCTCCTCACAGGACCAAGCTACCAATTAGCTTTTTTGCTGGAGGTTCAAGTCTCCATAGAATATCCTCAAGACCGAAGTTGTTTGAGGACTGCAATTCACAACAGTGTTTTAGCTTTGTCCACAGCTCTGGTTTCCACTGGTCCAAGGGTTTTGTAGCTTCCTCTTACAGGTCTGAAGGTATGGAACTTTTTGTTACAGGTCCAAAATACAGAGAGTATCTTGCTATCTTATCCACCGAAATATTTAGAGAAATGTGAAGTCTGGACTGTCCAACAAAGAAATCTGAGTCAAGAGTCTATACACAGTCTGAAACTGCTATAGTTACTACACAAGAATCACTATAATATTCCACAGTTCGATCAAGAAGTTCACCACAAAAAATACTAGTGTTGTAGCTTGGTTTGCAATCTGAAATTCTGTCTTCTAGCACAATTCTTATCACAAGTCCGAAGGAATAGATAACCATCACAATTTTTTGACCCAAACAAATTTTATTCTTCGACTTCCAAGTCACTCCTACGGTTATAATCTAATATTTTCACTGAATTTTATTGTCAAAAACTGAGGAGCGGAGCTTTATATTTATAGTAGTTTACCATGTTTTAAAGGAAACGTCCTTCTAGAAGGGGAGGCTGACATGTGTGCCAAAGTGCAGGTCGGCTCACTGTTATGTGTAATTTTCTTAGTCTTAAAAATTCAATATCTCACAAACTACTAGGAGTTTCGGGACAAATAAGGGCTCATCGGAAAAGAAAAAATACACTCTATAAGATACTATAGGAGCAAATTTGGAAAGATGCCTCTAAGGTGGTAAAAACAAATTTTCTTTGTGACTATCCTTAATTTTTATGTGCGCTTTTGTTGAGAATTAGGTAGGACTAGGTTTAATTCAAATTCTTTTCTTGATAATTACTTGTGAGCTTACTTCTTTTACTTATGCCTTCTCTTCTTCGCTTATTATGTCTTTCATCAAGTCAATTACCAAAACACAAGAGACACAAATTTAGGCTCTTCGAGCCAGGGCCAAAACCTCTCCCTCTTGGAGAGGAAAACCCACAAGAAAATCTTATTATAGACTTTTAGATGACAAGTACCATGACCATGACACAGACCCTTGACCCTTCTATGCCTCCAATACCTTGTCACTGCTTCTTCATTGACTCTTTAAGCTGATCCTTCTTTTCTGCACTGTCTTGCACTGTCCTGCGCTTTTCTACACCAGGACTAGAGAGCTGGTCTCTAACTGTATTTCCCTTCTCCGACTGTATGTGATCCTTACTGAGATATCAACACCTTGTTATAGAATATCCTGTGCACACCTCGCACCTTCACTTCACCTTGCTCGTTGGTCTTCAACATACACACACGTCTTATTTCCTTTCGATGAACAATCCACCTTTTTCATACTCTAATGATACCCTTACTTGTGCTGCATTACTTAGTTGAGCACACATATTATACTTAGCACTTAACACAATCCTGTAACAACTAAACACAGTCCTGTAACTTCTTCTTCAAGAAATATATCCAGGTATTGCGGGAGAAGTCATCTGTAAAATTCATGTAATAGGAACATCCTCCCAAGGATATCACGGACATCATACCAGATAAATCAGAATGTATCAACTACAAGATATCAATTGTCTTTATGACACTTGATGGGAATGGTCCCCTTATATGCTTACCTTCAGCACAACCCTGACATATACCTTCATGATCATCTTTAAATTCAGGCATCCCTGTCACCACCTTCCTTGCTTCGTGAAGGGCTTTGTAATGAAGGTATGCAAACCTTCAGTGCCATAACTCTGT
This sequence comes from Pinus albicaulis, assembly GCA_034641835.2. NCBI lineage: Eukaryota > Viridiplantae > Streptophyta > Pinopsida > Pinales > Pinaceae > Pinus > Pinus albicaulis. Next base: position 1,545,630,735 of record CM076580.1, on the reverse strand, counting down.
TTGAAGAGTTGTATCACATGACATAGCCCCCAATGGACTTCCTCCAACTGGGTAGAGTGTATCAACTCTAAAAGCAATAGTAAGAGCTTCTTTGAAGTTCCTCTTCTAGATGCGTACCTTTCCATCAATGAATGCCACCTTGAACCCTTTGTCGTCCATTGCCGAAATAGACATAAGGTTCTTCTTAAAATCAGGTACGTACAACACATCTTGTAAACAGATGACTTGACCTTGAGATAGATGAAGGGTCACAGTCACTATCCCTTTCACGATATATGTGGCATTATCTCCAAGGATAATTTCTAAATTAATATCCTTCTTAATCAAATTAGAGAGGGCTTCTTTATAACCAGTGAGGTGCCTTGAAGCACCACTATCAATCAACCAGACATCCAGGGTGTCGGGAGGAGATGCAATAGAGAGGGCAGATACAAGAATATATTCATTTTTCTTATTATCAACAACATTAGACTCACTGTACCTGGAATTTCTTGACCTCTTGAAAGGTTGCCCATTTCCACTACGATCAGAGGGAGCCTTCCTTTTTCCTTTGAACCTGTTGTTCCTTTGATTGCCATTCCCCCTGAAGTTGTTGTCATAATCCCTGGGAGACTCCCTTCTATTGGGGCACTCTCTTGCATAGTGACCAAAATTGTTACAAGTGTAACATATTTCCTTCCTTCCTTTGGGCCCCGCTCTACCATGGTTTTGATTTCTCGGGCCACCATGGTTCTTCTTCTTTGCATGAGCGGAGAAGGTAGTAGGGTCACCTCTATTTCCATTAGAGGGATGATCTCTCTCCATCATTATTGTCTCCTCTTAAGTCATCTAGTCAACAATTCATCAAAATCAAGAATCATCTTATTATTAAGAATCGTAGTATTAAATACATACCAGTCTCGGAAAAGTCCTCCAAGAGCAATGAGGATGAGCTCTCGATCAGCTACTTCTCCTATGGCAAGGAGATCATTCCTGATTTTTGTGAGCCTCATAAAATATGATGGAGGCTCATGAATCTTCCCCTGCACATAGTCCATGAAATCTTGATCTTCTAATACCAAATCCAAGGACATCTTCCATGCATGATAAGTAGACTTGTCAGTCAACTTATCATCAGACCATTTGGTCCTTGACAAGAATTATTCTTCGGTGATTTATTTTCACACTATCTTGGGCTTTGTCTTCACCTCAGCTCTGATACCATGTTAATTTTAGATAAACATGGTATGTTCTATATGCTTAATGCAGTTTTACTTTAATCTTTCTTATAGGCCCAATTCAACACATAAACATGAAATTAAAATGCCGATAGAACATAATAATAGATCAACAGAAGACAAGCCAAATAATGTAGATTAGATTTTACAATTCTTCTTGTCCAACAAAGATAGAGAGTGATGTGCATTACGACAGTCAATAGGATGCATCAGCCAACAAAGTCTTTCTCAACATCAGATCATCCAACCTTCCAAGTGTCACACATACCCCTCAAAGACAGCTCCAAAAGTCAACGCAAGTCAACAAAAGAATCCCTCATCTAGATTTTTAACATCATCCATATTTCCGGCATCATCCATATTTCCGGCATCCATATTCACACGTGGGAGAGAGAGAAGTCTCTTCTAGTCTATACGAATCAATCAGATCATGAGGAATGTGTGTGATGAGATGATGATGAAATGGACATCATATCTCTCCAATTTATATTAGTCAGTGAGGGTGTGTGACACATCTATTAGGCTTGTGAGCCTACATTACAAATATGTCCGACCTAGCACATGTGTGGAAAATAAAATCAAAATATAAGTTCTGCTTATCCAAACAAGATGATCTTTAGATCAACCTTGCACCTCTTCAAAAGGGGAATCCAACAAAAAAATAATCATCATCATATGAGCAGTGCAACTTGGAGTTTGGACCTAGTTGCCCAAAATTAACAGTGTTGCTACTCTGACAACAAAACATGACGGTTAAATAAGAAAGGCCGCTCTAAACAAATTGGCAAATGCTTACAAGATTCTCGGTACTTTGTTTTGGACACAAGATTTTTTTTAATGGTCTAACAATATTTACTTAGAAAAAGTGATCTGCATGGTTGAAATTGTCAACATAAATTTCAAGTTATGATTCAATATATTCCTTTCAATTTATAATTGGGCATTGCTTATTTGGTGTATTTTGCTGCTTTTGTACTTATTCTCATTTTATCTTTCGTGGCTTTGAGAAACACTGAAGGTGTTATACTTGATTTCATATCGTTGAAAGTTATAGTAATTCAGTTTGGAAAAGAAAGATTTGCGAATCTCAAGCTTAGACATTAGAATATGTTTATCACCTTTTTACATAAATCAACAATAAGATCAACATGACATAGTCTTAATTCTATCATCTTTTTGTAGTGGAACAATGGCCCATTTTATTTGATGTGTTATTTACCTCCAACTACTTTTCACCAACACGTTCTTTACCTCCAATTGCTTTTCATCCACCATATAAATGTTTTAATCTTATAATTATTTGTCAAATTTACTGAAGACTTGCACCTTGCTTCATATTTCAGAAACTCTATTTGCACATCTTGCTCCTTGTGTAAATATTTCAGAAACTCTATTTGTTACTTGACTCTAGTGTGGGCAGGTTACAAGAAATGTGAGTGGAAAAAGGATGGGGAGACAACGCAAATCATGTCTTGTATATGATTTGTATGTTGTTGGAGATCCTTTAGGCACCTAAGCCATCGACTTTGGAAATGTTTTTAGGAGGGATTTCCATGTTTTTTTATGTTGTGATTCTTTCACCTCATGGTTATTTTGGGTAGGAAAATGCTTTTATGAATGCCAGACAAGACATCGGTGGAAAGGTATATATATATATATATTTATAATTGCAATGTCCATTCCATGATATTTTCTCTTTTTTGTTTGATTATATTTTGAACATTTCTTTTGATTTTGTTTTGTCTTTTAACTATGAAATTGAAAATACTTGATATCATGTCCATTTAAACAACCAAAGCTTGAAGATGAAATTAGTATTACATGATATTGATTGAAATATTTTTTAAATATTTTCATGACTATTAAAAAAAATTACTTTCATGTTGTTATTTCAACACATGTTGTTTATATACTTGACCCAGTGTATGCATTAGAGAATGAAATGTTGTTGTGAATAAAAAGACAATGATTAGACATCACATATCATATTATTTGTTTTCACAAGTTATGTACAACTTGAGTTTTTTAGCATGTAACTTAGTTCACATGATTGTGCCTATGCTTTCCCTGAATGTTGAATACGAAGTTAGTAAGGTGTTGTTGTTGTTTTTTTTTAAAATGGTGATGTTTTATTTTCTTTGTTTATACAGGTCATCTGGCTACATAGTGGCCACTATCGCCCAAAACTTATTCGCGTTTCTTGCTTTTATGGGGAAAATGACTTTGACATTGCTGATGTTGAGGTATATGTCGTATAAATAGTTTATAGTCTACTTCAATTTATATTCTATTGTTCATCCTCTTTCATGTCTTACACTCTGCATTGTATCTTCTTTTGTTTTTAGAAAAGGAACTCATTATTGATGGTAAGAAGCACGAATTGAAGAAAGAGGATAACGATAACACTGGAACGACAAATGCAAAAAGAGTGAGAGAAGAGACGGTTCTAGTGATACCCTTCGAGCCAATATCGTGCATAAGATACACACATAAAGACTGATGGTCAAGTCTTCAAAGTTGGTGAATTCACCTGCAATATGGGGAGACAATGCATAACGTGTCTTGGATATGATTCATTTGTTGTAAGAGATCCTTTAGGCACATGCGCCATTAACTTTGGAAATGTTTCTACTAGGAATTCATATGGCTTTTAATGTTCTAATTATTTCACCTCAGGGTTATTTTGGGCAAGAAAATGTTTTAGGAATGCCAGACACGACATCGGTGAACAGGTAAACAATTTTTTTATAATTGCAATTTTCATTCCATGATATCCTCCCTTGATTGTTTGATTGTATTTTGGACATTTATTTTGATTTTGTTTTGTCATTTAACTGTGAAATTGAAAATACTTGGTATCATGTCCATTTAGACAACAACCAAAGCTTGAAGATGAAATTAGTATTACACGATATTTATTGGAATGTTTATAGCTATTTTGTGGTAAAATATTTTCATGAATATTAGAAAAGTTTACTTTCATGTTGTTATTTGGGCACATGTTTATATACTTGACCAAGTTCATGCGTTAGAAAATGAAATGTTTTTGCGAATAAAATGACAAGGATTAAACATCACACCTCATATTATTTGTTTTCACAAGTTATCTACAACTTGAGCTTTTTGGCATATAACTTAGTTGACATGATTGTTCCTAATCTTTCCTTGAAGGTTGAATACTAAGTTACTAAGGTGTTATTTTCTATATATGGTGACATTTTATTTGTTTTGTTTATATAGGTCATTTGGCCACACATTATAGTGGCCACTATCGCCCAACTGAAGAAAATTTGTTCGAGTTTCTTACTTGTATGGGGAAAAATGGCTTTGACATTGTTGATGTTGAGGTATATGTCGTATAAACTATTTATAGTCAAATTTACTTCACATTCTAGTGTTCATTGTCGTTCATGTTTTATGCTCTGCATTGTATTTTCTTTTGTTTTAAAAAAATGAACTCAGTATTGATGGTAAGAAACAGAAATTGAAGAAATATGAGAGAAATAACATTGGAGCGACAAATGCAAAAAAGGAGAGAGAAGAGAACTGGTCTGGTGATGCCCTTAGAGCCAATATCCCGCATAAGACACATAAATACTGATGGTCAGGTCTTTAGAGTTGGTGAATTTACGTGCAATGCCTTGGCAACACAATGATAATGTTTTGAAGTGATGAAACATCATTTCATGTGTAAATTGTAGTCCAACCAATATTAAGTTGGAAACTCATTGTAAGACTTTAACATTTTATATAATATAATTTATGTGGTTGAAATTATTTATAATTGCACTTGATATTGTTTAGTATTTTAATTAACATATGCAGCTTTATGTTTTCATATTAGATGAACATGCACATTGTATGATATTTTTTAAACCATACAAATTAATTTATGCTGATTAATAATGAACACATAAAATCACTTTAAAATTACTAAATTAGTAGTTTATATTGATTAATGATGAACACAAATAAAATAAATATACGACTAAATTAGTCATTTAACATGATTATTAATAAAAGTAAATGAAATGAATATAAACTACTAAATTAGTCATTTATATAATGAATATGAAATTACCAAAAAAAGATAAATGACCACTGCAAATGATAAATTTGTGATTACAAATAACGACTAAATTTTGCATATATACGACTATTAATAGCTAATTTACAATATCTTATAACACGACCAAAAATTTAGTCATATTTCTTTGGTCATTGATTAGTTTCAAACGATGACTAAAATTTGCATATATATGACTATTAGTAGCTAATTTACAGTATCTTATAACACGACCAACATTTTGGTCATATTTCTTTGGTCATTAATTGGTTTTCTCGGGTGATTATATAGTAATATATTTTGTTGTATATTTTGTCATTAATTGTGACAATTAATGACCAAATCAATGATTAAAGCAATGACCAAATTAATGACTAAATCAGTGACTAAATTAATGACCAAATATATTACTAGACAACAAAATTGAGATAACCAATTAATGACTAAGCTAAAAACGACTAAAAGTTGGTCACGTTATAAGATACTGTAAATTAGCTACTATTGGTCACCGACCGAAAAATAGTCGTTTATATGCAAATTTTAGTCATTTTTTTAGTAATTAATTAGCTATTTTGTACTAGTGCAAAGACAAAGGCAAGGAGGTCTGCGGAGAGGTATGGTGTATAAAGTGAGAAGCTTTTGGGGACCATAAATACTAGTGTCCTGTCTTCAACAATTATATGAATGCTAGCGGTCCTAATCCATCGAAGAATCTTGTGTGGTGCACTATCTGTCAAATTGTTGGATTACATGTAATGTTCCAAATTTTTATGGAACATTAATTTTTGTTAATTTTATATAGGAGATGAATAAAATGGGTAGGGGACCCAGTCCTTGCATGATTAGAGAATAAAAATCCTCTAAGTATGAAAGAGGATAATGTTTGGAGCTGGATTTCACACCTCCATGTGTGAAAGGAGGTTTTTGCATAAAGGTTAGGCCAAGGTTGACCAAGTCAAACTGCGTTGGCATGATTTGGAAAGCACTAAGTGGGCCAACGTAGGAGGGAAGCTTTTAGAGGAAGGGAAACCCTAATTCAAAGTAGGGTCCATGGAGGGAGGCTCACTTGTTTAAAAGAGGAGCAAGGCAACCATTGAAATTAGCATTGATCATTTTACATTTGAGTCTTAGAGACTTGTTGCTGCCTCTTGCTGTTCAGCAGAGCTGCAGTGCCTCCGGGCATGAGGGAGTCCTGTTTAGGATTTCCTCTCCTTCTTGAGGAGCTCATGAAGGATTGCACTCCATTCCCCATATTTAGGCATTCAGGCCATAGCTTCAGTCATCTACATCAGCGCAGTTTCTGTAGCAGATATTGTGCAGTGTTGCTTGGGAGGTTCCCATACACCATCCGGAGCTAGTTTTCCAGTGGAGGGCGGTTCCATCCCTTGGGAGATCAGCAAAGGGGGTTCTTGAGCATATCCCACCATCTTTGGCGTAAGGCCAACCACATTCCATCACTGGCAGCGTAGTCCCTCTCTTAGACAACATTATTCTTGGTGGCTATTTGCTGTGAGGGATTGACAGTCACTTGGAGGGGAAGTCTTGGGTGAAAGGATTAGCCTTTTACTTCAGATTTCCATTGGAGGAGGGTTCTCCAGTTGTTGTAGCCATTTCAGCCTTCTCTATCTATTTCCAGTTTTTGAGTTGTAGCTACTTCTGCAACTCCGACATTTTGTATATTTCCCATTTTTGTATAGATTTCAGCCAATCCTCTTAAAGGATTGATGTTATGTATTTTCAGGGGTTAAGATCTTGCTCCCCCTTCTTATTTGAGCCTACATTGTCATATCATTGTATTTTTATCATTTATGTAGCAGTTCCTCTCTAAAACTGTGCAATCATGGCCTAGGGATTTCTTATGCAACAATGTATTCTCATATTTGCATGTACAGGTTTCTTGAGGCTTCTAGTGCCTTGCATGAGTGATCATTTCCTCAAGGATTTGTATTCTTACTTGCTGCTATGTCTTAATATGATGGCCATTGGATTCTTTGGCATTTCATGTGTATAAGAATCACTGCTATTTTCCATTTGATGTATTTGTTATTGCTGTAGCTACACTGTTGGGGTTATCTTAGGAGATTCCCAATCTTGTTGTTTTTCCCTCTTAGGGATATTGTCCCTTGACAATACTCTATAGACAGAGTCTGATAGTGGGCCAGGTAGCCTTTGGAGCTCATCCTTTGTTCAAAGGTGACAAATCTAGTAAATGCCCCTACAATCCATCTCTAGAATAGATTTGCTTGTCGATTGACAATGTTTCTGAAAAAGGAACATTACATTACATGACGCAGATTCTTGCCCAAGGATCGGAAAATATCAGCCTGACTTGAAGTAGTTATTTTGAAAATTATGTTTGTCATTAGGGCATGATTAGCAGCATCTTCGTACCTATGATATGGTGTTGGATAAAGAAAATATATATATAATGTAGGTTGAGCTTACATCACCAACATCCCCTTCTGGGTGCAGAAGATTCCAAGGCAGAGGAATATGCCGAGGAGGTGGATTAGCTGGTTGAGGAAGATGACAAGTGATTTGCTATAAATGTGGAGATGTTGGCCATTATGTGCGTGACTATCTGAATCCAACACGATAGTCCTGCAGGTATTGTAGACAATTTGATCATGTTATTGAAGATTGCCCTGTCTTGATTGATAAAATGTAGGAAAATAAGATGCATACCCTGAAAAAAAATCTTCAGATGGTTCGTGCAGAAACTCGTGAGGAATATCCCTGTGTGAATTTGGTTACTAGGAGTGGTGTAGCTACCAATGAAGATAAATGAACATAACTAGCCAATGATGTATGGATTCGTAAAGCACCTAAAAACAAAGAAGGATTTAATCTTCGACACGCAAAAGAGACCTTTATTGAAGCATGGAAAGAATTTGCAGAAGGAAGTACATCAACATCTGGTAGAACAATGAAGGATGCAGGAGGAGATGAGGAGATTAAAACATTTCTACAAGCATGTATAAAGTTACTACGCAACAATAAGGCTCTAAAAAATATGCAGGCATTGATAGATAATTGCGCAGAGAAAGAAAAACCCATGGTAGAACAACGAGAAGTCAAAAAAATTTATAAGAACAAGAAGAGAATGGGTAAGGTGATGTGTATGAATGCACAGATTGGTGCTTATGAGATGGACCAAGTTATTTTAGATTTGGGATCAGATGCTAATGTCCTACCTAAACAAACATGGCAGCGCATGGGAGAGCCAAAGCGAGAATGGTCTACTATTCAATTGTGCATGGCCAATCAACAAAATATCATTCCTTTAAGGAGGCTGTCACAAGTTGTGGTCAATATAGAGGGTGTTAAGGTAATGGATGACTTCAAATTTATCAAAATTGTAGATGATACTGATCCCTATCCTGTGCTGCTAGGATTGGATTGGGCCATTAACATGGATGGTGTTATCAATTTGAAGAGAAGGAGGATGGAATTTGAAAGCAATGGAGTTAGGGCAATCATTCCTATAGATCCTACACAAGGCCAAAGGTATACTGAACTAGTGTGCGTTGAGGATGAGATCGATCAAATCTATAAGCTAAATTTGCGCGAGGAATACTAGATTAATACAATAGCAGATGGGAATCTTAAGTGGGAGAAGGTTAGCTCTTATTTTTTAGAATTTGATGAAGAACTGGAAAACTGGCAGAACCGATTGCATGAGGTGTCTGTGTTGCACTCTAATTGCGTGATCTGATCCTTGCATTGTATAAAATCTGATGTACATGATTTACCAAACTATGATGGTTCCACTATTGTGAACATGTTTATAGGAGAGCTCGAAAGAAATGTGTTTGAAGGATAGAGATTCCATGCTTTGGATCTTGGCTTGCGTGCTACTCCAATAAGATGGTGGGAAACTCATAAGGAGAATATGAGTAACTAGGAGGAATGTGCGCGCATGATGAGGTTGCGGTTTGTGTGTCCAATTATTAAAATGGATGATGTATACTCTGGCAAAGAGGATCCGCATAGACATTTTGCATGATGGAATCAGGTATGGGGTGTAGAACCAAGACCTAAATGGGTCCATATGTTTATTCACACATTGGGAAATGTTCCTATTGTACTTGGAGACAGAGCTGCGTAGAGGAACTAGTGAATGGTTTGCGATGATAGAGAGTTTTCTTCTTACATTCAACTCAGAACATGATGACCAAGCTTTGATCCCAGAAATGATTAATGCACTGATAAGAGAGACTGTGAATTGTAGACAATTGGAACTTATAGAATCTAGGAAGTCACGCGTGGTCGATGGAACCCCAATCCCCTCACCTACGAATGTCAGACAAGTGTGCTCCATGATAAGCCTTGTTGGATATTACAGGAAGCACATTCCAAAGTACGAGTTGATAACTGCGCCCATGACCAAATTACTCAGAAAAGGTGCAAGATTCCATTGGGATGACAAATGTCAGAGAAGTTTGCAGTTGTTAAGGGACGTAATGGACACTACTCGATATGCTTTGAATTACCTATTCAACAAGCCTGTGCTGGGGGGGGACGACCTGTAGATGATTATCCTTAGCTCTAGATTATATGTGCAGTAAGGTGCGACATGCGCATGGTATCTATGTGAGGAGGTTGACTGGGTCGCAAAGGTGTCAGAAACTAGCCGTTGGAACAATAAAATTGGATAAGACATATTTATTACCATTTTTGGGAGCGTCTAGGATGCATTTAATGGAGGGATTTTTCCATATTTGGGACCGTTTTGTCAGTAATGGAGCCTCTTTAAGGCACAAGGAGCCGTTGAAGATGCACCACAAGTATTAATATGACCTATGGGGTCGCAATAGTTCCCTTTGATTTCTGAGCGATTTTTGTGCTTTGAGCTCTTTGTTTGCCATCGCATTTGTTGTGTCTATGTTTGAGGATGCATTGCGCCAAGCAGGGCTACGTTACACAATTCATACGAAGATGAAAGCTACAAGACTGGGTGATGACCCTGTTGCGCCTGAAGTACCTATTATGGAAACACCTGCGCTGTCTAAAACTAAGAAGGGGAAATCCTATGGAACGTGCAAATCTCCCCGAGAGAAGACTCCAAGACTGCGCCCTTCAGCTAGAGAAAATATGAAAAGAACCATCGTAGAAGTCCCAAAAACCATTGAAGAAGAAGACAATGAGGTATTTGAAATCAACCCATTCTCACGACTGCCAAGCTATATTGCGCCGCACAAACCATCTGTAAAGGCACCTAAGGAATTGAATAAGGTGTGTGCAAGTATCCAAGTATCTTTGATCCCTGAGAATTTCCCAATGGAAGGGGAGATGCTCGCAAAGATTCCACAACTAAGGTTTGATGATTGGGAAATCGGTGATGTCGAGAATTTCCCCAAGCTCACACTAGAGATATATTTGCATCAAGTAACTTATGAAGGAGGTCTTGTGCCCCTTGAGCCAAATACGGGGGTGCTCAGTCTGCATAAGGCAAGAATGCTCAATTTTCTGCACATCCCTCATTTTGGCACAACCCCATCAATGATATATGTGTCAGACAACTGTTGGCCTTAGTTCATGATGACGCACTTTGGTTGGGAGAGCGCATCGCCATTGACACTGAATTAATTCACAGAATAACGGGTCTTCCTGCTAAGGGAGCTGACCTTATTGCTGACTTTGGTGGGAAGGCGCAGGAGAAGGTGGTTGCAGATAAAATCAAGAAGAAATATAATTTCTCAAGAAATACCCGGGGATTCTTTGTGGAGGAAATAAATTACCCCACAGTGTGTTTTTGTACGCTCATCTTGGCCTGCAAGATGATGTGTAAGTGCAGATATAAGGAGGTGCCCGCGCATGTGATTGAGCTCGCATGACACTGTGAAAAAGGCGTGATTTACAATTGGTGTAGTTACTTGTCCAAGCAATTTTTAGAGAATGTGTGCGAGGCACAGGAGGAAGGCAAGCCCTTCCAGTAGCTTGGATCCTTTTATTAATTGCGCTAATTGGCTGGAGGACCCCAGAAGATACATAATTCGCAGACATTGAACCAAATATGTGCGAATATGTGCGCTACGTGACATTATGGAACTCTTCAGACCCAGTGTGCGCGAAGGAAAATAGAATTTTCTAGGTTCTATATGATGCTACCTTGAACCAAGAAGTGCAGTCGAAGTCGCGACTGTCACCCACATTGTACGATCAATACAAGATGGTAGCAGATTTCAAGGCTATGTTCCATAATATTCATATCTGCGCAAAAGGTGTTGTTGAGGTAGTATGGTACAGGCTACCATATCTGGTGACAGAGGATGATTTAGTGAGAGTGGCAGAAGAATGGCCGCCAGCCTGGTTGACACCACCTACCCCAATGAAGCAGCGTACTTAGATAGGAAAATCAACGAAGAAATCCACCGAGAAAACCACAGAGACAGTTCTCGAGACAATTATAGAGAAGGTCACAAAAAAAGCCACAGAGAAGGAAACAACCCCCACAACAACTAGTAATATTGTTGACACAAGAACAGTGCTTGAAAAAATGGATCTGTGCCAAAGGAGACAGGCGAAGCTAAAACTTCCAAAGGTACCAAGCGCGGATCTCAGGCCGCTGGAGGATTGTGAAAGAAGCATAAAGGTTGCAAAAAGGAAGGGCAGGAGGTCCTAATGCTGACAATGGATGACCTAAATGAAATAGAAAACACTGTCATGTCTGCGACTGAGGATCATTGTATAGACATGGAAGTTCAGTACAAGTCCGTGCTGGTACTTGTGCAAGTTGGATTTCATGAAATAAAAGTACAAGCGAGCCATATTCAAGAGAGTGTGATTCAAGCGAGCCCGACCAACGTGCCAGTCACAAGCGCTCAACCTCTTGATGTTGCTATACTAGCCTTTGGGGATAGACGCTTTGTTCACATCCCCCTGCCAGCTATTCAGATGGATGCCAACCGACGTCTCCAATTTAGAGGTTCCGGTGATTTTCACATTAATATTTTGGTGTTGCCTGCAGGGGAAAAATACATCTTATGCATTCGATGATCGTAGATTAGCTTCAGTATAGAGAAGCTACCGCACATACACAGAACCGGGATGCACAACAGCAGGCCAAACAAACACACCAAAAGTAGCAGAAAGTATAATCAGCTTGCAGAGAAGTAGAAGCCCAACGCGCTGTGCTGGAGGCAAAAATTCACCAAGTTTGCAAAGATATCCCAATTGTCCTTGCCATAGCTGTGCCAATAGAGAAACTAGAAGGATTGGTTGCTGCGGTGAAATCAGCGCGCATAGAGGTACAAACAGTGAGAAAAGAGTATGAAAAACAGATTGTATACCTCCAGACAAATTTGCAGCCAAAGACATCACCAAAGGTTCGCACGCAAAGAGCAACGGAAGTAAAGTAGATCTGAGATAGTATTGTTGTCGTGGTCACTGAATGTGACAATCTTCTCAATGAGGCTATGACAATTTGGAAATTTGTCCAAAATGATCTGGTAGTGCAACAACTGCACGATGCCCTCCACCAAAAGGAGCAGCATTTTGAAGAAATCAAAACAATGGCACCCACATTGGTTCTTACACAACGTCTCGCTCGTCTGCAAGAGTGTAGAATAATTCAGACAAAGATTTTCGATCTGCGTCGGAAGGACCAACTACTGAAGAAACGAATGAAACCATGGGCAGAAGAAGTGCTTCAACTTTCACAGACGCTGGATACCACATTAAAGACCATCCAACAGACTTAGCGCGACATCGAGATGGATTCTGAGGCACTTACCACTAAAAAATTAGTGCAACAAGCGCAGGTTGTCACAACGCAAAGTTTGGAATCAGTGCTCCCTCTCAAGACTTCTGTCAGAGCGCTTGAGGCTAATATCAAGGAGCAAGCACCTTAGTGACTTAGTATGAGTCACATGTTTGTGTTGGGGGCCTGTTGGAGCAGGGTCCCCTGAGGCACAATTTCCGATGTCTTCTTGTATAATTTTGTATGTGTGCGCTAAGCAATAGGAGTCAAGGGGCTTTGGGGTGGGTCAAAGTCCCCAATTTTGATGTAAATGGGTTTAAGGGTAAAATATGGGTCTCAAACCATGTTTTGAGACCATAGTATCTATGTGCTAGGCGGATATAAATAGATATATTTTGTCTAAGCTAAGTGTTAGAAAGTCTAATTTCATGATATATATGTTTTGATAAGTTTATGCGTCTGTAAGGGTTGTTGGGTTGGGTTTAAAGGTTCCTGTTGGTTGTGTGCGCGGAGTTGTCCTGACTATGTGCAGACTCCCCTAGCTATGTGTGTGAAAGGGTTTGTAAGGGAAAGTTGATGTATTGAGTGACAGACCTGAAGCTAATAGAAAAGGCATTTTTTGGCAATTTTACTTTGTTATGCATCTGAGTTGTTTATTTCTTATGTTATGTTGAGATCACATTATTTGTCTTACTTATTGATGATTGCACAAGGATATCTAATATGATTATGAGTGCTTATTGATGGTTAATATATCTATTTAAGTATCTACATTGGTTAAGATCTGGATCTGGTTCTGTTATTTTTACCTGTGCTAAGGCGAACATCAATTTTGTGTTATTCTGTTAATGAATACATGTTCTCTGTGATTCTGTTATATATTGTCCATGCATATGTTTTCATTCGGTTTTGCTAAGGAAAAATTCATTATTTTCCCCCTCAGGGTGTGGAAACCGGTTCCAACACCCCCCCATACTGCTTCAGGTGAGACTTTGGTCTGCGCAAGCAAATCACTACCGAAAGGGCCAGTAGTTGGAGGGTTTGTTGGTTTATCCATAAACTCCAAACCTAGGTCAGGACCCCTCAAGCCAACAGTGCATGAGCCTAGACCTGATATTGAATGGAAATATAACTTTAACTCCCGGCCTTCGGAAATAAAAATGGAGACTGGGATCCCAACTTCAAGATACAAACAACCTAAAAGGAACGTTGACCCAGTTGATGATATCGAGGAGGAAGGGGAAGTACACTCAAGAAAAAGGGCTAGAACACAAGAACCTAAAGGGAAAACCAAGGGAGAAGAAGAAGAAATAGTCCCTAAGCTTGTGGAACAAGGGTCAAACAGACTAGGTTTTAAGGTTTCCCTAGAAAGGCCTCCCTCACCCACAACTTCCACTTCACACAGGCAGTTGTTTCATGAGAGGGCTAATTCGGTGAAAAAATAGGTTGGCCTATAGGAGAAAAAATCAACGAGAGAAACATGAAAATGATGGAACAATTGAGGACAAACATAACATTTCATGTAGATAAATACCCCACCAGGGTCATGGAAGTAATGGATATAGAAAGGGACCAAATGGTATTATCAGTGCAACACCCATCAACTAAGTCATTGCATGTAGGGTCATAGTACATGGTATGGACCTCATTGTTGATCTAACATTAGGCCCCTTGGATGACAAGGTAAATATACACAAGGATGTAGAGAAAATGTTATACAATGAACTTGGCAAGCACACTATGACCATTGATAATGTTGAGAAGTTGTTGGAAAGAACAACTACCAGGTTGAGGCAAGAAAGGGCTAATTCCAAATCCCTTACACTGTAGATCCAAAACTATAAGGAGATGATAACAAAAAATGGGCCAACTCATGATGGACAATCGACCATTGAAGCTCTCTTGAAGAGAGCTCAACAAGAAAACCAGGAATTAAGACACGAACTTAAGATGTCGAGAAGTGAACATATTCAAACTCCTGAGTTTGCCTAGGTGGAAGCGTAGAAGGAATTTCTGGCTAAAAACTTGATTGATAGAATTGATGAAGTCATAACACTTAAGCAGAAGATGGCAGAGCTACAACAAAAGGTTGATACTCATGTCTGCACCATGGTCATGCAAGAGGACCCTCAGAATCCTGCTGACCAGCTCACAAAGGTGTTGAATGAACTCAAACTCTTAGAGGGTGAGAAAAAAAAGATACAGATAGACTTAGACACGGCCTAGGAAGCCTTATCCCAAAAAGAAAAGCAGCTTCCAAAGCAGAATCTTACCTCGCCTCGGCATATCGGTCCATTTAGTTTCATAGTAAGAAACAAAGAATAGTTTGTTGGTACATTCTTTCTTGCCTTCCATCCGTCACCCAAAACTCAAGAAATGAAATATATTCCGGTGAACTGCACCACTAACAGTGTGAATACCTTCCCCACTCAAATCTTGCTAGTCACACCTTAGATAATTCCTTTGCAAACTCACACAGTGAACCCACCTCCTCCCTTTTTTCATAACATGGATGTTACGAGTTTTCTTCTAAACAAATATGCTTCGTTGGCCCTACCACAAATCTTGAATATGACACATGATTATTTGAATTTGTTGTCGAGGTTCATAGGTCAAGATAATATTTCAACTCAAAGACACATCAAGAATTTTTGTTCCTTCGATGATAATTTAAATGTCGAGCACCTCGATGTGGTGTAGAGGCTTTTCGTTCAATATTTGGATGGCGAAGCCTGAAAATGGTTCAAGTCTTTAGCCAATAACTCCATCACCACCTGAGAGGAAATGGATAATTCTTTCACACAAAAGTGGGGGGAAAAAAGGGGTCATGGTTATATTATCACAGATTTTAATGCTATGAAGAAAAGGCACAATGAAGATGTCACAAATTTTATTAATAGATTCAGCAAACTATACAATAGTATTCCTGTAGAGATTAAAAGACGTCCATATTGAAGGGATAAACCATAGTGGCTTGTCTGAGGAAATAATTTATCCTCCAAGGATTTTCGAGACAACTATTCGATGTTGGTTTGGATTACTCGAAGCTGACTCATCTTCGAGCTATGTATGATCTGTATTCTCACACTCTTGTGCCTTCTCCAGTTTTGTGGAAGAAATGTAAGGACTTCGTCTTCCATCCTATGGTTTGAGTCATCGCACCCTCTAGTCAAGATTCACAGTCTTCACATCAGCCTTGTCGTAAATGAAAATTTCTATATTGTGCTAACAAGGAACTTCTTACTTTTACTTTGATATTTTTTGTTTGTAATTTCAGTTTACTGTCAGACATTTTAAGTTTTAGGTATCCAGTTGTGCCTTAGGGTAATAGAACCTCTCCAAATTCCTATAAGAAGATCGATGTAAAACTAAACGAGGGTTCATAATTTTGGGCAAGAAGTGTTGTCAATTTCCTAAAATATGATTACAACAATTTTGGTATGTGAATGTATCGTTTCAGAATGATTAAATATATATTCAACACAATTCCTACTCAAATGTATGTGTAGTGTTAGAGTCAGCCCTTGCTGCCCTCCGTCAGTGATCATTTCGTCTTTTGCATTTTCATTATTAGGTGTCTCACTTGTTTCACTTCTTTGCATATCACTAGGATCATGCATTTCGCCTATTTTGGACCAGTTTTGCCTATGGATAGAATTCTTGGGTTTTTATGATGTAAATTCATGTTTGATGTGTAACTTTGGCTTGTTTTTATCTCTTCTAGAAGATTCACTCTCAAATGAGTAAAAAATCATGTAATGGATCAGTTTCCACTCTTTTAGAGGCAAGTTGTTAGTTGCCTAGATTGTAGTTCCATGATTAGAATTGGTTGAAACTGATCCCTGAAGAGGGAATTAGACCCCTAGAGGTGGGGAAAGGTGTTAGAGTGATCTATATATTGTAATTTCTCAATCATTTTCAGAGGTTGGAGAGGTTGGACTCTTGGGATACTTTTGATATCATTGTACATACTTTTCATATTTTGGCTAAGGAAAGATCAGGGGTTTTGCGGCACTTGTTGGGATCCTTGTGGTGTTCTGTTTCTTGATGATGTTTCTCCTTTGTTTACTGTAAGTTTCTTCATGTTTAATGTTGCCATCCTTTCATTATGCTTCTGAACTAAATTGAATGAGTGAAATAAGGTTGAATACATTGTTTACAGTGCTTAGCCTTTGAATTCAGTTAGTTCTATATGTTTTCAGCTGTTTGGAGAGGATCCAAGTTCTTCTTTGCCCTCTTCAGCTCCTCGTCAGTCTAATCTATCCATAAAATCCAATTCAAAGCATCAAGATCATCACCTACCTCGCCCCAGCTTGAACTCTGCAAAGGTCTGACCTTATCCCCGGACCCAAAATTTGTTTTCCCATTTCTCCAGCGAAAACCCAAAAACCAAAAAATCAAACATACCTATCTCTTTACTAGCCTAAAATCAGTTCTTATTGTAAGTCATCTCGCATCCTATTGCCCATTTTCTCGAGATTGACGGAGAGAGCCCTCTCCTGTCCTCGTAGGGCTAGCTACGAGGCTGAGCGTGGTTTGATGTAGCCTTGAGTTTTACTTCATTTCAGCCTGAGGTAGATTTGAGTGCTAACATGTAGTATGTAAATCTTATGATGTGCAATGCGTGAATTCTTTTATGTTTCTACTTCTCAGATTTCATGTTATCATAGTTGCTGGGATTGTCCCTCTGTGTTCATGAATTTGTTTTATTCATGTAATGTGATAGATACTCTGTGAACAAAGAGAAGGTGAATGCCTTAAATGCGCTCCATAAATCTATGTGTTTCACTTTTCTCTCCTCTTCGCCTCATAATCTAGTTTTTAGCAAGTTTGATTCTTATCGTATTTTATGCCCAATGTGTTAAAATCTCATCTTCCGCTATACTATAATTCAAAGTCTACATACATAAGTGTGAACAACCAGGGTTGATTTTTATATGAATTCCATCTTGATTCATAGTTCATGACTCTTAATATTGTTATATATATATCCAATCCAGAAAGGTTCTGGACCATTTTCATACAAATCTTAAGAAAGGCTGGGTCATGTCAAGTCCAACTCAAGACCCTATTAAGATGGCCTAGGCATTGGTCTCCTCATCAACCTAGAGATTGTATCTAGGTGCTACAAAATCTTCTAGCGATGTTTTTGAGGAATGAATTAGAAATTTTTTCCTTGGTATATGACAGGTATACACCCTTTAGTCAAGTGAGCACGAAGGGTTGTGGGTTGTGCATTTCTCATCTTGGCGACTACTCTGTCCATATTTTGGTCTAAGCAATCCTTGCTTTCACCAGGCCCCATACTCGGTCAGACTCTTCTCAGCAAAAGACACCTTCTGTATCTGACCTTGAGTCGTTAATTTTTAGAAAGGTTTGGAAAGAAAATATTCTAGGCCTGTTAGATCCAACTCCTTTTTTCTCTCGAAGCGTCCTAATCTAGCTTTTAGAGAGCTATCATAAACTGTCAAAACCTTTCTGTTCGAGTTTTAGAATATCCCCAAGATGGATAATTTGCTCTTGATCCATTCAGTTCTATAGTAAAGAACAAAGAAGAGTCTATTGGTACATCCATTCTTGCTTTCCATCTGTCACCCGAAACTCAAGAAATTAAATATTTTCTGGTGAGTTGCACCACTAATAGTGTGAATACCTTCCCCACTCAAATCTTTCTCATCACACATCAGAGAATTCCTTTGCAAAATCACACAGTGAACATACCTCCTTTTTTGCATAACATGGATGTTCTTGGTTTTCTTCTGAACAAATATGCTCCATTGGCCCTGCCACAAATCTTGAATGATATGCCATAGGATTATTTGAAGATGTTGTCGAGGTTCACAGATGACGATAATATTTCATCTCAAAGACACATCGATGCTTTTTGTGCCTTCGCTGAGAATTTAAATGTCGAGCACCTCGATGTGGTGCCGAGGATTTTCGTTCAATATTTGGATGGCGAAGCTAAAAAATGCTTCAGTACTTTAGCCAATAACTCTATCACCACCCAAGAGGAAATGGAGAATTATTTCACACAAAAGTGGGGGAAATAGGGATCATGGTTATATTCTCATAAATTTTCATGCTATGATGAAAAGGCACAATGAAGATGTCACAAATTTTATTAAAATATTCAACAAGCTATATAATAGTCTCCTTGCAGAGATTAAATCCCCCCAAGAAACAACTAAAGTGGTTTTCATTAGGGATTTTGAACCAAAGTTCAGGTTCACACTGAGAGAAAGAAATTCAAAGTCCTTGGACCGGATCCAACTAGATGCTCTTGAAGTCGAAGATAACTTTTCCTCTACCAGGAAAATAAGGGGGAGGCTAGATCACAAAGAAAGAAGGAGGGGAAAGGAGGAAGCCAACCCATCAAATTAAGAGCGGGAAACTCAAGAACAAAATATGGAGGAGATGATCAAGTTGATCAGGAACTTGTCTAATAATCTTGTGAAGCTGGAGATAGAAAGCAAGATTTCTTCCCCTCGCCAAAATAAAATGGTTCCTAACTGAGGTTTTAATCCTCAATATCGAAGACCTCCACTCCAACTATTGTAGAGAGAAAGGAAAGAGCAACAAGACCACATTGAATCTCCATTGAATCTAGAAGAAGAGTTAGAGGGATAGGCTGAAGAAGTTGTGACAATACAAGAGAATCAATTCTCCTCTTATTCTGATGAGGAATATGAATCTGCATTACATCAAAAATGTGGCGAAGATCTGGAAATCCCTCCAGATGATGGTGAGATTAACAGTTATTGCAGATGGTTTTTTGACTTCATGCAGGGACAATTGCATAGGAAGTATGACCTCAGGTCTTCAAGAAAGAGACCCCGAATGCAAGATCAAAATGAGGACTCAGTGTGTGAAGGCTCTCCAAGTGGTATCGTAAAGGGGAAGAAACCATTAGATAAAACCTCCCCCAAGGAAAATATACCCCTGATTTCTCCCCTTCATAAGTCCAAAGCTTATAAAGTTGAAAAATCCCAGTCCCATTGACTCAATTATTGAAAAAACCCTCCTACAAGGCTCAAATGTCTTAGTTTATGTGTCCTCCCACCGCAATCCCTGTGCTTGATAGTCTTAATCTCCAAGAAGAAATATCCATGGTAGTCTTTTGGCCCCATGTAGAAGAACAAGATCCCTCCACTCCACCCTTTTACATGACCTTAGTAGTGCATGATCTCTTACTCCACAATTGTATGCTTGACTCAGGAGCTTCCCATAACTTGATGCCCTTATCAGTCATGGAGCATCTAGGTCTGCAAATCACTCATCCTTATAAAAACATTTACTCCTTTGACTCCAAGAGGGTTAAGTGTTTGGGGATGATTAACGATCTAGTGGTGAACTTGGATCAAATTCCAGTGAAGAGTGTAGTGATGGATATTGTGGTGGCGGACATCTCGACCAGGTTTGGAAGGCTTTTATCCCGATCATGGGGGTCCAAAATAGGGGGTTCTATAAAATTGGATTTAACATATGCTACTATCCCAGTTTTCGGAGGAGAGGAAAGGAGGCTTTATAGAGAATCAATATTTTTAAAGATGGTTTCCAAATATAATTGTTCTTCTAATGCCCCCCTATATGACAAGGAAAGTGAGTTCTTGTGCCTATTACTAGAAGAAGATGCTCTCATCTTGGAAGAGATGCAGATCCTGCCCTCGATTCAAGTAAATCAAGAAACACTAAAAGGTGGTAAAATATGGACGTTTCATTTTGACGGAGCATATTCTAAAGAATGAAATGGGGCTGGAGTATTGTTGGTATCACCTAAGGTGAGCCTAATCCCTCTCTCCTTTAAGTTTGAAATCAAATCCACAAATAACGTGGCGGAATAGGAAGCTTTTCTCTTGGGTCTACAGGCGGCCCAAAATCTATATGTTGAAAGCTTTACAGTATTTGGGGATTTGGAATTGGTGGTATGATGCAGGAGCATCCTGCGTGATTTTCATTAAAATATTGTGTAATTAAGGGGTAATGTATTTTTAATTATTTTATAAATTATTATGCTCTTTTTTAATAAATTAAGAGAGAAAAATGTAAGGGTGAGGATTATTGTAAATATTGTTTTAATAAATTAAGGATATGAGTGGAGTTGAATTAGGTAGATAATCTAGGGATTAGGAATTCCTTAAACGAGACTTAGTTGAGTCCAAAAAGGGATAAATCTATTTTAGATTTTGGTTGAGAATTTTATGGAGGAAATCATGGATTGAAATAAATTCATAATTATATATAAATAGGAGGATTGTGTGAGGATGAAAAAACAATGAGGAATACAGTGAGAGATAGAGAGGATTAGTGTGAGTTTTGAAAAGGCCAAGAGCCGAGAGGTCCACAAATGTAATATTCGGGCAATTGGTTTTGAATCTGAATTTTCTTATGTTATTATATACCCGTATTTTATTTGTGTTGGCTCTCTCTCTTCTTTATATATGTTTGAGCTGAATATGATGTGGTTTTTAATGACGAATTCGATAAAGTTTCCATGTTAAGGAAACACACCCTCATTTATGTGCAAGGATATGTTTTAAAGCAGAATCCTTGCATCATTTGGTATCAGAGCCCTGGGTTTGTAATCATGTTTGCATTGTTTGATTGTGGTGTGCGATGGGAGCCGGCTCCTTTTGGTGAAAAGTTGATGGAGTTGTATTAAATTTTAATTTGAGCAGCGTGGATACTTGTGTATGACGAAAACCAGTATCTATTGGTAAGCTCGACCCTGGAAAACCTCAGATTTTGCGTAGGCATGCCTTCAGCATGAAATAAAAGCTGGAATAGACCAGCGCAGAGTGGCAAGCGGATGCAGGAGCGGAAAAATAACACCCCTTTTCTAACCCAGTTGGAACCCGTTCTCCTCAGTTGTTATATGAACGAATTCTTGTATTCGTAGCAGAGAAGAATTTGCTGACAGATCACACTATTTTTTACTACGAAGGTTTAAAGAAGGTAGGAAAATACGTTGATCTGGTTTTCACAGAAGGTGAACACACGTCTTCCATCTCCCCCTCCTCCTCTGATGAAATCGTGAAACGGTTTTATAAAAAAAAATCAGTGATTTCCACAAAGAATTGAAATGGTGAAACGATTTTGATAAAAATCGTGAGTTGGTGTGATTGTCAGAAGCTGCAGACGTTGGACGCAGATGTTTTGAATGCGGGCGTAGAGGAAGTTGGGATCGATGACAACAAACAACGTTAACGCCCTTGAAAAATATGCTTTAGGCAATCTGCGTTTCTAGCAGTGGCTGTAAGAGTCAAATTGTCTTGACCGCAACACAGAGAAACGTTGTCCGATATTGGTGGATAGTTCTGGTGGTATCTGGTAATACAGAGAAATGTCGTACGACATTTTATCTTCTTTGTGCTAACATCTCATATTACTGATTATATTGACATGCAATGGAATGGTAATTACGTTGAGAATTAGTGCAGTCAAAGGAAATTATGACTTATAGAGCTGGACTATAAGTGTCGTGGTTCTATGTTTTAAATTACAGTCGTGGAATTTGTGCGAGAGCCATGTTATAAAAAAATTCAAGATCATTTTTTGAGCCACTTCTGATGTCAAGCCGCTTATCATTGTGAAGCTGTGTGGACATTATATATGAGGTATTGTGTAAAAATTGCAAACGTGACATGTATGCGCTAAGATGGAGAGAGAGAACGAAGAGATATCTGTCTGTGAAGCCCATCCATTGCATTGATTGCAATGTTTACTAGCTACTTGGTACCTTTGCTTTGATTCCATAATATATGTTGCTCCAACCGAACATTGTGTGTGTATATCAATATCAATTTGTAGGGGAACATTTTATGGAATGGGTCAGTTTCTTTCACCCTTCGGCTTTTTTTGAGAGGGCCCAACAGTGGACCAGCACTTAAATTTGCAAAGACAGCCGTTGGATATACATGTGGGTGTGCCTTATATTCAACCTAAATTTAGCATATTTATTGCCTTCATTTCGTTTCCTAGTCCACAAAGTCATATGTTTATGGAAACAGAGCGTGTATCCCCGTCTTTCTTACGGTATATCTAACTATCCTGTTCTAGACAGAGTAGAGCAATAAAAATAATATTTGCAGGCAAGGTGGGGTTACAAATGGCTATCAAACTGTGAATTCAGAGGCGAAAATGATCATGAATTTCTAACTGTTACTAAATGCAGCCATAGTTGTGTTCTGTTTGAAGCTGTGCGTCAAGGAGAGACAAAGATCGGTGGAGATCTCAATGATTGCAAGCACAATCATGATCTGCGATAATTAAAGGCCATGGAGCAGTAAAACTGAAATTGCAAATTTGCAATTCGCATGGACAGAAATGTGTAAGCGCATTTGGAGATCTTGCTTGTGAAGAAACCAGTCAAGGGGCTGAGAGTAGGACAAATTAGAAGGGCGTAGAAAATTGGAAAGGTATGTTAAGTAAAATTGTGGGACTGAGCATATTATGTTGACATTTTTGGTTTTCTTAACTGAAATTATAAATAAATATTTTTGCGGGAATGATTTATATATGTCAACATGCTTTTCAAACCATAATCAAAATTAAAGTGGAAATATTTTAAATGCGGATGTATAAGGTTTTATCACCACAATAAGTTTAAAGGAAATTAAGTTCCGCTTGAATGAATGGAAAAGGAGAATGCGCTATCCTGAGTGATATAAAGAGAAACATGGATTTTTATAATATATAAAATGGTTTATTATGCGTAGTGTGGGTTCTTCACAATCTTAGTTGCATCATTTTGGATCAAGGCTTATAGTTGGAAATGGGAGAATTCTTTTGATTTGTGTTTTAAGATTGAAAACAAAAACAAACCATAATTTCTTGATGTTGTAGAATCCTTGTTTTACCATCATATGGTGGCACCTACGGAGGTGTTGTTTGGGAGGGACACAATGTATGAGTTGTACATTATTCATCGAAGAGGTTGAAAACATGAATAACTTGTTCTCTGTACACAGGTGTTGATGTGAATTGATGTAAAATTTATAATGTGTAGTTGTATGGTGCATAAAAGTGTAGGAAAAATGTTGGCACTAAGATGACAAGATTATGGTATGAAGGGCATGCGAATATTCATAGTGACAAAGATGGCACGGAAGAGTGAAGTCCGGGGAGTTGAAATTGCAAAGAGAAGGTTTATTAATAACCTTAATGGGAGCATAAGGTATGATAATTCAGAAAGGTATTTTTGAATGTTGAAAATTGAATGGTTTATTTATTTTCACCATAAAATAAATCCTGGGGAAAAGTGAATTGTATTTCCATCTAAAGGCTAAATTATCATGTGAGTAAATGATAATGGGAGATGATGTAATTGATGATTTGTGATATTTTATGAAGAGTGGAGTATGAGAGAGAGTGAAGATTTTACATCATAAAAATGTATTAAGGGTGGATGTTCATTGGTAGATTGTATAACTTGAACCGAGTCAAGATATCCACTATTGTAATTATTTGGTCAAGCCTTGAAGTCAAATAGATGTTTAGGTCGAATGAAAATTTGGATAACTTGAGTCAAGATTGAGTTATTGTACAAGAGGGTGTCTTTTTCATCCAAGATGAAAATTTGATGTAAATTCTGGGTCAAAAATTATTGAATCAAGTCAAAGGTTTGAATGTAATTGGGTGCATGATCGGCAGAGCCTGACACCCAAAGAGTTGGTCATTATAACACATAAAATCCTGAAGTTGTTGTTTGCAGCAAAAGAGGAGCAAGAGAGTTGACAAAGATGATTCCAAGACAGATAACTGAAAGAGTTCAAGCGCAGGAAGAGAGCTTGTATTGCTAAATGGCAAGATGGAGGCTTTCTGAAAAGGGGATTCAAATGAAATCCACACGTGAACAGATGAAGTTCAAAAAGGAGGAGAAGATGACTGGTGATAGTCATTTCAGAAGATCTGATGAAGACCACAACAGAAGAAAGAAGAAGGAAAATGCCAAGGTAAATGACATATGTAAGAAATTGACTGATGAAGAGTATGAGCGGGAGAAAGTTTAGATAGCAATTCACCTTGAGTTATTGATAGAATTGTTGCAGAGAAATAAATACCAGAGACATGGTTTTACCATGAGGAAGAAAGTGAAGTGGCATAGGCTACACGCAAAGAGGGAACAACAGTTAAACATACAGTTGATAGAAGAGCCGAGGAAGCTCAAGCAGATGATGAGTGTGAAATTGAGATGTGAAGAACTCAGAGAGGCTGAGTTGAAAATGGAAGTTTCCATTTGTGGCCCAGAACAGGGTGAAATTCTGGGTGACGAGATCAATGAGAAATATCTCATGGACTATTGGAATAGTTCAGAAGAATTTGAAGATGTGTTGACAAGAGAAGCAGATGAGGCTATGAAGCCTTGTATTTTTAAATCTCACAGTTTATGTATGTTTGCAGGATGTGCAGAAGATGATGGACAGTCTGGTGAAACTGTCACAAAGATAAATGAAACTCTTGAGGTGAAGTATGAAGGAGAATGGCTTTCAAAGGAGGAAGGTACTGATTTGTTGCAACAGAAATAATTCATAGATGAGTTCTTGTTTGGTGTAAGACAGACAGTTGAAGCTGTTATCGAGTAGAAGCATAATGAGAAGGCCGAAGTGATATTCCAAGGAGGTAAACAAATGAATTTGTTTTATGAAATTGCTGACAGAATTTTACAATGTGATGATACAAAAACCAGGATAACTCAGGAAGATTACCAGAAGAAGAATGAAGCTGGGAATGAAGGTTGAGATGAAATGCTGGAAATATTTCACATGGAGATAGATTTCTTGGAACGATGGCTTAAGGAACCTGAAGGGGATATGGAACTAGCAGAACCTGATACAGAAAAGATTGCAGTTACTTTGCATGATAGGGATGACATGTTTTTAACATTTATAGAGTTAAGTGAATGTTTTAACTCTTCAAATGATAATATGGCTGTAGGTACATAAAAAAACATAA
The DNA here is from genome assembly GCA_034641835.2 of Pinus albicaulis. Classification (NCBI taxonomy): domain Eukaryota; kingdom Viridiplantae; phylum Streptophyta; class Pinopsida; order Pinales; family Pinaceae; genus Pinus; species Pinus albicaulis. The sequence continues at coordinate 1,545,604,796 of CM076580.1, read as the reverse complement.
ATAAATATGATGTTGAAATCAGAGAAATTGAGCAGAAAGTATTTGGAGATGAGATGAAAAATCAGGAGCAGTAAGAAAGTTGTGTCTTTAAAGACATAAGGGAAACAAAAGTATTGAACCAACAAGATAAAGATAAAAGCATCCAACCATTCAAAACATGATTTTTTGTAATCGAGAAAGTTGATGATGGGATATTGGTGCTTGAAGCATCAAAAGAGGCCAAAAGGTCTTATCTTTTTAAAACTAACAGTTTGTTGATGAATGCAAGTACAACATCGGATGAGAATTTTGTTTCTATAAAAGAAATCAATGACTATAGTTGTGGTCAAGAAGAAATTCTTGATTATTCTTCGCTTCAGAAAGTTGAGTGTTCAGCTCAGTTGGGGATGAAAGCATTAGAAAAAGAGGAATTACTCCGAGGAATTGGCGGAAGAAATTGTAGTAAAGGCCAATGGAATCTGATTGACAGAGTGAGTGATGAGTTACCAAACAGAGTTGATATTCAAAGGACCAACGTCAGAACAGAGTTTGGAATCTTGGAGGGATCAAATCATCAAGACTTGTGGCTGTCCCATTATTACAGAAAAGCGACAGACCTCATAGACAAGAGTCTATGGAAACTTCTCTACATGGGGAGTTTGATGCAGGAGCATCCTGCGTGATTTTCATTAAAATATTATGTAATTAAGGGGTAATGTCTTTTTAATTATTTTATAAATTTTATGCTCATTTTTAATAAATTAAGAGAGAAAAATGTGAGTGTGAGGATTATTGTAAATATTGTTTTAATAAATTAAGGATATGAGTGGAGTTGAATTAGGTAGATAATCTAGGGATTAGGAATTCCTTAAACGGGACTTAGTTGAGTCCAAAAAGGGATAAATCTATTTTAGATTTTGGTTGAGAATTGTATGGAGGAAATCATGGATTGAAATAAATTCATAATTATGTATAAATAGGGGGGTTGTGTGAGGATGAAAAAACAGTGAGGAATACAGTGAGAGATAGAGAGGATTAGTGTGAGAGTTTTGAAAAGGCCAAGAGCCAAGAGGCCCATAAATTTAATATTCAGGCAATTAGTTTTGAATCTAAATTTTCTTATGTTATTATATACCTGTATTTTATTTGTGTTGGCTCTCTCTCTTCTTTATATATGTTTGAGCTGAATATGATGTGGTTTTTAATGATGAATTCGATAAAGTTTCCACGTTAAGGAAACACACACTCGTTTATGTGCAAGGATCTGTTTTATACCGGAATCCCTGCATCATGGTGAAACAAGTATGGAACTAGTTCCATGCTAAGCACCTGCGGCTCAGGGTTTTCAGAAACGAGGTATGGGATCTGATAGATAATTTTTTCTTGGATTTCAATATCCAATTCATTCCCCGAGAAAAGAACCAGATGGCTGATTCGCTTGTTGTGGCCGTTATTAATTTACGACCTACTCAGAATCCTCTCCTAAGATACAAAATCAAAGTCAAGCATAAAACCTCTATCCCAGACGACGTCAAGCATTGGAAAGTTTTTGAGGATGAAAAGAAAATAAAGTGTTTCATGGAGGTCGTGGGAGAGTTTTCTAATTCAATTATCGATCAAGAGGAAGAGGCCATGACAGATACACATGGTTCAAGATGGGAAGAGACAGTTGCTGGTCATAAGATTCTACAATTGAAAGGGAATATTATTTCGAGGGGGATCGTCCCTTTGGAAAGGCTATTAAACTCCAATGATGTCCCTTCCAAGCCCACTGGGAGAAAGCTCGAAGAGCAGGTGGAAGATCATAACATTAGTTTAGAACAACAACCAAAACTAATCAAATTAGAAAAGGAGGTCCCTAGGGAATTCAATCAGAGGTATTTAGATCTTTTAAAAGCTTATAAAGATGTATTTGCTTGGTATTATCAAGATTTTAAGACTTCTGATACAATTATCATAAAGCATTAAATCCCTATGAAAGAAGGATCAAAACCTCACAAGAAGAAATTAAGACAAATCAACCCTCTTCTCCTCCTAACCATCGAGAAGGAGGTAAATAAATTATTGTAGGAAAAGATCATTGTTCCCCTCAGGTATTTAGATTGGGTCGAAAACTTAGTCCCTGTGAGGAAGAAGAATGGAGAAATTAGGCTATGTGTTGACTTCATGAATCTAAATAAAGCCTCTTTGAAGCACAATTACCTGCTATCAAATATGGATCATATCTTACAAAAGGTGGTTGGGTCCACCCGAATGTCCATGATGAACGGGTTCTCTAGATACAATTAGGTGGCATTACACCTGAATGATAAAAAAAAGACTGCATTCACCATGCCCTGGGGAAATTTCATGTATGCAAGGATGCCTTTCAGTCTTATAAACACATGAGCCACATTTCAAAGGGAAATGGAAATAGATTTCGTGGGAGACTGTGTTATCACAAAATCTGACTTGAAAGGCTGCTCATCAAGTGGAATTTGTGTAACTGTTTCAGACCAATATTTTGGCTGAGGCTTAGCCTCCTCAACTTGAGAGGGCTCTCTCAAGGGTTTATGATTTTTGATTAATGGATAGGTGGCTAACTTTAAGGTAAAAATATAGAATAATATAATTGGTTGTATCACATATTAGCAAACATTCATTGGGCCATGGAGTCAAGATAACTTCAACAAAAACATCACAGTCTATCTAGCATGGAAGTCAAGGCATTTGGAGTTCAAGTCAGTGAGTAAAAAAGTAGAACAGTGAAACACACAGTTAGTTTATATATGAAGGAAGTTAGAGCATTATGAATGAATTCTAAGTATCATATACAAACACCACTGCAAATAGAGATATTTAAGAATGCTATTAGAATAATAATGAACAAGAACTCCTCATGAATCTTGAGTTGTCAAAACAGAACTCTGTATTAAGCTAAAAAAACTAGTGACATACAATAACACAGTCTTTGCTAAAAAATGTCCAACCTCTTGGATTTCGACCTTATGCTCTTTATAGAACATTTACAAGATATGATCCCTTCTTCTCCACTAGATACATCGAACTCAAAGAGTTTGACACCTTTCCTAATCCAAGACATGCTATTTATTACAAATTGACAGCTATAATGCTTATGAAAAGTCCTAGTTCTAATAGGACTGAAACTCTTAAATATCCTTCTAACAACCTTATCTAATCTTTATTACATCTTTTGCCACCTGCAATCCCATGAAGTCAAATTTGGATGCTGACCTTTCACTTGAAGTGACCCTGCCGTTAAGGATAATGTTCTCCTAAAAAATAGGAAACATGTTTTCCTGTTTTTAGCCTCTTTGATTTCTTTATCTGTTTTGAGTAATTTTATCCTTAATAGATCAGGTCTACATGTGTCATGTTGCAAAAAATTCACCATATATCTTTAATCCTCCAGTTGTGCAGAAATTATAATTCGAATGGTACAAAAAGACAAAGGATAAACCTGCGCTATGAAAGCAGCTCAGTTTCGTAGCGCAATGTTTAGCTCCTTTTTTCAATCAACCTTTGACCTGCTTTATTCAAGTAAACCTTCATATGCTATTTTTACACTTCCACCAGTCATTTCAAGTCAAAATTCACCAAACTCCCCCCAAAATTTGATATTAAAATATGCTAGAAGACTGCTTCAGTAGTTTCGTAGCGCATTTCAGCAGATTTGCACTATCTGTGCTACGAAACTGCCGTGTAAGCAGTTTTGTCAAAACTGTCTTCAAAATTTGTATCTTGGAGATGTTTAAACTTTAAAGGTGTTGGTATTATTTAAAAAACACAGTAATATGACCCCAAAAAGATAATCTTCATCAAATTTTGCCTTCGTCTTGATCAAAGATTGACTTATGAATTTATCACTTTGTTTTACTGCCCAATCACTTTGTTTCACTGCCATTTTAACTTTTCTTGAGACTTTGTCAACTGTATCTCCAGATCTTCAACTTCTCTTCTTAACCTTCTGTTGTTATCTCTCAAATGAGTGTTTATGATTCTTACAAAATTTGCTTCCTTGATGGCTGGGACTGTCCATGTGAAGCACTGTTCCTCATTGCTTGGTATTTCTGATTTTGAAACTTTTTCACCTTCCCAAATAACTTTCATCCTTTTAAACTTTGTTTTCTCAATGACATGTTTTCTAGCTCTTTTCTTCAACTTGGCAATTTCATGATTTTCTGATCTTAACCTCTCTTCCATACTTTTATACTTGGTCATTTCCTCCTCTACTGTAGATACTCTGTTTTTTGCATGTTTCGTTACAGGTGAGGAAAGATCAACTATCTCCTTATGAGCAATAGTTGCTTCCTTTGTTTCCTCAACTTCTACATTAAGTTCTTTTAGCCTTTTAGAATGCCTAGTTACAGGCCTCCTAGCTTGGAAAATAAATGCTGCATCTTCATCCTTAAAATCCAGCTTCTTTGATGATTTCATCCCTTTATGTTTGCTTTATTTAAACCCTATGAAATCAACTTGCACTATAGGAGATTCTTGTATGTCTTTTGCATGTATTAAATCATATAAGTTTCCTTTCAAACCTGGGCTGTCACTTAATTCTGAAACCACTGTCTTTCCTTTTGATGTTGTACTTGGACTCCTTGTGATTCTCTGGACTATTTTCTTACCAGCTGTTTGTTTCTGTTTAGCTTCCTTGGTACTATTTAACCCTTGTTTTGCAGGTGGAGGGGTTTCTGCAACAATCACTGGTGTCCTTTCTACTTTACCTTTCACTTGTTTCCTTGGCTTTAATTTGATAAACCTCCTAGTCCTTATAGCTATAGGTTGACTGGATTCTACTGGTGGGGATGGATTTTCCTTTGCCTTAGGGTTTTTAGCTGGAGTTTGAGCTTCCATTTCAATTCCATTTATAAATAGAAAATAGGACCAATCCCTACTAATATTTTGGAGCTCATTTAAAACCAACAATTTAATTAAGCCATGGTGAAACATAGATGTTTCACAGTCATCGGATTTCACTTGGACCTTATCAGCCATTTTAGCAATGCTTCTATATAGGAAAAATGGTAAATCCAGTGATATCACACCTGTGAAGTGTAATAGGAGTTTGAAATGATAGGTGCAAACTTTGTGGTAGCTGCCTTCGCACGTGAAATATCTCTGGATGTTGAGCAGTAATTTGGCATAGTTATCCTTAATACAATTTATGGGAACTGCATTATTCAAGTCCATCTCTGCATATTCTAGCTTCAAAAACATCTTGCATGCCTCCATATCAAACCTAAAACCTTTAAACCATGTTTCCTGTCCTCTAGGTATTTCAGTCACTAGAGAAATGGTTTCAGGTGTCACTGACATATTTAACATCCCAACCTTTGTATTTGTACCATTGAAATGTAATGCAAATTCTTTTGATACCTGAGTATGTCCACCCTGCAGCTTTTCACAGAACTTTAAACAACCTGCTTTACTGAAAGCATCCATGAATGTTTGGTCTTCAGTTAAAAATCTTATGCTTTCAGGTTCAGACCTCAAACAATGTCTTGATCTATGGTTCTTTTTCTCCTCAGCCATACTTGTTTCAGAAAAACCCTGTTGGCTTCCTTTTGAATTTGATAATCAACCTCTCTTACAAACAACCTCTCTTGATTTGATTTAGAAGCCTCGCTTGAAAAAGGATCAGACTCGCTTGATAATGTATGAAATATCCTTGGTATAGGACAACCATAAGCTTGAGCTTGAAACAGGAATGTTTCACAGTTTAATATGAGCAAATGAAATCTGGAATGATTAAAACAGACAAGACCTTTCGAATTTTGAAATTTCTTTTCTCAATATGAAACCCCTGTCATAGTAATGATGGATATGGATGGTTGATCATTTCGAATATGACTCCTAACTGACTCACCATGACGTTACCCTATCATATCCTAACGGATTTCAGACAATTTCTGAGCTTTGACATGACCTTTTAAGAATCCGCGCTTTCGTAGCACACATAGTGCATTTTTCACACTTTGCGCTATGAAAGTAGCAACGCTTTTGTAGCGCAAAACTTAATTTTTGAACTGATCGCGCTACAAAACTGTGGTTTTGTAGCTAATTGTAGGGGTTTCATCCGAAAGTTGATGACATGATTTTTAAGTGAATGATGGGACTTTTCAACCATGGGATGAGACCTAATGACTTTATTTGAAATTGAAAACTGAATTTTTGAGACTTGTAAACCTATAACCTATCCTTTATCAAGACTAAAGTAACTCAATACCTATTTGACACTATGACTAAAACAATGTAAACTTACAGAGTTTAGAATTTTTTTTAAGGGTGATAATAGTGGCTCCACTTGGGATAGTGTGCCCTTGTGGTACACTAAGAACCAGTAGCTCCAATGCTACTATCCATTTTTTGACAAAAACATAAAAACTTTTTGAATCACCAAACTTCCTCCTCAAGCTCTAATGGCCTTCACCTCGGGCTCAAGCTAGCTAGTTCAGCTTGTCATTTTTAGCAATAAAACTGACAAAAATGAAATATGTACAATGTCATCAGTGATTGATCAAACTTCAGCAAGTGTAATGCTTTAGGAACTTGCCATTAACAGGCCCTCCAACATATGATCCTCCATCAATTTCCTACAGTATATAAGTGTTATTCCCATGAAAATTAGCTATCTTGAAAGGACCCTTCCATAGATTCTCAAAGTTACCATGTTTGCCTTTCTCCTCAATTTTGGCCTCCCATTTCAGCACTTTGTCTTGTATTTGAAAACTTTCTTCTTTTATCTTCTTGTCAAATGCATTTTTGATTCTGTTTTGAGATTGTTGATAACTTTCATAAACTTCATTTCTCTTCTATTGTAAAGCTATCAGCTAATTAATTCTCCTCTGAATGGCATTTGGTTCCTCTTCAAGCCCTTGAATTAGTTTCATGACAGGTACTCCTAGTGATGTAGGAAAAATAGCTTCAATGCCATACACTAATTCATATGGTGAAGTCCCAATTGATCTCTTTGTGCATATTCTATCAGCCCATAAGGCATACTTCAAATTCAGATGCCAAGCTTTCTTGTTCTCCTACAATACTTTTTTAATGATCCTTACAATGCTCTTGTTAGATGATTCAACAAGACCAATCCCTTGTGGATAGTATGCAGTAGAGTGTCCAAGAGTGATATGGTATTGATGACAAAAATTAATCATTTTCTTAGACTTGAATGCTTGAGCATTATCTGTTATAATCTTCATGGGGCAAACAACTCTTGACAAGATATTATTTTCTAGAAAAGAAATAATTACAGAATCATTAGCTTGCCTTGTTGGGATTGCTTCTATCCATTTGGTGAAGTAGTCAGTTGTTGTAAGAATCCAACGATGCTGTCCTGATGATGATGGATGTATCTCTCCGATAAAATCTAACCCCCATTGCTGAAAAGGTGCTTCCACATAGATAGGTACCAAAGGTAAAGGCACAAGCTTCCTCCTTCCTTCAAAAATTTGGCATTCATGGCATGCAACAATTATTTTGTAAATGTCTTTAAACATTGTAGGCCAAAAATACCCTACTCTTAGAATCTTGGTTGCTATAGCTTTCCAATAATGGTGACCTCCGCAATCGCCTTTGTGAAATTTTTCAATTACTTTATCAGCTTCTTCTTCCAACAAACAATTTAGTAAAATTCCACCAGTATCTTTCCAAAACAGATTTCTGTTAAATATAAAATACCTCAAAGATTTTAGCTTAACAAACCTTGCTTTGGACTTTTTTAGACCAACAAGAGCTTTATGATGCTGTAGAACAAAAACAACCTCCTTATACCAATCTGAAGTTATGTATTTCTCTTCAATAGGAACTAATTCCTCCTCATCATAAAAAATTTCTGATATTTCTGCATTCAGATTTATGTCAAGACAGTCCAAGGTTGATTGTGTCATTAACTTTGCTAAGCCTTGTCCCTTTAATAATTTTGTTGGTTTAATTTCTATGTCATATTCCAACAATTTAGCAATCCATTTTCCCCTCTTACCATCAAGATTGGCTTGTGTTAGGATGTCCTTTACAACAATACTACAAACAAATGCCACGATGTGAGAATGCAGAATGTAAATTCTGAAATCTTTGATAGCCTTCACCAAAGCATAGGCCTGCTTTTCTAAAATATTATACTTCAGCTCAACATTTGCTAGTGTTCTACTAAAGAAGGAAATAGGCTGTTTAGTACCTTGCTGTCCTTTTTGTAGCAAAACTCCGGCAATAGTATTTTCTGAAGAAAAAGTGAAAACCATAAATTTTTTAGAGAAATATGGAATGATGAGTATCGGTGCTTGTGAGAGTGCCTTATTGATTTCTTAGAAAGAATTCTTTGCTTCTGCTGTCCATTTAATATCAGCTCCTTTCTTCAGCATCCTTGTTATGTCTTTAACAATCTCAACAAAGTTAGGAATAAATCCCCTAATAAAATTTACTTTTCCAAGAAATGATTGAATCTCTTTCCTACTTCTAGGAAAATCTACTTTCTGAATTGCATTAACTCTATTAGGATCAATCCTAATTCCAACTTCAGAAATAATATGACCAAGTAATTTGCCTGAAGTCAAAGAAAAAATGCTTTTGGTTGGATTAAGAGAGATACCAAACCTTCTACATTTCAACATAATTTTTTCTAGATGTTTCAAATGATCTTCTTCCTTCTTTGAAAAAACTGTTATATCATCAAGATAAACAACTACCATCTTGTCCTTTTCTTCAGAAAAAGCAATGTCCATTGCTCTTTGAAAAGCAGCTCCCGCATTCATGAGACCAAAAGGCATCTTGGCGTACATGAATGTGCCCCAAGGTGTTGTGAAGGCTGTTTTTTCCTGATCATCCAGATTTACAAGAATCTGATTATAACATGAAAAACCATCAAGCATAGACATTCTTTGAGAACCAACAATTTTTTTGTAGAATTGAATCCATCTTTGGGAGAGGATAGTTATCCTTTAGTGAAGCCTTGTTCAAATTTATGAAGTCAATACAAATTCTGATTTCTCCACTCTTATTTCTAACTGTCACCAAATTTGCAAGCCAATTTGAGAATCTAATTGGGACAATGATTTTAGCATCAAAGAGTTTCTTAATCTCTTTTTCAATCAGTGGCATGAGAAGGGGATTAATCCTCCTCAATTTATGCTTGAAAGGTCTTTCATTTTCTTTGATGGGAAAAGTATGTTCAATAATAGAAGGATCATTTTTTTTTAAAACAACATAACCCCAAGAAAAAACATCAATGAACCTCTTCATCATCTCAATATATTTGTACTTCATATCAGCTGAAAGAAACTTTGAAATTTTGATCATTTTAGGCAAAGCTATTGTACCAAGATTACAACTCTCTACTTCCTCTTCGTCAGCTTGTATCTTAGGTGATTTAAAAACATCATTTTGATCAAAAAGCTTCTCAAGGGGAATAAGACCTTTTGGTATTGAATTATTATTTAGTTTCAAAACTTCAGAATTTCCTTTGGATTCAACAAACATGTTTTGTTGTTCTACTTGTGTACTTTCAAATTCTTCTTTCAGCTCAATAAAATTCTTTACCTGTTGATCATCTTCAAAAACTTGCCAATGGGTGATATTGTCTGGTATAACTGGTCTAAGGTGAACTTCAATCTCATATTTTTCAGTAGAATGTATAGGAATGATGAAAATACTTTCAGAGACAGCAAGAGAATCAACAATGGAGTTTTGGTCTCTAGTTTTGACAATGAAAGAATAGGCCTGGAAATTTTCCAACATGTCTAAAACTAGATTTATGTATGCTTTCATTCTTACATCCTTCGTTTGATAAACACCTTCAACTTGTCTAATAACTGATTATGAATATCCAAAAACAAAAATATTTTGAGCCTTCATTCTTTTCAAAACCTCTAGACCCAAAATCAAGGATTCATATTTAGCCATGTTGTTTGTGCAATCAAAATTCAGTTTATAGGAATAAAAATTACTCTCATCACTTGGACTTGTAATCCAAATCCCTTATCCCACCCCTTCGTTTCCTGCTGATCCATCAAAATACAATGACCACCATCCTTCCATCTCTTTATCATTTTCTTGTTGATTTTCTGTTTGCTGTTTTTCGGATTGCTGGATTTTAGAGTACTGATTTTCTGCTTTTATTTCTTGCTCTACATCATTAGTTGACTCATTGAAAATAATGGCAGATCCAATTTTATTATCAAAAGCATAAATTGGAAAGTTTTGAGGTTTTTCTTTACTACTCACCATGTATTCCATTCTAGTCTCTCGATACAATTTTCTCTGCTCACCAAAAATAGGAATGGTGGCATAGGTAAGGTCCATTTGCATTGTGCCTTTGATTTTTTCTTCCCATGATCTTGACAATAACATACAAAACTTTGGTGGAATGTCAGCTACTACAATGTCCATGACCACTGTCTTAGCAGGGATTTGTGTTAGACCAACAACAACATCCTTAATTAAACCAATGCATTGAACTCTTTTTAAATCGAAAGAAAACAAATTCTTATATGGTCTTGTTATTTCTAATCCCATCCTTTCCATGATTAATTTGGGCATAAGATTATGAGAGGCGCCTGAATCCAGCATAGCATTATGTAAAGTCATGTTATGAATACTAATACTCACATAAAAAGGAGGCACTTCTTCATTTTGTTCATCTTCTAGTCTTGGACCCAAATATATGGTCGGATTGTCTTCTTGAATATTCAAAATATCAGCAGCTCCTGGTTGTGAATTTAAAATGTTAACAATCTTGCTTCTATATTCACTTACCTTGAGAATCTTGCCAAATGGAACTGATATTTTAATCTGAGAAATTTGATTCTCAAGGTTGAAAACAGAAACAAAATTTTCAGCTTCTTTAACAGGAGGAACAAGTGAAGTGTCTTTCTTACCTTCAACAATCTTTGGAGAATCCTTTTTGACTTCAGCAGCCTTTGAAATGTCTTTCATAGGTTGTGTTTTGTTTGCAATAATAGGCACATTTATTTTTCTGAGATTACATTGCTTTTGCATCTCAAAAATAGCATGTTGATACCCCTTGAAATAATCTGATGGTTCTTCTCCTTGATTAGACAAATCTGACTCATCATGCTCTTCTTTAGTCAATAAAATTCCTAACATTTCTTCATCAAGACAATGGATAGATTCGTCAAGAATTTCAAGCTCATCTTCTTCATCTACCAAATTCTGCTGTAAAGGAGGTCTCACTGGAGGACCAGGCTGCTGATTTCTATTTTCTCTTGGCCTTTGTTGGTTTTGAGGTCTTCTGAATTGAGGATTTCTAAATTGAGGCTCATGTTGCATAGGAGGAGCAGAGGTGTTTCCAAGGGCCAACCTATCCATCAACTTCTCCATAGTTTTCATCATTGAATCAAATTTATCATCAGAAGTTGAAGAAGAAGGTTTCTCTTATTCTTTCAATTTAGTTTTTCCCATTTTTGAATTTTTAGCAGCTATCATGTTTACCTCTACCTTTACTGCATCATTTTGCATTTCAACAAGTGTAGGTGATTCTCTTTCTCTCAACAAGATGGAAAATTCATAGTCAAATGCTTCAGCATATCTCATTTGTGCTAAGGCTTCTGGAGGTTTCAAATGAAATGGAATCGAATCAAAAGCTTTATTAAATATTTTTGAAAAGTTCTGGACAGATTCATCAACTGCCTTTCTAAGACTGTTATATTCGGTAAGTGCTTGAACTGGATTGGTTCTGTTTCCCCATTTTCTCAAAAAATTATCTTCAAACTCATCCCAAGTTCTAATACTTCTAGGGGTGAGAGCTTTAAACCATTTTCTAACTTCACCGGTAAAACTTTGTGCAAATAATCTTCACTTCACATCTTCATCATCAACTTCTTCTCTGTCTATAAAATCATTAAATTGATCTACATGTTGCTCTGCTGTGATTTCTTCATCGCTTCCCCAAGTTTGAATACTAGTAGCATATTTGCTAGGGAGATCATGTAAAATAGCAGGAAGGACAAGTGGAGCATACCTAGCAGGGCCAACCATGTTTAAAGGGTGAACAGTAGTTTTAGGAATGATAGAAACAGAAGATGAAGAACTGATATGAGAAGGACTATTTGGTTTTTGTAATCCACTAACAATGGAACTTCAATTGGGAAGGTGTAAACCAGCTTTAGCTTTCAATAAAACTTGAAAAGGATCAAGTTCTTTCAGTTTATCTAAAGACTCTTTTTCTAACAACAGCTCAAAGGTAACAGCTTCCCAAAATTATTCTTTGTCTTCTTGTGTTACTAGGGTTGAAGTGTCAATTCCTCTCTTATGTAAGTCTAAGATAATATCAATGAGTTCTTTGTCACTTTCTGATCTAAACAACGCTTCATAAATTTTATCAATAACTCCTGTCTTCAGGACTTCTTAATATTTTAGAGGACAAAGATTTCAAATGATATGGAGTACCTGATATTTGTGAAATTCTTTGACTGCCTCTTGAAATAGTGTTTGGATTTTCCACAATGGTAGGTGGATTGGGATCAGGATTGCTCCTTGTATATCTCTTTCTTGAAGCCACCTTAAAATTTTTGAAATTGAATGGAGTCACCAAGGTAGATGCAGCCTCGAAAAGTTTCCTGAGCTCCTGCTACCTTCAGAAGTTCACCTTCTTGATTTCGGGAATGAGTAATCTTCAGGCTCCCGACAGATGCACCAAAATGTTATCACAAAATCTCACTTGATAGGCTGCTCATCAAGTGGAATTTATGTAATTGTTTCAAACCAATATTTTGGCTGAGGCTTAGCCTCCTCAACCTGAGCGGGCTCTCTCAAGGGTTTATGATTTTTTGATTAATGGATAGATGGCTAACTCTAAGGTAAAAAGATAGAATAATATAACTGGTTGTATGACAGATTAGCAAACATTCATTGGGCCATGGAGTCAAGATAACTTCAGCAAAAACATCATAGTCTATCTAGCATGGAAGTCAAGGCATTTGAAGTTCAAGTCAGTGAGTAAAACAGTAGAACAGTGAAACACACAGTCAGTTTGTATATGAAGGAAGTTAGAGAATTATGAATGATTTCTAAGTATCATATACAAACACCACTACAAATAGAGATATTGAAGAATGCCATTAGAACAATAATGAACAAGAACTCCTCATGAATCATGAGTTGTCAAAACAGAACTCTGTATTAAGCTTAAAAAACCAGTGACATATAATAACACAGTCTTTGCTAAAAATGTACAACCTCTTGGTTTTCAACCTTATGCTCTTTATAGAACATTTACAAGATAGGATCCCTTCTTCTCCACTAGATACATCGAACTCAAAGAGTTCAACACCTTTCCTAATCTGATACATGCTATTTATTACAAATTGACAGCTATAATGCTTATGAAAAGTCCTAATTCTAATAGGACTGAAACTCTTAAATATCCTTCTAACAACCTTATCTAATCTTTATTACATATTTTTCCACTTGCAATCCCATGAAGTCGAATTTGGATGCTGAACTTTCACTTGAAGTGACCCTACCGTTAATGATATTGTTCTCCTAAAAAATAGGAAACATGTTTTTCCTGTTTTTAGCCTCTTTGATTTCTTTATCTGTTTTGAGTAATTTTATCCTTAATAGATCAGGTCTACATGTGTCATGTTGCCAAAAATTCACCATATATCTTTAATCCTCCAGCTGTGCAGAAACTATAATTCGAATGGTGCAAAAAGACAAAGGATAAACTTGCGCTACGAAAGCAGCTCAGTTTCGTAGTGCAGTGTTTAGCTCCTTTTTTCAATCAACCTTTGACTTGCTTTCTTCAAGTAAACCTTCATATGCTATTTTTACAATTCCACCAGTCATTTCAAGTCAAAATTCACCAAACTTCCCCCAAAATTTGATATTAAAATATGCTAGAAGACCGCTTCAGCAGTTTCGTAGCGCATTTCAGCAGATTTGCACTATCTGTGCTACGAAACTGCTGTGCAAGCAGTTTTTTCAAATCTGTCTTCAAAATTTGTACCTTGGAGATGTTTAAACTTTAAAGGTGTTGGTATTATTTCAAAAACACAGTAATATGACCCCAAAAACATAATCTTCATCAAATTTTTCCTTCATTTTGATCAGAGATTGACTTATGAATTTATCACTTTGTTTTACTACCCAATCACTTTGTTTCACCTCCCTTTTAACTTTTCTTGAGACTTTGTCAACTGTATCTCCAGATCTTCAACTTCTCTTCTTAACCTTTTGTTTCTAGCTCTGAAATGAGTGTTTATGACTCTTACAAACTTTGCTTCCTTGATGGCTGGGACTATCCATGTGAAGAACTATTCCTCACTTCTTGGTATTTCTGATTTTGAAACTTTTTCACCTTCCCAAACAAATTTCATCCTTTTAAAATTTGTTTTCTCAATGACATGTTTTCTAGCTCTTTTCTTCAACTTGGAAATTTCATGATTTGCTGATCTTAACCTCTCTTCCATACTTTTATACTTGGTCATTTTTTCCTCTGCTGTAGATACTCTATTTTCTACATGTTTTGTTATAGGTGAGGAAAGATCAACTATCTCCTTATGAACAGTAGCTGCTTCATTTGTTTCCTCAACTTCTGCATTAAGTTCTTTTAGCCTTTTAGAATGCCTAGTTACAGGTCTCCTAGGTTGGAAAACAAATGCTGCATCTTCATCCTTAAACTCCAGCTTCTTTGATGATTCCATCCCTTTCTATTTGCTTTCTTTAACCCTTATGAAATCAGCTTGCACTATAGGATATTCTTGTATGTCTATTGCATGTATTAAATCATATAAGTTTCCTTTCAAACCTGGGCTGTCACTTGATCCTAAAACCACTGTCTTTCCTTTTGATGTTGTACTTTGAATCCTTGTGATTCTATGGACTATTTGCTTACCAGCTGTTTGTTTCTGTTTAGCTTCCTTGGTACTCTGTAACCCTTTTTTTGTAGGTGGAGGGGTTTCTGCAACAATCACTGGTGTCCTTTCTACTTTACCTTTCACTTGTTTCCTTGGCTTTAATTTGACAAACCTCCTGGTCCTTACAACTACAGGTTGAATGGATTCTGCTGGTGGGGATGGATTTTCCTTTGCCTTAGGGTTTTTAGCTGGAGTTTGAGCTTCCATTTCAAATCCACTTATAAATAGAAAAGAGGACCAATCCCTACTAATATTTTGGAGCTCATTTAAAACCAACAATTTAATTAAGCCATGGTGAAACAGAGATGTTTCATAGTCATGAGATTTCACTTAGACCTTATCAGCCATTTTAGCAATGCTTCTATATAGGAAAAATGGTAAATCCAATGATATCATACCTGTGAGGTGTAATAGGAGTTTGAAATGATATGTGTAAAATTTGTGGTACCTGCCTTCGCATGTGAAATATCTCTGGATGTTGAGAAGTAATTTGGCATAGTTATCCTTAATACAGTTTCTGGGAACTGCATTATTCAAGTCCATCTCTGCATATTCTAGCTTCAAAAACATCTTGCATGCCTCCATATCGAACCTAAAACCTTTAAACCATGTTTCCTATCCTCTAGGTATTTCAGTCACTAGAGCAATGGTTTCAGGTGTCACTGACATATTTAACATCCCAACCTTTGTATTTGTACCACTGAAATGTAATGCAAATTCTTTTTATACCTGAGTATGTCCACCTTGCAGCTTTTCACAGAACTTTAAACAACCTGCTTTACTGAAAGCATCCATGAATGTTTGGTCTTCAGCTAAAACTCTTATGCTTTCAAGTTCAAACCTCAAACAATGTCCTGATCTATGGTTCTTTTTCTCTTCAGCCATACTTGTTTCAGAAAAAACCCCGTTGGCTTCCTTTAGAATTTAATAATAAGCTTCTCTTACAAACAACCTCTCTTGATTTGATTTAGCAGCCTCGCTTGAAAAAGGACCAGCCTCACTTGATAATGTATGAAATATCCTTGGTATAGGACAACCTTAAGCTTGAGCTCGAAACAGGAATGTTTCACAGTTTAATATGAGAAAATGAAAATTGGAATGACTAAAACAGACAAGACCTTTCGAATTTTGAAATTTCGTTTCTCAATATGAAACCCATGTCATAGTAATGATGGATATGGATGGTTGATCATTTCGAATATGAATCCTAACTGACTCACCATGACGTTACCCTATCATATCCTAACGGATTTCTGACAATTTCTGAGCTTTGACATGACCTTTTAAGAATCCGCGCTTTCGTAGCGCACATAGTGCATTTTTCACACTTTGCGGTACGAAAGTAGCAGCGCTTTCATATCGCAAAACTCAAATTTTGAACTGACTGCTCTACAAAAATGCAATTTTGTGGCTAATTGCGGGGTTTCATCCGAAAGTTGATGACATGATTTTTAAGTGAATGATGAGAATTTTCAACCATGGGATGAGACCTAAAGACTTTATTTGAATTTGAAAACTGACTTTTTGAGACTTATAAACCTATAACCTATCCTTTATCAAGACTAAAGTAACTCAAGACATATTTGACACTATGAATAAAACAGTGTAAACTTACAGAGTTTAGAAATTTTCTTAAGGGTGATAACAGACTGACTAAGGCAAGTTTGCGGTTTTGTACCTGGATGACATCACTGTTTTCTCTAGATCAGATGAAGAACATATTGAACACTTAAAGATGGATTTTGAGAAGTGTCGGAAATATGGGTTATCATTGAACCCTAAGAAGTCACAGTTCACCCTACATGAAAGGAAACTGCTGGGGCACATAATGGCGAAGGAAGGAGCTACGATCGACCCAAATCAGGTAGAAACTATAAACAATATCTCACTACCAAGGAACAAGAAGGAAATCCAAGTTTTCTTGGGCAGAATAAACTTTCTGAGGAGTTTCATACCATTTTTTATAGAAATAGTTAAAGACATCACTGATATGTTGAGAAAAAATAATGAAGTAAAATGGACTACACAATCTCGGGAATCCTTCACTCGGATCAAACAAGATTTTGCAGAAGCGTGCGTGTTAGTTGGCCTTGACTACTTAAAACCCTTATTTATATTCTTATTCGCCTCTCCTCACATAGTAGAAGATGTGTTGTTGAAAAATAACAATGAGGGACATGAAAAACGAATTAATTTTTCAGTCAGGTACTAAGAGAGGCCGAACTGAAATACAACATCTTATAAAAGCAAGCATACGCCCTGCTAAAAGCTCTCAAGGACTTTAGGATGTACGTCATCCAGTCTAGCATAATAGCTTATGTGCACAAAACCGCTATCAAAGACATCTCGGTACAAGGAGATAACGAGGGAAAGAGGGGAAAGTGGATTGCCAAGATACAATAATATGCGATGGAGATTAAACCCACGAAACTAATCAAAGGGAAAGGCCTAGCAAAAATCGTATCAGAATCAAATTTCCACGCATTGGGGATAAATCTATTGGCCAAAACAGTTGCAGGAATTAGAAAACCAGATTCACAGGTGGGAATCTAGACAACAACATAAAAGATTCAGATGAAATACCTTATTTCTCCTTGGTATAAATACATAGTCGAATAGTTTCTGTTCTTGAGACGTCCGTCGAATTTCGACAAAGTGAAGTACTGAGTCTTGAGATTACGGCCTCAAAAGTTTGTCGTTTCCAATGTTCATCTATATTTGAGGGATACCATAGGAATCCTACTCCTGTGCTCAGTGGATGACAAAGTCCAACATGTTATGGATGAGTTTCACGACTGCCTTGTGGAGGGCATTATAGCTGCGGTATACTGCACATAAAATTCTAAACGGTGGCTTCTTCTGGCCTAAACTGTTTGGAGAGGTCCATGCTTATGTCTGGGCATCCAAGAAATGCCAGTTATTTGCAGAAAAACAAAAGTTTCCATCTTTTCCCCTCATCCCCGTTCATGTAGAGGAACCCTTCAAACAATGGGGACTTGACTTCATTGGTGAAATCGATCCACAGTCTAGTGGTTAGCACTGATGGATACTAACAATGACTGACTATTTTACCAAATGGGTTGAAGTCGTGCTATCCAGAAATTCCACAGATGTAGTAGCCATGAAGTTCGTGAAATAAAACATACTCTCTCGGTTCGACTTTCCAACGAAGATAATAACAAATAATGCCCAAGAAATAAAATCAACAAAGTTTGTGAACTTCTGCCAAAAATACAACATCCTCCTAGGCCACTATACAACCTATTACCCATAGGGGAATGGATTGGATGAATCTTCAAACATGACTATGACGATGATACTGAAGAAAAATATAGAAAAAAATAAAATAAAATTGGGATTTACAGCTGAGGTTCGCCTTGTGGGAAAGCAGAGTTACCATCAAGAGATCCACTGGTAAGTCACTCTACGAACTAGTATGTGGTAAGGGTGCAATTTTCCCTATACAATTGGCAATTCTAGTAGCTAAATTCCTGCAGGATAGTGAAGAAGAACTCAATACCTTAACAAGAAGGATAAACTAGTTGGTAGAACTCCAAGAGAATCGGTAACAGGCGAACCACAAGATGATTGTCTGCCAAGACAAGATGAATTCCTCATTCGACAACAAAGCTAAATATAGAGGTTTCCAACCTGGGGATTTGGTTCTAAGATGGGACATGAGAAGAGCAGACAAAATAAAACATGGAAAATTCGATCCCTTGTTGTTTGGACCTTTCAAAATTGCTGAAGCAAGAGGAAATAACACCTTTATGTTGGAGAATTTAGAAGGCGATGTACTTGAGCTGCCAATCAATGGGCAGTTTCTCAATTTATATTTCCAGTACTGAGAAGTACTTCTGTCTCTCTGTATATACCCTTTGTTTGTAAATATTAAAGTTTAGCTCTATATTGTTCTCTTTCCTTTCCTGCAATGTTTTCAATAAAATGACTCCATGCCCAAAGGAACAAAGCACTAGTATTGTAGGTTCTCAGTGTGTTTCTTTCAACATGCCATCCCCAGATGGAGCCAATGTTGTACTAAGTTCATATTTTCCACTAGAAAGTAACATTTTTATTTAAACAATTGTGGTCAACTGTTTCCTCCTCCATGATCATGTTTGAGACTAGAGATAAGCATTAGGGGAATTTTGAGGTCTAAAATGGGCCTCCTAAGGAAATTATAAAATAATAGGGGAAATAATAAAATAAAATTTGATTACATCATCAAATTTTAGGGGGGAAAAGGAAAAAACTACTTTTTCAACTCGTATTTTCAGCATATCTGCCAAAGTTTTTACTCAAATTTCGAGCGGGAGTACTCGTTGGATGCAAAATTTGATTCCTCATCCAAGGAGTACCCATGTTGCATACTTTCGATGGATCCTACTACATGAAAAAAGAGAAATACATGAAAAACGTGATTGCAAACATGTTTTTTCATGTATTTATCATTTTTCGTGTAGCAGGGTCCATCGAAAGTATACAACATGGGTACTCCTTGGATGAGGAATTAAAATTTTCATCTAATGAGTACTCCCGCTTGAAATTTGAGTAAAAAGTTTGGGAGATAAGTTAAAGATACGAGTTGAAAAAATAGTTTTATTATTTTATTATTTTTAAATATTTTTACCCTTTTACTTAAAAAATGGTGAATCATCCCCCATGGTTGACATCATCATCTTGAATCCTATTGGTTCTTATAAAGTTTATTTTGGTTGTACATTTTTCTTAGGAAGCCCATTTTAGACCTCAAAATTCCCCTAATGGTTGTGAAAGACATGTCCTTAGCGAAAATATTTCCAAAAAAAATTGAAGAGCATCAAATTTGAGAACCCATATGTGGCACAGTTATCTCTCGCACAACTTTCTAAAAAATATGTCATTGATTTCCCACTGGGGTAATCTCAATACATACCAGTGGGGTAATATGCATCAGTATTAAGTGTGTATATCCCCCGACATTTAAAAGTCAACGGTAAGATTGACGGTCGAGATCAATTTTGGGGGGGGACCACCTGTCCATACACCCGTCTCTCGTCCTGCCTGATGCTGGTGGGGACCATCGGCGACACACTTCAACACCACGTGCTCCAATAGAAAAAGTGAAGTTTGAGGAAAAAATGTGGTAAGGTTTTTTAACATGTGCTCATCATCCATCCTGTTAGTCATCAATATTTTTCAATATCTTTAGATGACTATAGGATGTTTGTAGCTTTCTGAAATCAATATTCCTTGAATATCTTGAGTTTAAGAAATATCACTGCCTTCATTATCCTTATAAACCTATTTTCACTATTTATCTAGTTTTCCATCTCAAAGTCACCTTGTTGCTCCTAAAAACTCCTTATGAGCTAATACCTCTCATTTTTATCCTCCTTCCCTACCTCTAACCTCATTGCCCCATTTTTCCCCTGTCAAAAGACCCCATCCTCCCTCTAGGGTTTCCTATAGCTAACTCATTCCCATGTCCCTTTGGGCATAATAACCTATAGCAACACTCTTTTTTCACTTGAAAATATCCAGGTCAAATTTCAGTCAAAATCAGGTCAAAGGACCCTCCCATTAGGTAATTAGGGTTTTACATTGTTTAAGATCATCTTTGGATGTTTCAGGCACTACTTTTACTTTGCTAGAATCTGGATTAGATGTAATAGAATGTCAAAACATGGTTATTCAAGAAGGGCCTAAAAGTTTTCCAAAGAAGATTATTTTTTCAGTTCAAACTCTGCAAGTGAGGAATATGGACAAAGTTTGGCACTTCTGCAGGAGTGTTGAAAGATTTATCAGCAGAAGGTACTGATGATGTAGACTGTATACTCCTGAATGAAAACAACTTACAACAAGGGAAAGAGGAAACACTTGGTCTAGTAGATGATTAGGGTTATGGACATGTTAAGTCCACTTGAGTGCCAAAGTAGTGATTACTTGCAGGAAAATGACATGGAGGAAGCACACAAGGTTAGTTTCGCTTCAAATTATGTTTTTGAACAAACGAAGATAAATTTGACAAACGTGTGAGGTTTTTGTCAATCATAGGTAAAGGAAGAAAAAATTCCTTCATATTTTACATAGGTAGCATGGTTTTGGAGAAATGTTAAATTTACAGGTGCTACAAGAGGTTTGCTGCACTTCAGGAGTGACCTTGGGAAAATCAAGTTTTCTCATAGTTGGAGTGTCCAAATGACTTCTTGATGAGTTAAATGACAACTATACTGGAATATATTTGTAATGAACTATCATGAGCTTAATTTTGAGTTGAGGAAGGCCTCCAAAAGTTGCCTGCACCAACACTTTGCACTTCTGCACCATCATTCAACACTTTTTGACCAGTCTTGGGAGAATCAAATTTTGTCAAGTCAAAAAACCTCCAATTAGAAGAAAAAGGTATATTTGGAAAGTAGACTTCAATATCTTTGCAACGAGATATCCTGGGCCCAATCTGGACACCGGGAAGACCTCCAAAAGTGGTCTGAAAAATAGTGCTGCGTTTTGTCATCCTGGCGTTGCGCGTTCAGCACTTGGCGTTGCGCGTTTGCACCGGCGCTGCTCACCTGGAGCTTGGCACTACACATTTACACCATCACTGCGCGCCTGGAGCTTGGCACTGCACCCTTGCCAGAGAAGTTTTCTGAGCTTTCCAACCACTCAAATCACATCAAATTGCCTTCAAATCTTTGCCAAGGTCATCCAAGCAACCTCAAGTGGTAAGTACATGATATAAACCTTATTTTTATGCCATTTGGTGAATTTTTAATCAATGGAAATAAAACCCTAAAAGGAAACCCTAAGTTTTAAGCTTGAAATAATTGTTTCATTCCTATTTCATCCTCCTTGAAGAAAATTAGTCATAAGCAGGGATCATTACATTGCTTGAGGGTTGTCATTGAGTTAGTTTGCCCCTCACTCATTTCCTACACCTATACCCATTCAATCCCTCCCTTCATTTGCAAAGTTTCCATTTCATTCCTTCCCCTCATTCATTTCACCTTCATCCCTAGGGTTTCCAAAATAGAGTTTAACATGCATGAGGAAGAAGACAGTCGTATGGAGGCACAAATGCCAAGGAAGACCTTCATCATGAGCAAGAGAGAGAGAGTTTAACAGGTGGACCTGGATGACCAAGATGATCATAAGGCCTCAAAGCTGATCATCAAAGATAAGGATTCCATGATTAAAGAACTGCAGGACAACATGGCAAAAGCCCAATTTGTCATATCTTTCTTAGAACAAGAGAACAAGCAACTGAAGGACAAGCAAGTTCTGTTGGAGTTAGAGCCACTAAAGACAAAAAGAAAAGACATCAAGGGTAAGGAAATGATGGCAAATGATGACTCTGACCATTATGATTCTCAAAACCATCAAGTTAAGACCAAAAAGAAGAGGTCTTAAGAGAGCTTTAGAGCAGGAAAAACATGAGGCAAAGAAACTTAGTTTTGAGGAAAATATTGCTAAGGAAGTTGAAGATGACAGAGAGGTATGGATGGACATAGTTAACCTACACCTTGAGAAGCTCCTCCATAAGGCAAACAAAGGCAATGAGATTCTTAGACACATGTCTAACAAGTACATCACTAGAAACAAGTTCTGCAACATCAAGCTCAGGCAGTTGAAGAACAAATTGAAGGAAACCCTAGCCAAGAAAAAGGAAAAGGAGAAGCTAAATATTCTTGCTGATGTGTCCCTCCAAGCCTCCCAACCATGATCAGCAAATTAAATTCCAATTTTGACATCTTTTTGCAAATTTTTAAATTTTGATAGTTTGGCTAGCAGAAATTGGGCCAAATGCGCAGCGCCACTGGAGCTGCGCTATTTTTTGGGGCACTAAAATGGGAAAAAGTCAACATATTCATGTTCCTCATGCTAAGAACATCACCCTCAGAAAATTTCAGACCATTTGGAGCAAAATTGGTCCCTCAAAAGGGCCAAAAACTACCAAAAAATCACCTTTCTGCCCTCTTTTCAGCACTGGCACTGCGCGTTTAGCAGTATTGGGAGAAGTGATTTTTCACAAGGAAAATGGGAAAAATTTTACAAGATGAAGGTAGATATAGAAACTATATAGGACGGGATTTCCAATGAGCTATCATGGACCTCATTTGGACACCGGGAAGGTCTCCAAAAGTCAGCTGCAAAACAGGCAATTTTCCGAGTCTTGGCGCTGTACGTTTGCACTGGCGTTGTGCCCTTGTACCTTGGTGCTGCGCCCTTGTACCTTGGTGTTGCGCCCTTACTAGAAAGTCAACAAAAGACATAAGAAGTTATTGGAAACGATATTTTTAAGGCCTTAAGGACAAATATCTCCAAAGTTAGCTTAGAAGTTATGTTAGAAGTTATTTTTGCATTAAATGAGTTTTGGATATTTTTCCTTGGGCCTTGCATGGTATCAAAGGTCAAAGTGCCTTAATTGTGTAATAAATGAAATTTTGAAACCCTAGCTAGGGTTTATCTCCTCACTTAGCAGATCAATACTGCATGGAGGCTTCATAATGTTGTTTGTTGATTGTTGAGCTCAATATTACATAGATTTTGAGTTGTGAAGAAATTGGTTTTGGAGCTTTGTGGCTGTTTTGGACTGAATATCAATGGGGCAAGCATATTCACAGTATTCATAAACTTGTATAAATGGTGATGTTGTCCTGATATTGTATTTGTTTCCTTATGTTTTCCATATTGTTCATCTTTTCTCTTGTAATAGAACATAAAATTTAGGTTAAGATATGCTGTTAGAGGCACCTTAAGTCTTTTTTCTCTCTGTTGCTCAAATTTTTTCCTCTACTAGGTTTGATTGGAGAAATTTAGGAGTTCCCTGCTCTCCATTTCCATATAGTTTTTTTTCTTGATATTAAATCAGTAGAGTATGGATAAAGAAGTTTATGGTTTTCCCTGTCCTTTGCATCTGCTTGAAATGCTGTTCTCAAGGTTTTCTTAGAAGTTTGCTTACTAGGGTTTAGGCTAAAGAAGTTTATGGTTTTCCCTGTCCTTTGGTCTATCTTGAAAAGTAATTTAAAATCTCTTTGAAGTATGATTAAAGAACTTAGGAGTTCCCTGCTCTTTTATCATTACTGAAATGTTATCTTAAATGTTTTCTTTCTTTGAAAGTGAATAACTAGAGAATTTAGGAGTTCCTTGCTCTCTAGGGTTTGCTGGATTATTGTCTCAAAGTTTACTTGGTGAATTCTAACCAAAGAAGTTTATGGTGTGCCCCGTCCTTTGGTTATTTTATAGCATAGTGATCTTTAAGGCTCTTCTTATTCTAGTATATGTTAAAGGATTCTTAATTTCCCTTTAAACCTACTAAACTTCACAACTTAATGTTCATTTCACAACCACATAAGCTATTAAGATCCATTTGGCTTTGTTAACTTGCCCTATGAAACAACCTTGATCTATTGTTTTTCTTTTCAAGCCTTTCAAAGACCCCATATCCCAATGGTTTGAATTTCTCTTACTCTATCTACTCTTCTTGACAAGCAACCCAACCAAACAAAACAAAACAAACAAACCCTATCATTTTAACTAGCTTAAAATTAGTATAGTAAATCTATCAAGTCATATCATTTATAAAAATATAGAGAGAGCCCTCTTCGAGTCCAGGAAGGCTAGGTCCTAGGACTCCAAAGTTGGTTTGATGTTATCCTTGTCTCTTTGGTCTTGCCAATCTGACAAATTACAGGGACCTAACACATCTACCACACGCTTGTAACCTACCCATCAAATCCACCCAACCCAGCTAAGAAACGTGTCACTCCAATGACGTCACATTAGCGTCTGCCCGCCAATTGTTAGCCTCCACATAAATACCTTTTCCCTCCCGCATTTTTTCCCGACCATTGTCTTTTTCCTCCAAAATCTTCTACCAGTCGAGCGCTTGCATAGAACCCTGCTTGGACCACCCGCCTCTCTAACTCGCCCCTCTACGTTGCTTTAGGTCGCTAGGTATTTATCCAATCCTGTTCACCTGTGTTTATAGTTCCATATTTGTTTTAAAAAAGAAAAATACCACCCTTGAAACCCAAAAATCTCGCGAGGTCAAATCTACTACCGGTCCTCAGCTTCTCATGGACACCTAAGTCCAGATTCACAACCCTGTCTACCTGTTTTACCTTGCTGACAAACGTTTCGACATGATGGGTTACAAATGGCGTGAAGAAGACATATTAAGGGTGGTCAATTCTCGACTATATTACCAAATTCCCCCCTCTATTCACCACTTCCCTGAGTTCATCTCTTGGCTCTCCGAAGCCTAGATTTAGTAGAAAGGGTATTTTTTCTCCTCTCAAGGGAACAAAATACTAGAGATTACCGCTCAGCTTATCCGAGAGGCCTTTCTTTACCCTAAATCTTCTGATAGGCTGGATTTCACTGAGGTAACCCTCATGTATCACTTCATTATCCTTCCCGCTGAAAGGTGAAACTCATTCTTTCAAACAATCATGGTTCCAAACTCACTTGGCCTCCCTGCAACTGATAAATTTCCATTTTCCCTATTTGTGGAGCCTATTCAGCCTATCCTTTCTGTGATCTTCAGAATGTTAGAGGAAGAAGATGCCAGTTGGGTCAAAAATTCTTACCTGGGTTTCTTGGACCTAATGATGAAACCATATATCCTCTTTGACATTTCGTCATTCTAGGTCGCAACCATAAAAACTCATCTCCAACACCTGAATGCTTCAGATTTCTTCTAGTATTTCTCATTACTGTTTTATTTTTTCATGTTCGTACATGCTGACAAATTTGAATGTGTAGACTTGCCTAAATTTTCTCTCAAACGGAAGGAAGATAATTTCGTGTTTAACTGGACCACCTCAGTTCACTAGAAATATCACGATGATGACTACTCTGATTTTATATCAAGTTTCATGTCCATTTGCTATAAAATCATTCATGGCATATCTCCACCTCGGATAGTTCTGAACAAAAGGAGCTACTCCAATTCAGTGAGGAATATTGTATAGGATATTTATACTTATTCGAGGATAATACAAAACTTAGAGTATATGGGTGCAAACTTCCCCCTTTCCATCTGCTATTGTTCCTGCCCATGAGAATTTTTGCTTTAGAATTCACGAGGCAGTGCGTTGACTTAGACCAGATACAATTTGTCCCAGAAAAGAAGGGGTACATGTTCAAAATTCCAAATGTAGTAGGCCCTTTCATCATCAACTCAAGACATGCATTCCCTGTGATTGAAGAACTCCTTAGGAAACTGAAATTCCAGCGATCCTAAAGGGGTCATCACTCGAAAGAGAGAGAAGATAAAAGCTTAAACATATGTGCATGATCCCAGACATGATATTGAATGGAAATATAACTATGACTCCTAGCCTTTGGATTCTGAAATGGATATTGAGACCCCTACTTCCATAAACAAACAACCTAAAAGGACCATTGACCCGGTTGATGATATAGAGGAGGAGGAGGAGGAAGTACATTAAAGTAAAAGGGCTAAAACACAATAATGTGAAGGGAAAAATGAGGGAGAAGAAGAAGAGGCGATCCCTAAGCTGGTGGACTGAGGGTCAGATCGACCATGTTTTAATGTTTCCCTAGAAGGGCATCCCTCACCCACAACTTCCACTTCCACACAGGCATTTGTTTCAGGAGAGGGATCATCCGGTGAAAAAACAGGTTGGCCTACAGTAGAAGAAGTGAATGAGAGAAATAGGAAAATAATGGAATAGTTGAGGAAAAACATAGATCTTCATGGAGATAAATACCACACCAGGGTCATGGCAGAAATGGATATAGAAAGGGACCAAATGGTATTATCAGTGCAACACCCATCAACTCAGTCACTCCCTATAGGGTCACAGTACAGGGGTCTAGACCTCATTGTTGATCTAACATAAGTCCCATTGGATGACAAGGTAAATCTACACAAGCAAGTAGGGCATATGTTATACAACAAACTCGACAAACACACTATGACCATTGATACGCTGAGAAGTTGTTGGAAATAACAACTACCAGGTAAAGGAAAGAAAGGGCTAATTCCAGAGCCCTTACACTAAAAATCTAGAACTATAAGGATATGATCACTAAAAAGGGGCCAACCGCAGAAACACAATAAAAAATTGAATCTCTCCTCAAGAGAGCTCAGCAAAAAAACCAGGAATTAAGACACAAACTTAAGATGTCAGGAAGTGAACATATTCAAACTCTTGAGCTTGCCCAGGTGGAAGTGGAGAAGCAAGTTATGGCTAAAAACCTAATTGATAGAAATGATGAAGTCATGACACTTAAGTGGCAGATGGAAGAGCTACGAAAAAAGGTTGATACTCATGTCTGCACTGTGGTCGTGCAAGAGGACCTTTAGAATCCCGCTGACCATGTCCAAAAGGCGCTGAATGAACTAAAACTCTCAGAGGGTGAGAAAAAAAAGATATAGAGAGACTTAGACACAATCCATGAAGCCTTATCCTAGAAATAAAAGCAACTAGTAGCTGCCAAAGCAGAATTTGACCTCACCTCTAAGAATTTGCAAGCTACTAACTAAAAACTCTTATATATAAAGGCCAAAATCAAAGGAAGTATGTCCCTAGTCGAATCCAAGCAAATAATCTAGGATGAGATCATTGCTGCAATGAAAAGAAATTGGGAATACCTCATGTTAGTGAACGAGAATAAAGTCACAGTTAAAGAATGTAGGAATCAACTCGAAGCAAGCAAGGAAGCATGAACGAGGAACTCTCTGATTGCAAGGAAATACATCCAATTCGTGAATGAGCGGTCAGCTGAAGGAATGAAGACTATCGATGTAATGGACCGGTTCAGTATTGTCATGGAGGTTATGCAGATGATTTAGAAAGAAGATGTCTGGGTCAAGGCTAAGGAGTGCCTAGAGTTATATGTCAAAGGAATTTAGGCTTTCGACATTTAGTTTGCGAAGGTCACTGGGGCAGGGTTACCTACCTGTTGGGATCGGGAGGGAGATTTTTACAGTGGGAAGCATATGAAGAGAGGTTGGTCGAAGCTAAAAGCAGAGTGTACCATACCCATGAGAAGATTCCCATATTGAAGGGATAAATCGTAGTGGCTTGTGTGAGGAAAGAATTTCTCCTCCTAGATTTGTCGAGACAACTGTTCCATGTCGGGTTGGATTACTAAGAGTTGACTCATCTTCGGGCTATGTACGATCTGTATTCTCACGCTCCTATGCCTTCTCCATTTCTTTGGAAGAAATGTAAGGAATTCATCTTCCTTGCTGTGGTTCTAGTCATCACATGCTTAGGTAAAGCTTCACAGTCTTCACATCAGCGTTGTTGTAAATGAAAATTTCTGGATTGTGCCGATAAGGCACTTTTTACTTTTACTTTTATATTTTTTGTTTGTAATTTCAGTTTTCTGTGAGACGTTTTAATTTTAATTTATCTAGCTGTGCCTTAGGCACGCTATTTTTTTATGATGTATGTACTGGGGGAAATCAAGAAATAAGATCTGGGTAATAGACCCTCTCCAAAATTCCTATAAGAATATCAATGTAAAATTGAACAAGGGTTTAGAATTTTGGGAAAGAAGTGTTGTCAATTTCCTAAAAGATGATTACAATAATTTTGGTATGTGCATGTATAATTTTTGGAATGAATAGATATATATTCAACAAGATTCCGACTCAAATGTATGTGTAGTATGTAAATCTTCTGATGTGCAATACCTAAATTCTTTTATGTTTCTACTTCTCAGATTTCATGTTATCGTAGCCACTGGGATTGTCCCTCTATGTTCATGAATTTATTTTATTCATGTAATGTGATAAACAATCTGTGAAAAAAGAGAAGGTGAATGCCTTAAATGCACTCCATAAATCTGTGTGTTTCACTTTTCTCTCCTCTTTGCCTCTTCATCTAGTTTTTAGCATGTTGTATTCTTATTGTATTTTAAGCCCAATGTGTTAAATTCTCATATTCTTTGTCTCTTTCACTATAATATAATTCAAAGTCTGCATACACAAGTGTGAACGACCATGGTTCATTATTATATGAATTCCATCTTGTTTCATAGTTCATGACTATCAATATTGTCATCCAATCAAGAAAGGTTCTAAACCATTTTCATACAAATCTTAAATAGAAATGTTGGGTCATGTAGAGTTGAACTCAAGACCCTATTAAGATGGCCTAGGAATTGGTCTCCTCATCAAACCAGAGACTATCTCTAGGAGCTACAACATATTCTGGCGCCGTTGCCGGGGAACAAATTAGAAAAATTTTCCCTGAGATAGGACAAACATACACCCTTAAGTCAGGTGAGCACACAGGGTTGTGGGTTGTGAAATTTTCACCTTGGCGACTCCACTATCCAACTTGTGGTCTAAGAAATCATGGCTTTCACCAGGCCTCATACTCGGTCAAACACTTCTCAACAAAAGACACCTTCCATATTCGACCTTGAGAAGTTAATTTTTAGAAAGGTTTGGAAAGGAAAGAATCCAATCCTGCTAGATCCACCTCATTTTTATCTTGAAGCATCCTCATCTAGCTCTTAGAGAGCTGTCATAAACTGTCTAGAACTTTATGCTCGGGTATGTTGGAAATACTGAGAGGGGGGGTGAATCAGTATTCCTTTCAATTAGAGCATTAGTTAATCTTCAATTATTATCAATGTTTATAGAATGATAACAGTAAACAAAAGGAACACAAATGCACATATTTTTTAAGGTGGAAACCAACTCTGGGACAAAAACTAGCTAATGATTTTCTAATAATTCTTTAATATTCAACTCCAATTGAAAATAAAGCTCCAACTTCCTAGAATCTAGAAAAGAATTCTTCTCCAGCTCCCACTAGATAGACGCTCCAACGCCCGAGATTCTTTAGTAGTCAACTGAACGGATGCCCCAACACCCAATGAGCTACAACTCACCCTAGCACCACCCTACCACCCTATAGAAGAATAAAACAAGAATGGACTCCCATACCAGGGAAAATGGCCCACTTTACAATGATATAGAATGATGTAGAAGAAGAAGACAGAATAGACCATAACCCCAACT
Organism: Pinus albicaulis; assembly: GCA_034641835.2. Taxonomy (NCBI): domain Eukaryota; kingdom Viridiplantae; phylum Streptophyta; class Pinopsida; order Pinales; family Pinaceae; genus Pinus; species Pinus albicaulis. The sequence continues at coordinate 1,545,574,946 of CM076580.1, read as the reverse complement.
ATGACACAACCACGTAATGATGATCCTAGACCTCCCGACAACGCCCCTTCAACTCTTGGTAGATATACTTTTGTACAATTTTTACAATGATGCATTTACAATGACTTAGTACAATGATGCCTTTACAATGACTGTATGCATGTTGCCCACTTGAAGACTTCATGTGGTGAACTTATTGCTATTGTTATGCACCTTAGTTTCTGATCTTGTCATGCTACCCTCTGTTGCACCTTGATTTTTTTCTACCCTAGAAATTCTGTACCTTTGCAGTCCTTGACAACACATGATCTAACTTTTTCTTGCCTTCTAGGATCTCGATATTGAATCTGGTGTATCTCTGTTATTTTAGATCCCCAATATGTGATTTTCAGCCCTGTAGTATTCCTCTGAGTCTTATTTCTAATGCCATAGGTCTGACCCAATTTGGATTCTTCAAGAGAGAGTTATGCCCAATCTCTCACAATGGCCTAATTATGGATTGGTTCAGTAGAGCGAAATTTTACGACATGCCACGTGTCACTGTTTCTTCATTAGGCTCTGAAATTGATACAGAGAAAACTAAAACCCATTCAATATCTACCACTTTTTATAGAATTCCAATCCGATACTCAGAGAGAGATTTATGATGATTTTCCCAAGGTCACTTCTTTGAGATGAATTTCTGGAGCCTACAAAAACACTGACTTCCAAAGATCATATCTCCGAAAATATTGCGCACCTTGATATGAAATTTTTACAGGAGCTTCATCAAGATTTCAACTTCGCTTCAAAAAAATTTAAGCTTTTGAGCCTTCGTAGAAAAAAAGTTAGAGTGAAAATTTCACGATGACCTGTTTCAGAAGGCGAAATCCCTGCATAAGGAGGATATGAGGATCACAATTTATATAAATGCTTAGGTTGAGAGGGGCTTCAACAAGTGAACGTGGGATGGATTTTATGAGCTTCAAAAATATTAATTATTACTTTTCAATGACCCATGCCACAACCTCATGGGGTTTTAGCCCACTAACTAGGGTTACAAAATTCAAACATGAATATCTCTCAAACCATGAAGAATTACGTGGCATGCCATATATCAATGGAAACATCTCGACAAGTAGAAACCATAAAAAGAATTCTTGACCCAGAATATAGTAATTTGGTAGGTCAAAATTCCCATGCAATATTGGGGTAGCCCCTGGTGCTGCTTGGGTTGACATCAATGACAATCGATGATCAAAAGGGTATTAGAATATTCCCCAGAGAGAGACTTTGTTCTCAATCCATTCAGTTCCATAGTAAAAAACGAAGAAGATAATATTGGTACATCCTTTCTTTCCTTCCATATGTTATGTGAAACTCAAGAAATTAAAGATATTAAGGTGAACTACACCACTAACAGTGTGAATACCTTCCCCACTAAAATCTTGTTGGTCACCCCTCAGATAATTCCTTGCAAACTCACATAGTGAACCTACCTACTCCATTTTTAATAACATGGTTGTTCCAGGTTTTATTTTAAACAAACATGCTTCGTTGGCCCTACCACAAATATTGAATGATATGCCACAGGATTATTTGAAGTTGTTGCAGAGGTTCACAGGTGAAGATAATATTTCAACGCAAAGACACATCAATACTTTTTGTGCCTTCCCTAAGAATTTAAAATTTAAGCACCTTGATGTGGTGCAGTGGCTTTTTGTTTAATATTTGGATGATGAAGCATGAAAATGTTTCAATTCTTTACCCAATAACTCCATCACCACCTGGGAGGAAATAAAGAATTATTTCACAGAAAAGTGGGGAGAAAAATGGATCATGGTTATATTCTCACAGAGTTTAATGCTATGAAGAAAAGGCACAACGAAGGTGTCACATATTTTATTAAAACATTCAACAAGATATATAATAGTCTCCTTGCAGAGATTAAACCCCCCAAGCAACAATTAAAGTGGTTTTTTCTGGGGATTTTGAAACATAGTTTAGGTTCACACCGAGAGAAAGAAAGTCTAGGTCCCTAGACCAGATCGAAATAGATGCTCTAGAAGTTGAAGCTAACTTTGCCTCCACCAGGAAACTAAGGGGGAGGCCATATCATGGAGAAAGGTAGAGGACAAAGGAGGAAGCCAACCCATCAAATTAGGAGTGGAAAACTCAAGAACAGAACATGGAGGAGATGAAAAAGTTTATCAAGAAATTTTATAAAAGCTAGTGAAGCTGGAGCTAGAAAGCAAGAATTATCCCCCTCGCCAAAATAAAATGGTTCCCAACCGAGGTTTTAATCCTCAATATTGGATACCTCCACTCCAAATATTTCAGAGAGAAAGGAAAGAGCAACAAGACCACATTGAACCACCATTGTATCTAGAAGAAGAGTTAGAGGGACAGGCTGAAGAAGCTGTGACATCACAAGAGAATCAATTATCCTCTTATTCTGATGAGGAAGATGAAGTTGCATTACATCAAGAAGGTGATGAAGATCTGGAAATCCCTCCAGATGATGGTGATATCGATAGTTATTTTATACATTCTGTTGACTTCATGCAATCACAGTTACACACGAAGTATGACCTCAGGTTTTCGAGAAGGATATCCCAAATGCATGATCAAAATGAAGACTCAATGTTTCAAGGCTCTCCAAGTGGGATCGAAAAGGGGAAGAAACCATTATATCAAACCTCCCCCAAGGAAAATAAACTCCTGAATTCTCCCCTACATAATTCTGATGCTTCTAAAGTTGAAAAAATCCATCTACCATGCCAACCCCTTGGTGACAAAGATAAGGAGTTTGCCGAGACTTCATTTGCTGAAAAGAGTCCAGTCATTTTCAATCTACAAAAATAACTATAAAAGGTCAACATCCCTATCCCATTGACCAAATTGTTGAAATAACCCTCCTACAAGGCTCAGGTGTCTCAACTTATGTGTCCTTCGACCATAGTCCCTGTGCCTGATAGTCCTAATCTCCAAGAAGAAAGATCCATGGTAGTCTTTGGGCCCCATGTAGAAGAAAAATATCCCTCCACTCCACCCCTCTACGTGACCTTAATAGTGCATGATCTCCTACTCCACAATTGTAATCTTGACTCAGGATCTTCCCATAACTTGATGCCCTTATCAGTCATGGAGAAATATGTTTGCAAATCACTGATCCTTATGATGCAGGAGAAAAACCACCCCAAGTCAAAGTTGAAATTCGTGAACCTTCCTGAACGGAAGCGTGGCATTAGAACGATATTTACTCACATTCATTTGAGTTTGTTAATTTTTTATTAATGAAATTATTAGTTTAAGAGATTGTGAGCGAAGTTAGGGGTTGATCGGATCTCACTTGATCTGATCCATATTGTATTATTCTATTTAATTGTAAGTGTGAGTGCTTATAAGGAGGCCTGATGCAATGTAATTCCAGGGCGAGTGTGTGTGTTCAGGCCCACAGAGGCTGTAATAGTGTAATCGAATTCGATTCCAATGAAGATTGGGAACTCTGTATTCATTATGACCTGTTTTAACCATGGTTTATAAATCCTGTGTGATTGCGTGAATTGTGTGTGTAAACCCCATTATATATATATGCATTGAGAATATAAGATTTGATTCTATTGATAGATAGTAGTGTGCAGGTGGAACGTACGATGGAAAATTTTGTGGGCCATAACCCATAGGTCCGTGTGTTGAAAAAAATTGCAGTTTTGCTGCATCAAAGTGGTATCAGAGCAGGGAAAGATTTTCTGCAGAGCGAGTTTTGCATGCAAAGGAAGGAGGTACAAATATATTGAAGATTGGTAAGCGTGTGGTCTTTATATTTTTGTGCAGGTAGCGACAGAAGAAGGTGATAATATTTGTAGCAGCCTAGAGCTATGAGTGCTCAAATGGTTCCAGAGAGATGCCAAAAGACTGAGCTTAGAGGAGAGAAGCTTAGTGAGGTACTATCGTGTAGCAAGGAGGAGAATTGTTACTGCAAAGGTTTTGTTGCAAATCATGAGTGATGTTACGGAAAGATCACAAAGGAAATTTCACAGAGAATGTGGGTAGAATTGTTAAGAGAAAGAAAAGGACTTGGTACTGATAGCAAGTAGCAGACTTGTTACAGAGATCAAGAAGGCATATGACCAGGAGGTCATACAATTTTTGTACCTCGGGAGTCTGATGCAGGAGAAAAACCACCCAGAGTGAAAGTTGAAATTCGTGAACCTTCCAGAACGCAAGCGTGGCATGAGAACGAGATTTACTCACGTTTGTTTGAGTTTGTTAATTGTTTATTAATGTTATTATTATTTTATGAGATTTTGAGCAAAGTTAGGGGTTGATCGGATCTCACTTGATTCGATCCATATTGTATTATTCTATTTAATTGTAAGTGTGAGTGCTTAGAAGGAGGCTTGATGCA